>JAOQMS010000179.1:10060222-10075526 GCA_027563885.1 Erythroxylum longipes
TGTGCACATATCACTGTTCACAAATGCATGAGCATGAGATGTGTTTTCCTAATTTCTCTTATTTACCTCACTTGGACTCGTTTCTCTGGTCCGACCCGTTCTACGGAAACGGGATGTTACACTGCCCCTTCTTAAATTCTTCTAGCCCATTATTTATTAACCTCTCAAACTTTTTAACCATAGGAACCCTCTGCACTACATGTTGGGGTCTACTATAGTTGATCTTAATCTTCTTAAGGGTGGCTTCAAACTTTACCTCCTCCTGTTTTACAATGTGATAGGCATCATCTAAGTAATTTGGATTTACAATAATTAAAGAGTGTTTTATTTCATCTTTTAGGCCTCTAATAAAGTTATGGATAAAATGCTCTTCATCAATTTGCCACTTAAGCTCCATTAAATAAGCTCTTAGTTCATCAAAGGCCTCTATATAATTTAGCACACTTTTAGATTGTTTCAAACTATTGAAGGAAGCAATGAGACTCCCTAGGTTCTGTTTTCAAACTCCTTTAGGATGGCAGTAGATAATTCCTTCCATGTGATAAACTCTCTCCCATTAATGTAGCTCTCAAACTATCGCACAACTTTGCCTTCAAAATAAAGCGCAAAAACTTCTACCTTTTCTCCTTTTGGAATCCAATAAAATTGGTAATACCTTTGTATTTCCTAATCCGCCACCTTGCATTTGTTCCATAAAAATGGTTTAACTCAATTTTGGGCTATTGACGATTTAGATCTATTGGCTCCATAATGCAGTTTATAGCTTGTCTTCATTAGTTCATTAGAGTGATAGGGTTAGGATTGGCCTATGATGGCCTAGCTCCAAGGGTTGGCAATAAACCTTTGAAAGTGGCAGTTGAGGTTAAACCCCCTTCTACTTTATTGGACCCCTTGCCGTTAGCTAGCTGCTGAACTGTTGATAGCAATTGATCCATTTTTTTCAGTTGAGTGGTGTAAACCTTCCAATAGCTGTTGAACTCCTTTCAATTGAATAGAAAAATCATCATTCATTGTTTTAAACTTTTGTTCCAATTCTTGCAGCCTTTGTTCTATATTTTTCTATATAATAGATTACGATCTAGTACTCGCTAGTTTGTCTTACATTCCTAGGAAAGTGCTCTGATACCAAATGTTAAGGCAAAGTTTAGAGGAGGGGTAGTTTAGGAATTTTGTAGGAAATATTAAATTTGTGAAGGTTGGATTAGTGCTCTTGGGTGAAGGAAAATTAGGGGTATTTCTAAAAGTCTAACTTGTTAATGGCTAAGATGGGTGTTTTAGTATCCTCAATCGTCTTTTCACTCCAACCACTACAAAAATAAGTGGTTGCCCAAGCAATCATCACTTGGCCATCTTGCCTTCTCCTCTGTTATGTCGTTCCTTCTCAATTGTAACCCCTAGATCTTAACCAAGTTGATGAGCACTTTTCTGGCCACCTTAGGAAGCCACAATGATGAGGCTCTCTATATCAGCCCTTGCTACAATCAAACCTGAGTTGTTGAGGGTAGAAAACTACCTTGCTATCTCTGGAAATATTGAAGGAAGAAAGATAGAAAGAAAATTATCTTGCTATCTATGTGATTATGTTCTTGCTTAATTAATCTTACATTGGTATCAAAACGTAGGTTTGTTTTTTTTATATGTGCATGCTATGCTTCACGTTGGTTTTAGATATACTGTTTATGGACTTGTGATATATGCATGCTATGCTTCACGTTGGTTTTAGATATACTGTTTCTGAACTTGTCTTCTACGGTTGGTTTACGACTTCTGCATTATATTACAAAACTCCAAAACATTGAACTTCGTTCATAACTGTGACTTCTACGGGTCATATGGAGATATTATTTCGTATGTACTTAATCGTGTTATTGCATCATCTTAAACGAAATAAGTACATAGAACTCGTCTATGACATAAAAAAAATCTCTAGTAAAGCAATATGTTAAACTCGTCAGTGTGGGTTACATGTGTTGTAACAAAGAGAGAGTAGTAACGAGAGAAGGAAAAAAAACAAAACAAAATAGAGAACGAAATGCAGAGAGAAGAGAAGGAAGAAGAAAAGTCTACAAAACTTTTTTCTTTGACAAAGCAGAGGCACGTGGCATCTCACTCAAAAGGTTACATGTTATGTTAAAAAGTGGCTTGTCAAATGGGCTGTAATGATATGTAAGGGTTAAAGTTTTGTGATCCAAAGTGATAATAACTTTTTGGGCCAGCAAATAATGAATGGGTTATGTCTATGTATTGCCCTATGGGCTATAACTTGGACCCATAATATCTGACTTTCTTTCATTAGGATCGAAGGCTTAGGCCTTGATAACCACATTAAGGTTAGGCTAGACCTTAATATCTATATTGATATTTTAAATTAAATGTAACATAGAGAATTAGAAATAAGTTTTCTAATTTACACAAACTAATTAATTGAGTTCAATTAGTTTCTAATTAAAATAAATTATTTTTATAATAAAAAAATTAAACTAATTTGTTTAGTTAAAATAAACTTAGAAATAATTTTATTTTCATTGAATTAAAATTTGACATATGTTTTCTAATTAAATTAATACTAATTTGTTTAGTTGAAATTAGATAAGAGTTTCATTAGAAATTAGTTTCTAATTAAACAAAGATAAATTGATCAATTCAATTATAATTTAAATTAAAAATAATTTTCTAATTCATTTTGAATTATTCATATTTGATTATGATTAAATTAGAAGTAAGTTTATAATTAATTAGTTATTAATAACATAATTTGATTAGTTTAATAAATTGCTAATAAAATTAAAATTGCTTCCATTCTATGAGCATGAGTTCGCTATATGTTAAACAACATAATTTGTTTATTTTGTGCACTCTTCTAATTCCTGAAAATTTGTTTTTCAAGAAGATGCCTATTATTAAGTGAACGTCTAAGCTCAGTCGATGTGAGGCACAAAAGAGATGTATTGGCAGCATGTATGTACAGTTAGTTAACATGAGTTTAATTCCTGGAGATGATCTAACACAACATGTTATTTCAGTTAATAATATGATGCAAGAGTTATACTTTGGAGGTTGTCTAGCTTATGCAGATGTTGAAGTAAAGTACATGACTTTGCTTGCAACATTACCTCAACCTCAAAGCGAATTGTTACGAATGCTCTAGAATAATATACCTAACAAAAAGACTTATAATTTGTTAGCGATGACATTTATTAAGGAGATGAGTAGAAGGAAGTTGATTAGGATCTTATATCTTATAGGTCTTCCAATGGAAATAGTAAGAGCTATTATACATCGAGCTTCGCAAACTGTGTCATGCAAACTCGTGAACTCATTTCCACGCAGGGTTCATTACCTATAGACTGTTTGTAGGTTGTAGCACATTTACTGCAATATGTTATTTTATAAGAACAAAGTCTTGATATGTATGTAATATGTTTACATGTATATCATATAGGAACTCATCTAGAGTAAAGTAATTAGGATTAGATTGTTGTATGAATGATGATTGAACACATTCGTGGACTTTTGATTTTATAAGCAATTGTGATCGAATTATTTACTCTATGAATGATTAATATGACATTAACGTGTATATATATTTCTTTCTTATTATAGAAACTTAGTGTTTCAAAATGGATACTGTATGAATATTGTTGCTTAACTCAATAGAGGTGAGAAACTCAATGGTGAAAATTATGAAATCTGGAGTATGAAAATCCAATATGTGCTGAAGGAGCAAGAGGCTCTTGAACTATTAAACCTAAGCATGGAAGTTCCTGAGGAGGGCATTATGGCCCAACATAGGAGGGACCGTGATGTATATGAATTGTGGAAAAAGAAGAAGTTTTTAGCTTGCATCACATTGCTGAGTAGCATGGATTATGATATCATGCTAGAGTTTCGTAAATTTGAAACTGCAAAGGACAAGTGGTCCGCATTGGCTACTCATTTTGGAGGTGCTTCAGTGATCAAAGTTAAATCACTTACAATTAAGTTTGATACTTATAAGAAGAACCTAGATGATACAATGCAAAAACATATAAGGCAAATGTCCAACATGGTAAGTGAGTCACATGATGTTGGTCATGAGCTTTCTGATGAGCAATAAGTACAAGTTGTGATTCATTCACTGCTTCAGATTTGGGAGCATATGAAGATGCACCTAACTCATAATGATAACATCAAAATAGTGGACAATGCTACGAGGCATCTCATCTTGGAGGTAAAGCGTCTTGAAGCCTCAAAGATATCTTCTGAGGCATATGCAATTAGTTCTAGCTCACATGGAGCTATGAACAAGAAACGCAAGCATCATGGTGGACATAAATGGAAGAAGAATCAGAAATTTAACCACTCTCCTCAGGAATCTAAGAAGAAAAAATGAAACCAACGTGGAAAGGGAAAGCATCCCTTTACAAAGAAGAACATGAAACATGTGAATTGCTATAATTGTGGTAATAAGGGCCACTTTGCTCGAGATTATGCCGAGCCCAAAAAGGTACAACTTTATAGTACAAAAATTTGTTCTGTAAATGTTTCTTGTTCTGTTTTTCTAACTGAATCACATCCTTTTGTGGATTGTAGACTCAGAAGCAACCAACCATGTAGCGAAGGATCAAGATGCCTTCGTTGAGTTTTGTAAACTCCCACATGGCAGTCGATGGTTTTATGTAGGTGACAATTCCAAAGTTACTGTACAAAGAATTGGTACAAGTAAATTGGATATGCGTGGAGGCCGACCTCTTATCATACATGAAGTATTATATGCTCCACAGATTCGTAGGAATCTTTTATCTGTGTTGATATTGGTTAGACTTGGTTTCAATATAAATTTCCATAACGGTGAAATGGATTTGTATCTTGGATCTATTTATTATGGTCATGGTTTTTTATGTGATGGTTTTATAGTACTGGATGTGTTTAAGGAAAATAATAATATTAGTTATTCATTATTTACATCTAGTAATTCCAACAATGATGCAACTTTGTGGCATGCTAGACTATGTCATATTGGTCAAAATCGAATCGGTCGATTAGCTAAAGAAGGACTTTTAGTTAATCTAAGTCAAGTAGATCTACTTACATGTGAGCATTGTTTAGCTAGTAAAATGGTGAGAAAGACATTTCGAAAGGGAACAAGAGCTTTATATTCATTACAATTAATTCATTCTGACATATGTGGTCTAATGAACATAAGGGCTAGACATGAGGTTGTTTATTTCATCACCTTCATAGATGACTATACTCGGTATGGTCATGTCTATTTGATTTCTCATAAATCGGAAGCATTTAATTGTTTCATAAAATATATGAACTTGTTTGAGAATCATTTAAATAAGAAAATAAAAGCATTACGAACTAATCGTGGACAAAAATACTTGTCTGACAAGTTTAAGGCTTTATGTGATGAGAAAGGAATAGACAGGCAACTAATAATTCCTAGAACCCCACAACTAAATGGCATCGCCGAAAGATGAAATAGGACACTATTAGAAATGATTAGATCCATGATGGCCTAAACAAATTTACCAATCACTTTTTGGGGTGATGCGTTATTAACGGCCACCTATGTACTTAATCGTGTGCCTACGAAATCAGTTATTAGCACACCATATAAGTTGTGGACTAGTAGGAGACCAGACATGTCAAGTCCCAGACCTTGGAGGTGTGCAGCCTATGTTCATGATCTCTCTCACAAACATGGGAAATTAGGCCCAAGAGGGAGAAAAGTATTTTTATTAGATACTCAAAACACTTAAAAGGATACGTGTTCATTGGTGAACAAAGTAATGAAGGTTTAACTGAATTTGAATCATTAGATGTAACATTCATAGAGAATGATTTTCCCAAGCAAGGCGAAATAGGTAAAGACCTATTGTTATATGAGACGCTTGATCAGAATGATTCTTTTATGAAGAATCAAGATAAGGAACATCAACCAACTAGGAGTAATTCCACATAAAGGTTCTCTATAATGACTGATCCGAGTAAGAGCAATCAAATCCATCATGAATTTGTTTATGATGAACCTCGTTTCAGATGAAGTAATCGAGGAATAATTCCTTGACGTCGTTTCGAGATTGAAGGAGAAATTAATATGATTATTCCGTAAGAGGAAGAAGAGCCAAGGAATGTAAATGAGGCTCTTACTAGCCCTGCTAAAGAAGAATGGATAAAAGCAATGAAACAAAAAATGACTTCTTTAAGCTCCAATCAAGTATGGGACTTAGTTGACCTCCCTAAAGAGCACAAAGCAATCGGGGACAAGTGGGTTCTCAAAATAAAGTGAAAAGCTGATGACAGTATCGAAAGATACAAGGCACGCCTTGTAGCGAAAGGATATACACAACAGGAGGGAACTGATTATAAGGAAAATTTTCCACCTGTTGTGAAGTTTGCTTCAATTCATCTTATTCTAGCTATAGTAACTAGTATGGATCTTGAATTACCTCAAATGGATGTAAAAATTGCTTTTCTCAATGGAGAATTAGAAGAAGAAATCTATATGGAACAACCTGAAGGTTTCATTAAGGCAAGTCAAGAAAATAAGGTATATCGGTTATTAAAATCGATTTATGGCCTGAAGCAGTCTTCAAGACAATAGTACTTTTATTTTCATAGCGCGATCATTTCGTATGATTTTCAAATGATTGATGAAGACCATTATGAGTATGTTAAGAGATCCAAAGATAAATTCATGATTATATCTTTATACCTGGATGCTATATTGATTGCTTGTAATGACTGTGTGTTCCTTACACAAATCAAAGATTGGTTATCATCTAAATTTGAAATGAAAGACATGGGTGAAGCGGCATACATTTTAGGATTCAAGATTTCAAGAGATCGTTCAAAGAGATTTTATTGCTTTCACAAGTAATGTACATTCAAAGAATTCTTGAACGATTCCGTATGCAAGATTCCGAACCAATTGATAATCCTATTACTAAAGGTAAAGGCCTTAGTAAGATAAATTACCCATCAATGCCACAAGAACAGGAACAAATAAAGAATGTCCCTTATACCAGTCCAGTTGGAAGTCTAATGTATGCAATAATGTATAAAAGGCCAGATATTTGATACGCGGTTGGAATGGTGAGCAGATATCAATCAAATCCAGGCCAAGCACATTAGAAAGCAGTAAAGAGAATATTGTGGTATCTAAAGGGAACTGTGGACTATGCATTATGTTATCAAGGCAATGATCTACATATACAAGGGCATACCGATGCAGACTAGGGAGGAGATTTAGATGAAAGAAAATCTACCTCAAGATATATATTCTTACTAAACCATGGAGCAATATCATGGAAAAGTAAGAAACAATCTTGCATTGCACTATCCATAATGGAAGCTGAATTTATAGCATTCTCAACTGCAGTACAAGAGGCTGTGTGGCTTTATCGATTCTTAATGCATTTAGGAGTCACTAAAAGTAAAATTGATCCAGTGACCATTAACTGTGATAGTCAAGCTGTAATCACTTATACTAAAGACCCTAAATTTTATTGTAAGACAAAGCACATAGATACCAAGTATAATTATATGAAAGATATAGTTGTACGAAGAGAAGTGAACATGAAATATATATCTACGCGAGATATGATCGCATACCCAATGACAAAGCTAATTTCCAGAGATGTATTCATTGGGCATGTAAAGTTACTATGACTACATAGATGTTGACATGTATTGATAAACATTTCTCTGTGTATGTTCACTCATTATAAGGTCATATTTTGGATATAATTTATGATGACGATTATACATTGTGTATCATTTGATTCATGAATATATATGTTTTGCACAAATATATTTTTTGGGATGAATCACAAGTATATGAGACAGATCACAGATTGGCCCTCTTACACGGGAAATCATCTCTGGTGTTTATGCTCGCTAGAGATGAGACATGTTTGAAGTTTATTATCTAGGTGATAATTGAGAGCGAGAAACTTAAACCATAAATGTCACAAGAATATTAGTTCAAAGTGATTTAATGATCACTATATTTGTCTTACGTTACCAGATGTGAGTTCTGAACAGGTTTTAAGTAGATAAGTGAACTCAAGTGAAACACTAAGTATGTTTGAACTATCATTTGTACAGTATTTCTTAAATGAAAGATGTTCAAGTTAAACGAAATGGATAAATATCATAGCACATGACTCGTACCATGTGTGCAAAACTGACCATAAAAGGGATTAATGTAAGTATCCAGATCTCATCTTACATTGTGTGAGACCCTTGAGATTAAGAAGAACCTCGTCAAATACCCTTATGACTCTTGTCTCATTCTTGAGAATTGAATTTAAGGTTTGCTACTTTTGGTTTTTGCCAAAAGATCATATAAGATGCAATCCTATGGAATAATTCTAGGAAAGCAAGTTAAATTTAATTCAAAAGAGAATTGAGAACAGAAGAAGATCATTTATTTAGATCATTGACTCGCATGAAAAGTATTCATAAATAACCATTGTCTCTTTAGTAGAGAATTTAAACACAGTCATGACACAAGAAACTAAAATGAGATTAAAGGAAATTACAAATACGAGATATGACCTAAGGTATAGCATACAATGTCTACTCAAGGACACATAAGTCCTAAGATCAATTTGTTAATCGAGATATCATGTACTCTTAACAGATATGTGGCAATGTGCTCTCGTCGTATGCTGGTCACACCGGTTATTGAACAAATATGAGCACTGCAGAGTTTTTGTAGTTAGATTAAAACTCATCATGTGTGAGTGGGAGATAATGAGTCATTTTACACCCATGAGGGGTATTATGGTAATTGTTCTTTAAATAACTACCAAAGGTAGTTAAGTTTTTTGTATGTAAAAACTGAAAGAACGAAATGAAGAGTTTTCTTCTTCTGCATTGCTTTTTCTTACCAATAACAAAAAGAATAAAAGATTTGCAAAAAAGTGTCTTTAACCGGTGGAAATACAACAATAGTCCAAGTTTTGTTATTTATGTATATGCAAAGATCCTATTTTTAACATTATCTATGTGATTATGTTCTTCCTTAATTAATCTTACACTTTGATTCAGTGGTGACATTATATATATGAAGACAATTTAGGCACAAGAATCACAAATAATTGATGGAGTTGACTCTTCTTGATAACTTAAATTTAAACAAGTTAATCCTTCACAAAAAGATGTTAAATGAAATTTTACTAAGATTAATAGCGAGAAAACTAGTCAACGATACAACAAGCATAGCAGCAGTTGGTAAGCGGAAAGAGAGATGCATGCAACTAGTTAAGCAAGAAGAGATGAAAGACGAAGAGAGTAGTCGGGGAGGGTACGACCTTGTTTTATATATGAAATCAAACTGCAAAACTCAAGTCAGAATCTCGAAATTAATAAAAAATCTAGTTCAATTTAAAGTTCAATCAACTAAAATTGAATCCGTTAATTTTGAGTCAAGTCAGGCCAAGTTTGTACTCTTGCCATTCCTATTGTACACCATTGAGTTTCCTTTATTTTTGTCTTTTTTTTCCGTCTTATATCTTGGGCTTAATGGTAAGGCATGGAGAAATGGGGGAAGCATGACTGATAACTTCAGTATCCAGAATGTGCTTATTGAACCACCTGGCCTTTTATGCTTGTCTAAATAGCAGAGGAAACCTGAGTTGCAGTTTGGTTAAGATTCCATAATCGATACATTGTCCATCCCTTAGGAAACAATTAAGAAAAGGAAACAGAACCTGGTGAAAGAAAAATCAGGAAAATTTTGAATTCTCAATGTCATGTATCTTTCCAAATTCCTTGTCTTTGGAAAGTCATTATGTAAAAATTGTTTTCCCGACACTACCACATTAGTAATCCGGAGGCAGCTGCTATTCTTGAGAATTGCTAGAGTAAATGGTCATCAAGATGGGGTTAAGACCTTCATGTATGCTTCAAAACCAATTTTCCAATTATGTGTTCTGATACCAAATTAAGTTGTTGACTTCTAGTTATAGTTGCCTCCATTAAGCCCATCAGTTGAAGCGCGCTAGCAGTTAGCTACAGCAGCTTCGTAGAGGAACGTGGGTGCTTAATTAGTTGACATTAAAAGCATCACAATATATAGGAAACAGCTTCCCTCCATGTTATTTGGAGCCAGATGCCCTTTTCTTTTTTAGTTTTTCAACAAATCACAGCCATATGACATCTACATTTGACATAAAAATGATCAAAATCAGTATCATTAAACTATTAACAAAAATGAAAATTACAGCAGTTGTATGCTCTTCACTTGCTCATAAGTCAATAACAGTTGATCTCGTGATGAACAGATCAACCAGATGCTCTGATTCTGATTGTTGCACACAGTAGTAAAGTGCATGCTACTTGATGAAATAACAAGCCTTTTTGCTTCTTTTCCCTATCTTCCAAGGCTTTGTCAATTTAACTAGTAGTGGTGTCAAGTCGGAAGATGACTTATCCTTGTACATCATTTCACGTCTTGATCAGTTTCCATGATATTGAGGTCTATGATGAGGACCAGGTTCAATGCAAGACGGCTTCTTTAGAGTTTGCTGCTCAGGTTTAGTAGGTTGGTAGTGTTTAAAAGTCAACTGTCCACCTTGTTTTAGGGGACTTGTTCTGGTCAAGTTATTCCATTATAAGCTGACTGCAGTGCATCTTCTGAATTCTATTGTTCTTTCGATTCCTTCCTACCGAGTATTGTAGCATGCCACTGTCAATGCACTAAGGTGTATGGCTTCTAGCTAGTGCGTCCGTTACAAAATTTGCTAAATTCAGCGGCTACTTCATGCATCAAAAAAGCCTCCCAATTGAGCTATAGAGTCCTTCAACTTCCACCAAATCTTGTGCAAAACCTCCTAAAAACTGATTACCAATATTGAAGGTAAATGAAAGCCTTAAGAATGTCACGACTATTTGCCAACTTGGTTATTTCTCTTTGCATCCTTATCTCAATGTACTACACTAATTCCCACATTAAACGCCTATATATTAAACCAGAAAAGAATTAGTACTCCAAGTTTTTGCAGATGATCTCAATCCAGATTCATAAATTGATGCTGGAAAAGAAAAAGGTCAAATCTTGTTTTGAAGTTTCTTCCATGTCATGATAACTCACTCAGAACCGTCTGATATGCAGGAGCTTTAATTATTGTGTTCTTGTTAATGGTGGGCCCCGAAAAAAGCATGACAATGATATAGATTGATTGCTTCAACTTACAGGATCCTAAATCCTAGTTGATCAGTAACTTGGTTTCATCCAACAATGTGCTTCCACTTCCACAAGTCCAACTCCAGAGTACTGCTTCTCCTGATGTTAAACTCTAGATTCCATAGTTTCAGCTCAAAGTTGATTCCATATGGTTCCAAGCGATTCAAGTTACATAGGGACTGGAGGTGCTTTCTTCTCTTTTTCTCCTTCCTGCTCACTGTAAATTTGATTTCTTGGCATAGCTAGCTGATAGACAAGATGTCTAGTGCATGCCTTATCATAGCCCATTTGACCACGACTTGATATGCAATAATTTTTTGTTTTAATCTTGAAAAAAAAAAGATTTGAAAGAAAACCTTAATTGCTTGTTTGTAATTTTCTCCTAGCACTGTGATATCCCATTCTCATATATAAGAGTGGGTAAGGATCATTGATCAACTCTATAGTTGTTTTGTTTTAGAACTCAAACATTAAACAGTTATGAAAATTGATTGAGGTACTTAGTGTTGGGCTCCAATCATAACTCCCACAATATCAATCAAAAACAATCAACTAGTTTCAAAAAACTCAATCTTGAAAACAAACAACCAAACAATATATATGACAAAAAATAAATTGAACAGTAGATGTACTTAGAAAATCCTTCAGTATAGAGGGAAAAACTATAAGTCAAACTGACAAACAAATCCACTAATTCAAATAGGAACTTGCAAGAGTTTAAAGGTTCCAAGCTATTTGCCCTTACGCGGAACTATACCACAAAATAGTTACAAGTTATTCCATTAAGTTTTAGTATTGAGTACAGATTGATACTCTACATGAAAAACATTATCAATCTAATCCTGAAACAAACTGTTATGGTCCCTAAAAGATCTCGTTATGGGTCTGTTGAATTCCACTTCAGTTTCCGAGTGAAGTGCCCGTAAATACTTCGTGTTCGTGTTGTTTCTTCCTTTTTTTCAATTTCCTCATAAGTTTGAGAGCTCATTAGAGAGAAAACTCTCCGATCTCGACAATATAAATTTTTTTGGAACAAAGGCAAAACTTGCCTTTTCCTAGTTTATCATTCAAATATATAATGCATAACTGTCTTCTCTATATACAACAAGCCAGATAGTAGCAGTTACATGCTGGAAAGGAATTAATTAACTGCAACAATTATAACATAATAATTATAAAATAACAAAGTCATCGGATTGCAAAACCTCCCATGCGAATAGCGCCTGTACACCTGAATGGGCGCAACATAAACACTTAAAAAAGACCACTTGTTGTAAAAACTACCAATTATAGAATAAGAAGAACTTCTCGGCTCATTCTCACTCTCTTTCTTTTCCTTTATGTATTATTTTCACTCATATCGATAAACCCCATCATTTTTTCCTTTTATACTAAAAAATAGGGTTTCATAACTAGACATGTTTACTTACACAGTCGTGTAGGTGACTATGTCCAAATCATATTTCAAGGAATCGCGAATATATACAATATGAATTAGTCACACTGCCTGCTTAAATAGTTGTGTATCCTTGGGACATAAATGTGTATGTCGTCAACTCACACCATCTACTCATACACGTTTGCAGTTACCTACATAACCTGCACTCACGGCCTATATGATAAGGACACAGATGTGTCTGATCTTACACAACCGTATAGGTCATCATCTATCTTGTACATGTCTACAATCTTTTACACAACTTTCACACATATCCGTTTAAGTCAAATACATGGGCCCGCTTTACACGGTTGTGTTTCTCAAGAATGGCTTCAAATCAACTGTTATACGTCTTGATTTTACTCATTCATCATTTCAACGATCCTTAATAATATCCAAGATCGTTGAAACTCACCTTTGTCTTTGAATAGGGTTGAACGCTCAACAATCTCTCCCTCTAAACTATTTTGAAGGAGACTCAAACCACTTTAATGATTATCTGAAAGTCATCTTAGCAAGCTTACTACAAAGCTCATCCATGCTATCAAGAACCACCTTTGTTAACATATCAACATTGTTCTTATCGGTATGAATTTTCTTCAACTGTAAGTGTTGTTCCTTAATCAAGAATCTTAACCCATAATACTTGAAATTGATGTACTTGGTGTAAGAATGATACATAGTATTCTTGTTCAAAACATGGTGCTTTGACTGTCACAAAATACTATATAATCATCTTGCTTCATGTATAACTCTTGAAGTAATCATTTCAACTAGAGAATCTCTTTACTTGCTTCCACAACAATCACAGACTCTGCTTTAGTTACGGATAAAGCTACACACTTTTGTAACCTAGATTGCCAAAAAATTACTCCTTATATGACTTTGAATAAGTAGCCTGAAGTGGATTTCTTGTTAAAAAAATCTCCAACCATATATGCATCTATACATCCCTCTCTAGAATTGGCTCCTTACCGCTGGAACATTAGCTCCATTTGAAGAGGCCCAAAAGTCTCTTAAGATTCATTTCATAGCTTCCTTGTAAACTTTCGCTAGATTAGATAAGTACATACTCACCAACTCAATACTTGTGCTATATCTAGCCTTATACATACCATTGCATACATAAAGGAAACAATAAAATATAAGAATGGAATAGAAGATATATCATCTTTCTCCTTTTTAATTGAAGGGCAAACACGCTTACTCAAGTTAAAGTGAGATCTTAGTGGCGTGCTAGTTGACTTGGCATTCTTTATAAATTTTTCTAACACAAGTTCAATATATATCTCGTGTGACAATCATAGTTTTTCTTTTTATATTGTCCCTAGTTATTTTTATGCCCAAAATATGCTTTTTAGAGCCCAAATCTTTTGTGTCAAAGGATTTGGACAAGTCCTCTTTTAGTTTACAAATTACCCCAATATCTTGTCCCACAATCAACATATTATCAACATATAAAAGAAGAATAATGAAGTTTATATTAGTAAACTTCTTGAAATACACACCAGGATCAACAAAAGTTCATTTATATTCATTTCCTATTATAAACGAATCAAATTCGTTTATAGTCATTTCCTATTATAAATGAATCAAACTTCTGATACCACTATCTTAGTGCCTGTTTTAGCTTATACTAGCTCTTCTTCAAGTTATACACTAGATTCTCTTTGCCCTAAACTTTAAATCATTCCGGTTGCTCCATATATATCTCCTCTTCCAAATCTTCGTGCAAGAAGGTGATTTTTACATCCAATATTCACAACTTAACCATTGGTGAGAAAATTTCATCAAAGTTAATGCCCTTGTTTTGACTGAATCCCTTCACTACTAATCTTGCCTTATGCTTCACCAACTTGTCACCGTCCTTATATATCTTGAAAATCTATTTATTCTTTTATGTCTTCTTACCGTTTGGAAGTTTCACCAACTCAGAGGCTTCATTTTTTTCACAAAATTCATTTCCTCTTGCATAGCTACGAACCAAAGATCTTTATCTTCATATGAATTTACCCCTTCCACATTTTTAGGCTCCTTCTCAGTAATAATTAGAAGGTATTATGTACTCGGGTATCTTGTAGAAGGCATTTTCTCTTTAGTTGACCTTCAAAATTGAACATCTTCCACTACTAAACCTAGTTTCTCCCCTTACTCATCATTCTCATCATCCTTATCTACACCATCATCTAGATATGGCTTAAATAACTTATCACTATCCAGTTGTACTTAATCACTAACATCATGTGCCTATTTGTATACTTTATCTCCTTTACTTGTGGGCTGTTTAATAGAATTCAAAATAGGAGAAACAATAATGGCACCACAGGATGAACTACTAAGAGTAATCTTAGGGGGCAGTTGGTTCGCACAGAGGAATGGTAATAGGAATGAGAATGAATATAGTGAGGAATGGAAATGAATATTATCATTATAATTATGATGGTTGGTTAAGAGGAAGGAATGATTACTATTACCACTGACAGTAGTTGGTTTGTAAAAATATTGAGAAATAAAAATTTATCATATTTTAATTGATTAATTAATTATATTGTAATTAATCAATTAAAATAAATTCATTAATTAAAATATTGTAATTAATTTTAACTGATTATATTGTAACTAATTAATTAATAATATTTTAATTAATTAATAATATTGTAATTTATTATATTTTAATTAATTAA
>JAOQMS010000179.1:10075626-10101018 GCA_027563885.1 Erythroxylum longipes
ATTACCCAAAAGTGGGTAATCAAAATAATAACCCTATAATCATATCCCCTTACCAAACTTAATCTTTCATTCCATACCCATTCCTCTTTTTTCATACCCACTAAACAAGCACACCTTTACTTTCTTTAATAAGATTAGTGCTCATCTCATGCTCATGGAATACTACGTCTCTTCTTTTAACAACTTTATACTCTTTTAGATCATAGAATTTAAGTCCAAACTGCTTATCACCATAATTGACAAACATGCAAGTAACTATCTTCAAGTCAAGTTCCAGTTTCTACTCTTTGGATATATGCTTAAACACTTTCATTTGAATCCCTCATATGCAAATAAGAAAGACCTATCTATATTGTCTTTGGAACGTTAAGCCCCAAGGGGACTGATTGTGTTCAATTAGTCAAAGTAAATAACCATTCTGACCACTTCACCCCTAAAATCTTTGAAAGCTTAGACATTCTAAATATACATTGAACCTTCTCCATAATTTTTTTGTTCATTCTCTTAGCAACATTATTACGCTGTAGAGGACAAAGTTTCATTTTTTTATGTCTCATATCATATGGCCTCACGCAATAATTCTAAGACTCCTTATAGGTGTATTCTCCTTCATTGTTTGTTCTAAGAAACTTTAACTTGTTCTTTGCTTCCTTTGTAATCATGACATGAAATTTTTGAAAAACTTCAAAGACTTGTCTCTTTATCTTCAACATATAGTCCCAAATTTTCCAAGTTATATCATTAATAAAGGTAACAAAGTATTTGTTTCCTCCTAATGATTCCTCTTGAATAAGATCACAAACATTTGAGTATATCAGCTTTAGTTTGGCCATTTTCCTTATAAATCTCTTACTGAAAGAGACTCTATGTTGTTTTCCTATCAAATGATGCTCACATAGATCAATAGGAATGGAATTATGTACCAAAATAAGAGACTTACCGACCAACAACTTGATCCTTTTCTCACTCACATACCCGAATCGTCAATGCCACGTATTAGAAGAAGTATTTTCTTTAACTGCATACACTTCTTCACTACATACCTTTAGGTATGTCTAATCCTTTTTTCACTCACATGCCTCAATCGTCAATTCCATATATTAAGAAAAGCATTTTCTTTAACTGCATGCACTTCTCCATCACATACCTTTAGGTATGTCTTGTAGATTGTGCAACACAGCTCTCCAAGGGCAGCTGTCATTGCTTCCTTTGACAACTTCCATTGTCCATGTCAAATGTCTATTAATACACTTCATGATTGAGTATATTAGTTGATAGAAAATTTAGGCATAAGTTAGGAATATGTAGTACATCTCTTAAATTTAGTAAGCATCCTATATTATCTGAACCCGAATATCACTCATATTGACAATATTGGCAAAATTTTGTTTATCAATTTTTACATTTTCAAAATCATTGATCCTACAATTTAAAAGGTATTCCCTCCTTAGAACATATTGATAGGAGGCCCTTGTATTAATAAGCCACTCAGAACCTAAATCACTAATATAGAAGCATTCGCTAGTTGTGCAGATCAATGACACATCATCATTTGTGTTTGAGATTGTTGCAACTATATTTTTTTCATCCTCATCTTTCTGATGATCTTATTTTTTATCCCTCTTCTTTTACTCATAGAAAAACCTTTTAATGTGTCTAGGATTGGTGCAATAGTGACATTTCTTAATCTTTTTGTCACCTCTAGACTTCAGTCAATTCTTAGAATTGTCATGCTCTTTGGGACCCCTGCCTTTGCTTCTTTTCCTACTTTTTACTATAAAGGCCTACATATTATCAACACCCATCTCGTTTCTTCTAATCTCTTTATTAAACATGCTCTCTTTGATTGAATCCAAGAAGTGCGCACTTTCTGGGAATAAGCTGCTAATGGTAACTATTAATGTCTCCTAACTATCCAGTAACGAACTTAACAAGAAAAAGGTTTAGAGCTCTTGATTAAGAATAATCTTTATAGTAGTCAACTTATTGATAATGTAATAGAAATCACTAAGGTGCTTTAACATATATTTTCCAAGTTTTAGTTTAAAATTCCCAGGCCTCTTAATCAAAGAGGCCTTGTTATAGGCATCTTCCTTTCTTAAAGACCTTCCAACTTCTTCCAAAACTCAAACAGATCAATTTCTTAGGACAAATAATTGAATATATTGATATTAATCTACTGTTGGATAGTGCTTAGAGTTTTTTCTTCATCTTTCCCATTCTCTACTTGTTATTTTTTTCTCGTTTAGATAGAACATGATCCTTCACACTTTTGTCCATATAGATAAGATCTAAAATATACTGACAGTACAGAAGATCTTCCATTATGAATCTCCAAATAGAATAGTTTGTAAATGTCAATTTAATTATAGAGTTACTTCTACCCTTTATAATTAATGGTTCTTATACCACTTTGATAGGCTTCAAACACAACTCCCATAACATAAGTTAAGAACAATCAACTAGTCTTAAGAGACCCAATTTCAAAAACAAACAACCAAATAATATATATGACAAAAAAATTGAACATCAGTTATACATGGAAAATCCTCTAGTATAAAGAAAAAAATTATAGGCCAAACTGACAAGCAAATTCACTTATTCAAATAGGAACTTATAAGAGTTTAAAAGTTTTAAACTATTAACCCTTACTCAAAATTATACCACAAATTGTTTATTCTACTAAGTTTTAGTATTAAGTACATATTGATACCCAAAATGAACAACACTATCAATCTAATCCAAAAACAAACACTTAAAAAATACAACTTGTTGCCAAACTACCAATTATAAAATGAGAAAGACTTCTTAACTCACTTTCAATCACTTTCTTTTCCTTTTTTTAGTGTTCTTTTCACTCATATCGATGAACCTTATTATTTTACTTTTATACTAAAAAAAATAAGATTTCATAACTGGACACGATTGTATAGGTGATCGTGTTCTAATCATATTTCAAGAAATCACAAATATATGTAGTTTCAATTAGTCACACGGCCTAGTTACACGGTCGTGTACACCTAGGACATGAGCGTGTATGTTTTCACACAACCATGTATGTTTCCACACGGCCGTGTATGCCTTTGACTCTTGCCATCCACCCATACATGTTCGCAATTACTTACATGGTCTTCACATACAGTCGTATATGATAAAGACATAGGCATGTCTAATCTTACACGGTCGTTTAGGTCATCATCTATCTTATACATATTCACAATCTTTTACACAACCTTTGACCATGTCCTAATCATATTTCAAGAAATTGTGAAGATACACAGTTTCAGCTAGTCACACGATTCATTTACACGATCGTGTATACCTGGGACATGAGTGTGTATGTTTTCACACGACTGTGTATGTCTTTGGCTCTTGCTATCTACCCATACATGTTTGTAGTTACCTATATGGTCTTCACACATGACCGTATATGATAGGAACACGGGCATGTATGATCTTAAACAGTTGAGTAGGCCATCATCTATCTTGTACATGTTCGCTATCTTTTACATGACCTTCAAACTCGATCATGTAAGTCAAAGATATGGGTGTTGTGCTTTATACTTTTCATCTCTTAAAAATAATTTCAAATCAATCGTTATCCATCTTAACTTTATTCATTTATTATTTCAACGTTCTTTGATAACATCCAAAATTACCAAATCTCACTTTTATCTCTGAGTAGGGTTAGGCTCTTAACACTTAGGAGGTTTGCTTTGGCCTCATAACCTCCCACCATACGCAGACCAATCCTTAGGGAGTACGATAAAAGCAGTAGGTTCTTGTTGGACAATCGCTAGCTACCTGTGATTAGAAGAACAAAATGTGACTAAGGTTTAAAGTTGTGGTTAAAGACAAGTAAGAGTGACTTAATTGGTTTCAACTCCTCACTTAAGGCTCTCCTTTGTGGGAGGTCTTGAGTTCGAGTTACTAAAAAGGAGGAGAGAGGGGGATTATCTTCTAGCCAATAGTACTTTTGATTATCTTCTAGCCCCCTGTGCATGCTCCTTGGTCGAATCAATTGCAGACGTCTCGCTTCTAGCGGTAGTGTGGGAGTTTGAACTACTAAAGAACCTGGGGTTGATAAGAACCTGATGTTGAGCAAGGCCAGTGATCAATCAGCAGCTGACTAATCAGTATGTGACGACTCCTTGTGCGCAAAAGTGTACAGGCTAAGTAGGAACCTGAGGGACCTTGACGTTCTAGATTTACCTCCTCTAAGACTCTTAGGGTGGGGTCTTAGGAGCTTAGGATTAATCTAATAAAACTTGGATACCTAATGTATATTAAAAAAAAAGTTGTGATTAAAACTTAACAAGGTCCGCTGGAAATGAACATGTGACTGCTTTCTGACAAGGAAGCACTTCATGACTCGCATTTTGGCGAAGGTTTCATACAGAAACACTTTTTGATGGTAACATCAAATTTCGTTGTATTCATGAAAGCATTGAAAAAGAAAATTGGTTAACCGGATTTTACTGTACCAAAACTACAAATTAATCATTACCATCATACTAACTTAATCTTTACAAATGTCGATTTATACAATGTGCTTGACGTTAACTCGTAGCAAGGTAGTGTCAATTCTCAATTGGTTTTAAGCGGATGAGAAGATGAGTAATTCACGTTATTACATAGGGTTACATCATTCTCCCAATTTTGTAAGTATAGAGAAAGCCTTTATTCCTTTTAGTTAGAAGAGGATGGCTAGTGTTTGACTTTCATGATGTTCGCTTCCCTTCCCTCAAAGTTCTTTGGTTTGATAATCTCTATCGTCGCTACTGCACTTGTTGGAATTTGACATTCTTTAAACCCCTAAAATGAGAGCTTTTTCCTTCTTCTTTTTTCTTTGACAAAAAAAGGTTTCTTTCCATTATCAACAAATTCATCTAAAAGTGAAGACAAATCTCCAACCAAAATGAAAATAATTATTAAAGTTAGAGCCAAAACTCCATCAGAAAGAAAGATTTCAATTAGTTGGTTTCACCCATTTTTTCTATTTCCATAGTATAATTCTCCTTTTAACTGCAACTCTATTTATAAAATATTAATATCAATAACGACTAACATTTTTGGCAATGCTAGTCTGGCTCATGGGACTTTTTTTTTGTTAAAGTATAAGTTAGACTCAAATATTACATGTATTCCATTTCCAAGATGATCAAATCACATGGTATTAAGCCAATCGGCTACACTGATTATAAATCAATTATGATCAAGACAAAAAGAATGTAGGAGTTTCCCAAGAGGCTATGACTAAGACAACAACCATTAATTCCATTCCCATGCAAGAAAAGGGATTGGATGCCCTCTCCTCTCTTGTACTTGGATTGTAATTGGTTTTGAACATTAAAGTGAAAAGGAGCAAAGAGAATGAGAATCGTCTTCTTCATGGAAGTTGGGTATTATTGTTAGCCAAAGCTTATCCCATTATCATGTGTGAGTGATCCAATGTAACAAAAGTGCGAAGCATAGAGATTCCACAATTGTTATGCCCACCATCACTCCTGCTAACTAGTTGTAGCTATGAAGGCATATAGTTGGAATCCCCCAACACCAAAGCTGTTGGATGAAAAGTCTTGGAAGGTATCAGTTGTGTGATTTTACTCAGATTCTAACATTTCGTTGAAGAAGATCTCTATTTGATATGTTTAGCGCATATCCTATATTTACTCTTTATCTTTCATTTTCCATTTTAGCAATAAGATGGAAGGCTATAACAAAAAATTGGTATGACCTGTATTCCCTTTTTTTATATTAAATATATTATGTCAAATTTTAAGAATAAATTATTACTTTCATAAAAACTGCAAATTTATTTAGTTTCAAATAGTTTTTTAAATTAAATTATATTTGATGATCAATTCAAATTTAATGAATAAAATTTGATTTAACTTAATTTTAAATTAGATTTATACCTAATTTAATTTCAGCCCCTTGTAAACCTTAATTCCAAACATCTACTCCATATATAAGTGAATGCCAACTTTACCAGTGCTACTCTGGGTCCAACACTAGAAATTTGGCGGATTGTGGGCCCATGTCATAACTTTGGTGGGTCCAAAGTGGAGATTCCGTAGTGCAGAGTGTGTGTGTCCATTATTGATTATTTTGACAAAGAAGCTGTCTGAAGTCTGAAAGCGACAATTAGTTAGACATAAAGTTTTGTGAAGGCTACGTGCGTTACCAATAGTCGCCACCGCCACTCTCTATTTTAGTTAACTTGAATTTTGATATTGTTTCTCAACTTTATATCCTTATAACTCACATTTATGATTCTAATTAAGAAATTATATAACTTATTTTAGAAATTAAAATTATTAATATTTTAATAACTTATTTTATTTATTAATTACTTTAATTAAGTTTTGAACTTAATTGGCTGATATCCAAAAGACGGAGTCTGGAAGTAAATAACTCCAGCGGACGTGGGACTTGGAAAGACTATCAAAAGACTCGTCTTGCGTTTGATGGAATAGCCATTGACAAACTCAAAGGTCAAAGCCGAAGCAAGCAGTTCCGGGGTGATAAATCTTACCTGTGTTTTAAAAAAATCGGGATTGTAATTTCAATTTGGGCGTAACAATTAGAGTTTAGTTAAATCAGTGATACAATAGATTTAAGTTAAATTTTCAATTAGATTAATTATCAAACATAATAATTAAATTAATGACAAAATATTTATATTTTTTAAATAAGTTATTTAGATTTTGACATATATGTGATGAATCTTGCATATTTTTGTTTATTTATAATTTATTTTAAGCATTTTAAAATTAAAATTAAAATTAAAATTAAAATTAAAATTGTATTGTCATAAAAATTAATATGGTTGAAAATATGCTTGCCCAATATTTCCGATTGAACAATGCCACAGTTACGGTTTCTTTCTGATCGTGATAGGTACGTATGGCATAGCCTAAAACGGAGGATCAATGTCAACTTAAAACGGTTTTGACCTTGATTTATGGCTTGTAACTAATAAGTTACTTGTATTAACATATTTAAGACATTTTTAATTATATCTGTTTATTTATTTAGGGCATGTTTAGTTCAATTTTATTTTTTAATTCAATAAACTTATTTTATTGAATTTTTATTTATACTGAATTTTCACTATCCCTATTTTCGTAATTTATGAAAATTATATAAAAAAGTAGTTTTATTTTTATCATGATTATATTTAATAATTACCTGACTAAATATTACTTGATTATTAATATTAACTATTATTTAAGTTATGTTTAATAATTCATTTGGTTTATTTTATAGTTAATGGGTAATAATTTAGGAGATATATTTTAAATTTAAATTTTGGATTAAAATATACTTTCAAAAATTAATTTTTTTTACTTATTTAATAAATCATTTTGAAAAATGATGCATTTATTGTTAATGTTATTAGTAAGTATATATAAGAGAATAAAATAAAATGATTATTTAGTTCATAAGATTTATCTATCTCTAACTTTTATTTTAATATTTTATTATTGCTATATATATAATAAGTAAGTACTATATATGTAATAAATAATTAGAAATTGAATTTCATTGTAATCAATAAAATTACAATTAAATTTTAGTTAAAGTTTTAAAAAATCAATTTCATGAGTAAGTAACTTAATAATAAGATACTATTTATAATTAATACTTTATTACAATAAATTAATCATATTATAAAAGTTAAAACTTTTAATTTTTAATTTTTTATTATTTCCACGACATACGTGATGAGATCGTGCCCTAATTTTCAACCATTTGTTTCATTCGAATTATTGTGATTTCTACCATGCGTTTTTCTGGTAATTCAATCCACTTATTTTTGTACCACTGGGCAATTGGCAGAGTCAGAGGAGAAAACAAATACGTTCAAAGCAACCAAATGATGTGTTCTTTTCAAACTAAAATGTACACATTGATGATATTAAGGGAAATGATAGGACAACGTTTTCCAGGAGAAGTTGAAACAAAACCAGGGCCTCTTGCAGGGATCAAACACCAATGCAGAACATAATAGGTACAAACAAAGCTTACTCGCAATGATATCTCGCTCTACAAACACAGAGTCAGTTCCCTTTCATGTCTCGTCCCCTAAGAAGATCGAAACTCAACCCTCGAAAACAATTATGCAAATGACGCATAATATACAAAGACATTACCAATCTTCTTATTTCTTTTTTGTGTTTTCCATAATTTTTTAATCCTTGATGTTGTTAAATCTTTTTGCATGGTTGGTTCTGTCAACTTTCTCTAAATTCCCCCACTTTCTTGGACACGTCCGCCAACATACTTCATGTTTCCCCTTTCGATGTTTTCTGGGGATCCAAACAACACAAATATCCACAGGGAATATCTTGCAAAATATGTTTCTTTAGGCTGTCGAGTCTCAACCGGTTCTTTGCTTTTGCTAAGAGCTTGAGGTTTTGTTCCGTCATTTTCCTGCTATGGAGTCTCGACTACTCGTCAGCACGTCGTCTGCTCCCATTAGCGTTCATCTTTTATTTAAAAAATAAATGAAACATATATGTTTTGAATTTTTTTTAAAAAAAAAAAGAGACTGTCCGACTACTAATTAAACCGAGCTTCCGTACAGTTTTGTTGAGTTTGATAAAGTGATGTTGGCTAAAGGCCAGAATAAAGTTTTCCGCGTCGTGGCTTAGATTTGATTTGATTACAGAAAAAAGTTGTAAAAGCTAGAACTGAAGTTCGATTTCATTGGTTACAGCATTAAAAACTTTCCACCACGAGTAATGAAGTTCTAATATCTTTAAACAAACTTAAGTTTCTAATTTGTTTGATTTGCCTTAGGAAGACATGATCAGAATCGTTGAAAGAGAATCATAGTCAAAAAGATGTGAGGAAAAGAAAAGGGATGCTTTTTGCAGTATTGACATCAAGGGAAGTGGACTCTTTGTTAGTAATACTAAATCCTCGAGTTCCTGAATATTTGTTTAACAAATAAGTTCTCGGCAACTAGCAAATCTTAAACCACTTCACATCCCATATATATGAATACTACAAACGTCAAATATGAAACTGAGAAAGAGATCAGTTATAAAGCTCCACAGCAACCTTTCCCCTGCTTTCATAATTTAATGAAGTCCCCATATTCCTTTTTAATTTATCACTGCGTAAGTTCCACTACATCAATCCACAAAGAAACAGAACACCAACCAAGAGGAAGTTGAGAGCTTTATGTTCTTCAATTGTCATGTTCTTCTTCTTGATAACTCTTCTGTTCCATGGTTTTGTGAAATAGCTTTTCCAATCTAAAGCTAAAAGCTTTTGTGTTTTTAAGTGTTTCGTCGAGAATTTCTTGTCTATGCCTTTAGTACATGATTACGTAGGACCCAAGAAGGAGGTTTCTTCAATGGCCAACTTGAAAGCCACTGAACTGAGACTCGCCTTACCTGGGTCAGAGTCACCGGAAAGGAACAGTGAAAGTTCCCAGCTTGGTGTTGGCTTAAGCAGCAACAACACCACTCTCAACAAGAGCTTTGTTTCCGGTGCTAAGAGGGGTTTCTCTGTTGCCATTCATGGTGGTTCTGGACTCTGGACTTTTTCTGAGACTTCTATACCTGATACTGATTTTTCTTTGAGACTTTTTAATGCTGACAAAATTGCTAATGGGTTGCTTCAGTCTCCGACAACTGTGGCTCAGGAGAAAAACAATCAGGTTTCTGGTGATAATGGCCATGAATCTGCTCCCGCTCCCAAGTAACTTCCTTGCTGCTTCTCTTTTGTTTTGAGCATGGATGTGTGTTTACATTATATTTGCTTGCTATACGTTTTGTAGCTTTGTCTTAACAGAAATGGCTCTGGTTTTCGTTTCATATACTAAAAAATGAGACTTCTATCAAGTTGCTTCATTTTTGTTGCTTGATCTGTTTTCATGAAACGATAAGATTTAATCCTCTTTTTCAGAGCTCTTTATGGTTAAATTTTTTTAAAAAAAAGAATCAAACTTGTACTATCCTTATTTCAATTGTGAACTAAATGATCTTCCACAATTAAGCATGCAAGCAACACTTGAAGAAGAGAATACCTTTTAAGCCTTTCTAACCAAAATTTTTACTAATTCTGATTTCTGGGTTCCATCTGTTTGTTGGGATATTCTTTCACTAAGTACAAAACTGCCAATATCTTGAAAGATCTTTGCATTCATACTTGTTTCATCTAAATATAATAATCATCAGTTGTGCAGCAATGATATGTAATGCATGGTTTTACGTATAGATCTTATCTTCTCGATGTAGACACAGGACCGAGGGTTTGGTTATGGTGGATTTTTTTATGTATCTTTACAACAAGCAGACTATTCAATTGGCACTTAACATCTTACTATGCTATAAGTGACAAAATCAGTTATCCTCTTCTGCACTATCCTTGATGTAGGAAACAAGTTGTGGGATGGCCACCGATTCGTTCCTTCCGAAAGAATACATTGGCTTCTCATCCGCCAAAGGATGATGACAATGACAAAGAAAGTAATTTAGGGTATGGCTGTCTCTATGTTAAGGTCAGTATGGATGGTGCTCCATATATGAGAAAAATAGATCTGAAAACCTATGGCAACTATGCAGAGCTCTCTTCAGCACTAGAAAAGATGTCTGGGGGCTTTACTATTGGTAAGCTCTCTATACCATCCATTTTTTTTCTTTATCTCCCTTGAATAACATTTGACGACATTTCTCATGCTGACTCTGTAAAGAGCATTTAACTCTTTTACTTGAAGTTGGAAGTGGTCGGAGATGTGATTGATTAGTGTAATCAATTTTTGCGTTTGGTTTTTTGAGTATAATATGGAGATTTGGGAGGGGAATAGGTAGAGAATTCCTTCCCATATCCTACACGGGCAAAAGTGCTATTCTGAAGTACCAATAACAGCGTTGATTAAATTTAAGATTCTAAATGGACTAGAACGTGCATAATGTCCAACTGATTCTTATTTTGAAGAGTTAGCTTCGATAGGCAAACCGACAAAAATCTTTTGTTGAACTACCAACTGCGACTGGCAAAACTCATATGTTGTGATGAGAAGCTTACATATAGACCCCCTTATCCATACATCAAATGGTGTATACTCGTTCTGTGTCATTGCAGCCCTTATAGCCATTCCTTCCTCTTTCCTTCTCTTGTCAGGACGTACCGTAGTTGATTCTTTTCCCCAAAGGTTGCATGTATGAGGGTGTCTTAACTTATTTCCATGAATGGATGGTTCAGGTCAGAGTGGCTCCCATGGAGCTTCCAGCAGAGATGGGTTGACTGAGAGCGGATTAAAGGATCTCCTGCATGGTTCTGAATATGTACTCACCTATGAAGATAAAGATGGTGACTGGATGCTTGTTGGTGATGTTCCTTGGAAGTAAGTGCTGACTTCCAACTTGTAACTTATCACTCTCATTAAACCAAAAGTTGGTAGGTAGGAGGATCATTCTAGTGTCAAAACACAGGAAGTAGGAAATCATAGGTTACAACCAATAACAGAGGTGCATAACTACGAACAAAGAAGTTACTAAATGCCCCTCGTAGCACGGTGGTTTAAAGTTTTTAGGTCACTTGATCTAGCTGGGGCATTGTACTCGAGCTCCAAAATGTCTGCTGTGTGGCCAATGCTTAGTAAATTGTATTAACATGAACTGTTAAGAGTCATTATGAACCAGATGACCAGATCCTCAGTTTCACTGGCCCTTGTTGCTGCAGGATGTTCACTGACTCTTGTAGGAGGCTGAGGATCATGAAGAGCTCAGAGGCAATCGACCTAGGTATGTCTTATAGGACATAACATCATCTGCTTACATCTAGTCAATAGGCATTCCAGTTGAATATAACTAGGCATGCACTTATCCTATTCATAATTGCAACTAAATGTGCATTTTGTTGGACTTGAAAAATAAGAAACTGCTGGAGATCCTGCTGCTCTTATCTTGTTTGAATCAGCATTCCACTACCCTGTAGTCTTTATCACACGGTTGCAAACCCTTTTGCGAACCTTTACATTTTATTACCCACCTTCAACTTATCTGCTTCTTGTGCAGCCCCAAGAGCGATGGAGAAATGCACAAGTCAGAACTAGCTTGCTTCTGAAACAATTCATCAGCACGAATAATATAACCTCTGTTTCTTATTTTGTAATCTCTGAAGATTGCACTAAGACTTGCTGTAGCATCTCTGAAATCTGTGAGTTGGTTGAGCCAAATTTCAGCATACGATGACTTCTTCTTCCATGTTATACCATTTTCTATGTTGTTGTTTGAGAATCATTTATTATTTTAACGTCACTAACTCATTATGTTTGTTGATTATCTGATTATTTTAAGGTTTACTTGTGAGTTACGTATTCCCTAAACATATTAAAAGCCTATCTGTCTAAAATTTTCAAAGTATTCAATTTTAAAATATAAGACAACTCAATTCAAAAGTTGTCTTTGCTAATTTTTTATTTATTTTATTGATGTGACTTGTGATCGATGAAATATTTTACCGATGCATTAAATAAAGATTGTATTTTAATGATATCATTCAATAAAGACTAATATTTTTTTTAGTAAAACAAAGACTAATATTTAAAATAGTTACTTAACGTTATTGCAAGAAAAATGGGATTTAGCAACAGAAATTACTAACAGAATATGAAAGTTTTTCGTCGGTAAGTTAAGTCGTCAGAGAAACAGTTGTAGATAATAATTAGAGATGAAGTACAAAGTTTTCATCGTAAATTTACCAGCTGTTAGCTCTTGTTTCGTCGCTATATTTAGTGACCGTAATTTTTATGCTGTCGGTAAATTTAACAACGACAACTCTATTTCGGTCGGTACATTTAGCGACAGACAAGTCATTTTCGTCAATAACCTTACCTACAGATACCACAATCCATCGGTTAATTCACGACTAACTTTAACAATAGATATTGATGGGCCGTCGGTAAATTTATTGCATTTTACCGACAGAGGTTGTTTGTCCATCAGTAAATTCACTGCATTTTACCGACGGATTTTGTTTTTATGTCGGTAAATTTACTGATATTATTTTTTTAAAATTTTCCCTGCATTTAATTGTATTTGATAATATTATGATTGATGTATAATTTATGCAGCTATTAGTTATTTGTTGATAATATTTTGATTTATTTCTACATTTAATTTGTTAAAACAGAAAATTGATTGATAATATAAAGTAAACATTATCTTAATTGATAATAAAAAATTATTATCTACAACAATAAATATTTAATTCAAATTGGCTATAACTATGCTATTCATTTGGTGAATGTGGATGCTCTGAATGTTACGATGAGGTGCTACCCTTCCCCTTTAGCCCATCCATCTCATTACGGAGTTGAGTTATGTACTTTATCGACTATTGCAACTGAGTTGCCAGTGCCTGTACTGTGCTCCGAAGCTTATGGACTTTTCTTGGATTCAAACTATCTACTAGATGCTGTTGTACTGAATGTGGAGGATTGCAAATAATATATGTTCGCAAATAAACCTAAGCCAAATATCCTTTCATGACGGTCCCTACCACCCACTATATGAAGTTAGGTTTAACTCTCATCAACATTTTCAAACTGTTGAGACTATCGTTGAATGCTTTTTTGTATTTGATCCCATCAAAATGCAATGTTTATATTAATAAGTGATAATTATTAAGCATTAATATTAAAGCATAAATTTCACATACATTTAGTTCTCTACGTCTGGTATTGGTGAAGGTCATGCCGTCATGTTTCTTAGTGTGAATATGTAAAAAGAGTTGACGGGGTGTAGGCTTCTTACCCATAGACTTTTCTTGCATCAAAATAAAATGTTATAAGTGAACTACAATTTACAAAAATTTCAACAGAATTTCCTCTATTTTTATGGTATTTACCCCTGTTAAACAAAAAAAGTAACTCAACAACACTGTCATATATGGAACTAGACATTTCTAACATTATCATTCTCCATAATACACATATTTTCATTCCAAAATTCATACATCAAATTAAATTAAAAAACATCAAAGTCAAAATATCAGAATATAAGTGTAAAGTGTAAATGTTCGCTGGTTGATTTCAACTAGATTGTATCGGCTATGTACTTTTATACCAATATTAGGAGTTGGATCAAATCAGTCACACTTAAATATCATACTCTGTTTTATTGGTAATGCAGGGTACTCAATTTCAAGTATCTCAATAATTTTACCATAGTAATCTATCAATTCTCCCTGTATGCAAACTCCACTATTTACTATTGCCATGCTATAACCATGATATTCTGTATGATATTTGTATCCATTAATGAAATAAATCGGATACGATTTAACAGTTCATAAAGATCCTTTTATAAGATCACATATGAGCTTATTCTCTATTGGACCTACACAAAAGAAATTATCATATTCAATAGTATACTGTTATTTGAACACTTTAATCGTATAATTCAATCATTTCAATAATTGTAAGTGAAAACTTACATAATTCTCGAACCATCGAGGCAAGTTTCTTCCAACTTCTTTTGTAGCACCCTACTCTCGCAAGACAGGTAACCAACATCCTGAGTGATGTCTAAGTATGTACCCCGTAAGGGTGACATGCTAGAACAACCAAACACTTGAAACTCGGTACTTTTTTTATTAAAACAATACACGCATATTGTGGAAAATCAATAATTAGCTCGGGCCCACTTATTCATAAACTTTTTCAATCAGAAGGGTTACAATCATTTCACAAATCATCCGAATTTCATTAGTCACTAAGGCCCATTCTGCATATAAAACGCTTAAATTCATAATTGTTATTACATCACAAAATCATTTACAAACATTTCCTATTTGGAAAGTTATTATAAACAGAAGGTTCAAATACACATTGTACAAAAATCGGCGAATATACAAATTGATACAAAAATAAGAAAGTACAAATGCAGACGTTAACTGATCCCGACCTCTATATCTTACTTCAATGTAGTCTCTATACTCTCGTTAGCCTAACGGGATAACTCTTCTGAGCCTGAAAAAATATTGCAAATTTTGGGTGAGTTTTACGAACTCAGATGATGTAACCATCATCGATGGTTCACTCAATTCATGCATCACATAACATATAATTCACATCTTTGCATATACATAAATATCACATAATTTCCATCACTACATTAATTCATCATGTAGAATCAATTAACACTTTATTCATTTATTTCACATTTCACATTTGAACCATTTAAACAATGCATTTCAATCATTTAAGCATACATATTAAATGCATTTGCAATGCTCATGAGACTCACTTTCAATTATTAGTATTGTGACTGAGTGCCTACTACTGTCCCATATCCATTGTGGATACCGGGCTCATTAATAACTGTCCCTTATCTGTTGGGGATACATGGCTCATTTTACATAGTGAGCCTTCGGCTCGTAATCACTTGTTGAGCTTTAAGTTGTTTTTCACTTTCTGAGCCTTAAGCTCTTTTTCGGTGGCTACTCTGGTCACAACAACCTTTATGTGTTCATGCATTCATGTAATAAAATGCATCAGTCACATATGACCAATTAGTCACTTTATTTCACTTTATACATTCACTTTCACATGTCATCGGACCTTGGTCCGGCATTCAACATTAAAGTTGAGAATCACTTATTTCACTATATGCACATTCACATTTTTCTTTGGAACTTAGTCCGGCATTTAACAATCAAATTGAGAAAACACATTTATTTCATCATATTCACATATAAGGAGTACTTCAAATATCATAATCGTTCATCAGAATCATCAAACCTTCATGTCCGGAATCAACACAATCAACTTGCATTCATTTGATAATTCAAACATAACATAAAACAAAAAATTTAATTGAGTGAGACTGTCTAGGTTATTCACAGTACACTCCAGATTAGTATTGCTTCCCAGATCTGGAAACTTCCAGATGTGGACATTTTATCCTGCACATCAATATTATGTAAAACACACGTTGCATACGTATTAATAATTGCACACCCTTAAGTATTCATTTATGCACAAATGTGTATATGAACTATGTACAATATATGCTCAATGACAATCCCAAGTATATCATCTAAATTCACATTTTATGCTCATTCTCATTTTTAGCATTATTTGCTTTCATAATACCCGAGCCTCATTCACTTTTACTAGATACTTATTACTCATTTCCTTTGAATCACAACTACAATCATATGTACTCCTTCATCTCCATTATACACATGTCTTTAGTACTTTAATACCAATAATTCATTCAGTATTGTTATTCTAACATTATAGGATCATACAATATCCAAACTCTTCTTTCTCTTTATAACATCTCCAAAATTCTAGACCTTTGGGTCAATTTTACATGATCATTTTGACAAGAAAAATGAAGTAATTTGGCAACACTTTCTTCTAGGAAAATGTTCCCCATTGTCTTAAGTTTCTAATGACACTAAGATCATTCAATTCAGGTCAGTATCCCAAAAGTTATACTCCAAATAAATTCAGATTGTTCTTAAACTATAATAGTGCTCTGCACTCAACTTCAGTCTAAAACTTGAAATCTTAGAGACAAAATTAAGATTCAATTTCTTCATACAAGTTGTAGCCCTATGTCTCTATTTTACTCCAATTAAAAAATCACTCCATTTAGATCACTATAGATCAAGAAATCATCAAAATACTAAAGTATATTCAATAACAAATCCACCTCCCGTATATCATCTCTCGGGTCGCGATCACGACTTCCTTGTTTAACCAGCGTCGCGATCGCGACCTGCTACTCTTCTTTCTTCTTCTTCATTTTCCGAACTGAAAATTTTTCTTCTTTCTTTTTTTTTCATGCACAACAACATCTATAACTTATAATAACCCAATTTTTGACTTTCATAAAGCTCAACAAACTCAAAAACAGATCAAAACTTAAGATTAAACATAAACCTCCAAAACCGAAAATCCATGCACGTAACTTTGCATGTTTTATGCAATTTTTTCTATTCTTTCATTTCTACATTATTTTAATTGCTTTATTTTTTTCTCCCATCCCCCTTGAACCTATCCTTTTAAACCAAAACTCATTTCACAGACATTACAAAGTTAAAACTAGATTGTCCATCGGTGCAAAAACTCACGGCTGTGACTCTCATCTCTCACGCCTGTGAGAGATGAGCCAAAGGTCACAGGTGTGACTTATCTCTCACAGGCGTGAGAGATAAGACAAAATCTTGGTTCTGAAAAATTAAAATAGAGCATATATATATATCAACCTTAACGCTTATGAATTTCTGCCCTCACCACATACACATTTCACTTGTTCTATAAACTCCAAAAATTCCATCACTGCTATGTCATTACATCTGATCCTTGAAAACACAAAAACACATAACCAAAATTAGTAGACATTTCACTAGTCCATTTTCCAGAACACTCATCTTCAAAATTTTCCAGGTTTTACACCTGACACACTCATACAAAACTCACTCTTCCTACTTCAATACTCTTCATTATTAGCTCTATTTCCATTTAATATAATTCACAACCCAGTTCATGCTTTAAATTTGACCATTAACTCGAAACAAAACTAGTAAATATATAAAACTTGTTTTTCATGAATTTCTACACCCATCTTATACACATTTTTCATGATCCAAAAATCATTTAAACACCATCTTAAAACACCTTAATCTTCCAAATACTCAAATACAAATATCATCAAGTCACCCTATGTCCACAGTAAACATGAAAATGTCCAATTTTAGAAAATCCTTTAAGAACAAACAAATCACCAAATTTATCTCATAAATCAACAACTCTAAAGGGTTAACAAGATACTTACTTGAGAAAACTTCCAATATCTTCGACAATCTCAAGAAACCCTAACTTTCATTCAACTCACGTACCCCATTTAAAGGTAGTTTAGGTTAGGCTTTTCTTGAGGCAAAAGAAATGGATAACAAGTAGGAGTAAAAAAAGTAGAGAAAAGTAAAGTGTAACTTTGGTGAGGGTTTGGTGAATCAAGATCCAAAAAAGAAGAAGAAGAAGAAGAAGCTTCAAGAAGAAAGCCATAAGAAGATATTTTTAAGACAAGACAAAACAGTATCTTGTCTTTCAAAGTTAAAAAGGAACGTGAGCTTAAGATTTAGATACTTGTCCAATTCCTAAGACTTTAACTAGTTTCTCAACTAACTAGTCCTTATTAAACTAGTTCTATAACTCCTATCTTTTTATTCCAATTATCACCAAAATGTTCTTAATGACATCTTCTCACAATTCTAAAGTCATCTCTAAATTTTCAAAATCATTTTCTCAATAATTTCTAAAATCATTTTAAACAATTCTCCAATATCATTTGTTTCTTATTTCTATTTCCTTCCATCAATTTGCTCGCCAAGAGACATTTTTCCTAGTCTAATAATCTTCAACATTTTCAGAATTTATTCCTAAAATTCACCAAAAATTCTAAATCAACAATTTATATTCTCCAATTCGGATTTCAATGCAAATAAATCACAATTCTCAATAATATCACATTAACAAATCAATTATACCCAGAATGTCAATGGATACATGTACAGCCATCTTAATGTGTGCAAAAATTCAAATTCTCGTACGTGTATGCTAACATTATGCATGAGCATGAGATGCACTTTTCTTAATCCCTCAGTGAGATCTTACATGTACCACATTTTTGGGTTCTAGCTCTTAATATGGGAACGAGATGTTACATCTTTATTAATATCATCCTATGTTTTTTCGGGCATTAGCTCGCGTAATAATTTCTCGTATAATCTAAAAACATTATTATGTATTTCAGTTATGAATAACACTAAATTCCAAAACCTAAATAATCAATTTCAACAAAGGTTGAACCTCTTAACAGTTCAATAAAACATAACCATGGGTAGCCTTTATTTCTTCCTCTATTAACATTCTTCTTATTGAACGCCTATATGTTCATCTAGGGTATGTGAAAATGGATAAGTTACCATCAGTATCATCCATTTCTTCCCCACCATTATTACGAGGAACTTTTCTTCCTCTTATATGAACAGGCGGCTCAAAATAATGTGAACAAAATGTACTTTCTTCCTTCACTAAATAAGCATTACATATTGAACTTTCAACTCTAGCCTTGTTTTTGATATTTTTCTTCAAATGATGCAAATACCTACATTAGTGAATAGGGTTATTACAATTTTGTTATTAAAACATGTTATTACTCCAATTTAAATATTTACCATAAGTACCTCTCAAACGGATACATCCATCGATATTGAACTGGACCAGTAAGTTTAGCCTCGTATGCTAAATGCACAGGTAGATGCTCCATATAGTCAAAGAAGCTTGGAAGGAAAATCCCTTCTAATTTGTATAAAACTACTGAAATTTCCCTTTCTAGTTTTTCCATTTCAGCTAACTTTATTTAAAATGATGTTAAGCTTTTGAAAAACAAACTTAATTCTATTATAACTTCCCAAACCTTATTCAGTAGCAACTACTGAAATGCAATTGGAATTAGCCTTTGCATAAACACATGACAATCATGACTTTTCATCTAAAATAATTTGTACTTCCTCATGTCCACACACCTTGTCAAGTTTGAAACATAACCATCAGGAAACTTAAGACTTTTCAACCATTCACACAAAATTTCCTTTCATTTTTTTTCCAAAGTGTAATATGCTTTCGGATGTTTACCAGTGTGAAGACCTTTATCTAATTCATTCTTTCTATAAAAATGTTTCAAATTAGCTCGTGACAATGTTCATTATGTTATTAAACAAATTGTCAAAAATATTTTTTCAATATGCATCACATCTAAATTATGACATATCAAATTAATTTTTCAATATGGCAAATCCCAAAAGATGCTTTGTCTTCCCTATCCAAAGTTTTTACTAATGCTTGTATTAACTTCATTAGCTTCAAATTCTGTAACTTTTAGCAACCCTAATTTATCAATCTCCTGCAATATCTCTTCGCCATCTTTGTGAGGTGATAGCTTGTCGCTAACTACCAAATAATAAATTCCTAACTACCAAACTATGCAGTAAATGGCAAGCTAAGGTTAAACCACAGAGAGTTGGGATGTAAATGCTATTTTCAATGTTGCAAATAAGAGAAAACAAAATACCCTGAAATGATGAAAACAAAACAGCTAAGATGCAATGAACGTAAACGAAATGATAAACATAATAGTAAATTGAGAAAAGACTAACAAAAATGGTAAAGAAGTGGGTTGGAGATATCTTCGGGGTTCCAGGATGTTCATTGATCCTTGAATCTAATTAAAAGGTACTCTCATCATGGTGTTAGTTTATGGACTCGATTAAGCTCTCAACCCCTTAATTTCTTTAAAATAGGCAAAACTAATAAGCTTTAGAAATGCCCCAATTCCACTATAACCTATAATAGGCTTTCTAAGTTCAATAGCGAAGATGCATTAGGTACTAAGAAACAACTAACTTAGGCAACCTACTCATAAACTCGGAAGGTGTAACCTAAAGGTGTGGGATCCTAGATTAGTTGATTGAGTATCCTGACAAATTTAACTAACCTATTGCTACTTCTGGGAATCACTATGAACTATTACATATCACACGTTCATCCCTAGCCTTCGGATTAGAAAGCTACCTAAAGGGTGATCAAGCCTATAAGCAATTCCTAATTCATGACATTTATCCTAAATCCCAAACCAACCTAGACCTATAAGCACCAATTCAGGATAACTCCATTCTCACAATTTCCATCCCTTCATCTTTAAAATATCTCCAAACTCCTAAGTAGTATAGCCACACATGTTCATATTAAGCACAATCGACATTAAATAAACAAAACCCATACTTAATTAAATAAACCAAGGCTATAAATGATAAATGAAGTAATAAAAACCAAAATTCAACACTAATTTAATAGAAATCAAAACCCTTTATGCCAAGAAATAACTAATCATAATCTAAATTATCAAATCTAACTAATAAAAATTCCAACACACATAACTTGCACAAAAACCCAAATTAATTTATCATAAACCTAAAAACATGCATAAATCATAACTATTGAGCACAAATTAATCAAAAGCATTACAAATAAGCAAAAACCTATAACATAAACCATTAAATATTCATTTTAAATATTCTAGAATAGGCATGACAATTATGACCTGACCCATTTTTGGATTGGTTGGCTGGGCCACAGGCAGATCATGGTCTACCTGGGCCCGTGATTGGCCTGTGTGGGCCCATTTGTCCCAAAACAAACAATGTTGTTTTGAATTATTTTCCTTTAAAAAATTAATGGGTGGGGAGGGAAGGGCTACGGGCTGGCTCATCGCAGCTCACCGGGTCCTGGGCCACCATGGCCTGGGGTCAGCCTGAGGGCGGCTCGGACTCGGCCCGGCCGATTGACATGCCTATTCTAGAACATGTAAAAATGTGATTAACACTAAGAAAACTTTAAACCAATGGAATGAATATTAAGAGATTCGGACATATGAAAATAAAGCAGTGAAACAGAAAGAAAATAGCTATTTATGGAGATTAACAAATAAACAACCGAATATAGATAAAAACTAATGAAAAAGCTAAGGCAAAGTGGAGTGAAAACGTTTTAGCTGTCTCTACGGTCGAGAGCCTCTCCTGGAAAGCTAGCTACAAGCTGCCACCTTGCCAAAAAACTTTGAAGTTGTAACCACCATTTTTGTGCTCTTCTCTATGCTACCGTTACTACTCTCTCCACTCTACTGCTATTGCTCTCACCTCCTCCCTTTTCTCCGTTGCTACTGTTCTATTTGTCCTATTTATTGTTTGGTCCACCTCTACTGTTCACGCTACTCGTTACTGCGCGATTTTGTTAAAACGCATCTGCACTGTATATTTAACATCTACGTTTCACCTTCTGCCTTATCCTCCTGCACTGCGTTTTGGTTCATGCCTCCAGCTACTATTTTCTCGTTTCTGTTCAACGTGTGTGAGTGCATGAAACATACATATGTTGCTTGCATGTTGTCCCAATTTTGTTGTCTTCTTTTGCTGGCGTTTTATTCTCACTGTATTGCTGTTTTCTACCCCTTGTCTCCTAGCTGGTGCGTTGAGGTTGTGGTCCTTTTCTTCTGCCCCATCACATGCTATTGTTCCTCCTTTTGGCATGAATGATTGTGTTTGTGTTAAACTTAAACCATTGCATGCATTTGCTAACTTTGTCTTGACACTCCCCATGCTACTGAGCTTCCTGTTCTCATTTTCTATTTAATTCTTAGTCCACATTACTGTTCACTTACCTTGTTACTGTGCTTAATGTGAAGAATTAATATTTGGTCTAATTCACTATTCACGTTTTATTTACGCCTCACTTAACCCTCGCTCTTCTCTAAGCTGTTGTTTTCTATTAAAAAAAACTACCTTCCTAGCTGTGTGTCGTCATCTTGGTGTGCAACATGGTTGCGTGTTGTGTTAATTACATGAACGCTGATCCTGTAAACAATGACAGTGGTTGGAGAAGATAAACGCTGACAAGCAGAAGAGGAATCCCCGACAGAGAAACAAGAGAGAGGAAAAACAAAGGAGAAAATGCAGGGGAGAGAGGAAAAACGAAGGAGAAAACGCAGGGGGCATCAGGTGGATTAAATGCATAGGAAAATGATGTCATTTGGTGTTAAACCAAATGACGTCATTTCCGTTTTATTTAAAAAGTTGAAAACAAAGTAAAGGATGATGTTTTTTTCTAAAATTTATTGACAAAATAAACTCAAAACTTTTTTATTATGTCGAGAATTCTTGCCTACTTTATTAACAAGAATTTTTATCGTTTTCGGGATAGTTTCTCTCTATATTTATCAACAGATATTATTACTATTGCTAAATAAAAATTTTCCTCACAATGTTACCTATAAAAAATGATTTTCCATGAGTAATTTGCAATAATTTGTTTATCGTCAATAATTTTCTATCGCTAATTACTAATTTTCTTGTAGTGCATCTTCTTATTACATTTTGAATTCATAATTACTAATATAATTGTCATAAGAGGTCTAGAAAACATGTTGATTAAGAAAAAGAGTCACTAACTTTTGTAAGTGTCAATTTTTGTGTTAATTTGTTAATCACGATAGCAAAATATTAATGATGACAAACTTTTTAATTAAGTCATTTAATGTTTAAGAATAATTAAAAATATGTACCTATTTAATAATCTAATATAAATGACTCACGAATTTTAGGCTATAATTATTATGTAGAAAAGCTTGTTAAATAAAAATTTTAAAAATTTGAAAATTAAAATAAAATAAAAAAGAAAAATTTTAATTATTACCCCAACATTGTGATTAGACTCATTATTTTCTCGGAAATGTTTCAGTGATATCTTCCAAAATAGGGATGGCAATGCGCCATTCTTGCCAATTTTGTTTTAAAATAATTTTTAAAATTAAAAATGTAAAATATCGACATTTTTTAATTAAGTCGGGACCTAAGTAGCTCAAGATGAGGCCTACCTAAGACTCAACTCTTGTAAACAAAATGATGTCGATTTGTTTAGAATATTTGAGCCTCAGTTCGATTTGAGCCTAAGTCTGGACCATGGGTCGGCCCATTGAAAACACTTAAATTTGGTTCATGGGCTATCTCTATTCCAAAATGGCAAGAATGGGATTTGCATTAACAATTAAGAAGAATGGGTTTAATTATTTGAAAATAAAAGGGAAATTTGTTATTAAAATTCTTTTAATAATTAATTAAATGCATAGGATGGCTAATGTATTTTAAAATTTGTTCAATTTGATGGCTTGAATCTTTGTAAAATAAAGGGTGCATATTAAATTATAAGTATCTTAAACTAGTTTAGTGAATAATTTTAAAAAATAAAAATTTAATTTAAATTAATATCCAAAAGATCTTATTTGATAAAGTATTGATGTATTTTTGGAAAATAATATTTCAAATTGTAACTTTAAGAAAATTATTAAAATTAGTTTAAAATCTATTATTAAAATTAGTTTAAACTCTACTTTTACTATTTTAATACTTGAATTCTTACTTTGTATCAAATACACTACAACAAAGTTGACAACTTTGGCTATGCTTTTTTTGACGACAATTTCAAAATTGTAGCTAAAAGTTAACTTTTGATAGCGCTTTTAAAAAACGTCGCCAAAGCTTTGCATTTAGATTGCTAAATGCAAAGCTTTGGCGACGATTTGACTTTATAAGTAGTCACAAAAAGTAGGACTTTTGGCGATGATTTTTTTAATTGTCACCAAAAGCTTAAATAATAAAATCATTCTCTTATTTATAATTATGAATTCACTAACTTTGACTTGATCAATTTGTGATTGAACATTTTATTGAGAAAAATCAAATTTAATGTTATTTAAAATGATTCTAAGTGTAAAAATAAATTTAGCAACCGAAAATGTCAAATCATTTCAATAATTTATGAAACTATAAACTCAAAATTAATTAATATCACATAGATTTATACTTTTTATTTTTCTCTTTTAAATTATATGATTTGACAATTTTATATGGTGACATAAAATTTTTTGTCAAATAGTTTAAACATGAAATTTGTAATATAATGATATGTGATTCTTACAGAAAAATAATAAATATTGATATATGGCAATTAATATAATATAATGATATATCATAAGTAATATAAGATTTTAATTGGAAGTTTAACAATTCTTGCAAACAAAACAATAAATAAAGTTTCACATTTATTCTATTAAAAAGAAAAGGAAATAATTATTTTTTTAGATTCTAAGTGACATCAGACTCGATAGATAAGGTAAAGGAGTTCCCTATATTAGGATTCCTAAGAAGGATTATTGCATGTTCGAAGGCATCAATTGAAACAATCAAAGATCTTCCAACAAGATTTGGTCTATTGACACCCTCTTCTAGCAACTTCTTGGCTTTAACTAAACTAGTAGAAGAATCAGTGAACGATTTCTCAGATGCCATATGGATCACTAAATTAGATTAATCACACGTACCATGCATTTCACCTAAGGAACAAACAATATAGAACTTAAAAAGCTATATCAAAAGGTATAAGTAACCCAAATTCAAACACATGTATACTCGATTCAATGACTTCATCTTTGTCAAAATGAACAGACATAGTTCTTACAATCAACGACTATTCCAAAACAACCAATTTTCCTAATCTTGTACGGACTATCGAGACATTGTCACTGCCTCTATTTTCATCTATGTTCTCTTAAAGATTTGAGGAAGCTTTGCACAACACATATTACATACAATCACATGGTCATCTAATAGCCTCCGAATAGAAAATAAGATAATAAAGAAAGATAGCTGTTGGACCCCGATTCTTTTCTTACTAACGAGATTGGGCTAAATTCTTTTTGAGGTTTATTTTTGATTAATTTGTTGTGATTAGGTATTAATTAT
>JAOQMS010000179.1:10101118-10134673 GCA_027563885.1 Erythroxylum longipes
TGCAAGTCAGTAAGTGAGCCAGGTTCGCAAGCATGCAAACAAGTAAGCCAGGCAAGCATGCATGCAAGGAGTTAGACTCCGGGAAACGGGGACTGACAGATGTGGTATCAGAGAATGAATGGAAGCATGAACAGGAGTTAGACTCCAGAAACGGGGTCTGACAGATGTAGTATCAGAGCATGCATAAAGAGCAAGAGTCGGACTCCGATATCGGGGTTCGACAGTTATCGTCCATTTCATGAACACAATATCATTGAACTATGTAAGAAGAACATTAGAGGAGAATTTGAGTTCCTCACTTAGCTGTCAGAAGTTACCAAAGCTTTTGTCAAGAATTCTTAAACCAAGTTTATGTACAAAGCATATCCTTTGCAAAAATAATGAACAATTATCAATTTAACAAGGGATTTAAAAAGATTGATATTTTATGTTCACTTCAAGGTCAAGTTAGAAAAAAATGCTAAAAGATGTTCAAGAAACTTTTGAGCCACCATCGTCATAGTCATGGTAATTATCAGGTAAAATTCTTGAGATGAGATTTACCACCATTAACGCAACTTTGTGTTGTTGTTGAAATCTTTGAAGTAACACCATCATTTTTTGTGTTTTAGTTGACAAAATCATAAGCAGACACATTGGAGTATAAGGAATTCTGTGATGAAGAGCTTATGGTAATAATGTAATCAATTTTAGATTGATTGTTGAGCGTATCTTTGCACTTCTGAATGATATGAATAACACTATGTTAAGATATATGTTATAATATGTCTTATCATTTAATTTTGAATATTATTTGATAATTAGACTTGGTTGAGTTTAAGTGGGACTCTTCCAAGAAAAGTTTGACAAATTTCAAATCCTAATTAAGATAGGATCTGATAATAATTTATCTTCTAGAAATTTAACTTGATTATGGCAGCTAGATTGTGGCTGGGATTCATGTGTGATATGGGGTTAATGGTGTCGTTTTTGGATGACTTGGCAACTGAGATTCCTAGGGTGATTTTTGATAATCTTTACCAACTAATTATGTTAAGTGATAATTCTATATATTGTAAACTCTTGTTGGGTGAATCAAGTGACTTGTTTAGATTCTTGGTAGCTACATTTATTGGTAATTGTCGTTACTTATTAGAAGAAATAACATCTATTTTTTCTATTTGTGCATAGGGTGATTTGGCTAATGGTGTGTGAATCAGCTATGGTTTTTCTTCTTTTATGCTTGCATGATTTGGTTAGCTGATTGTTGGGTATTCTTCTATTTATGATCGACAATTGAGGGTGATCTTTGGGAGTTTTACAGCTAGTTTATTTGTCTAGTTTTTGTATTATTTTGGTGGGCTACGAAATTGTTGATGGTGTGTGATTTTGGCAGCTTCCTTTTCTGCTACTTTTGAATGAATATTGAGGGATGTCTTAGTTGATTGGGAGTCCTGACAACTGATTTTTTTGGTGTTTGCGTGCTCATTTGGTGGCTATTTTATTGTCGATGAAGTGGTAATTTTGGGGTTGTTGGTTGTGAGTTATTGTGTGACAAAACTTCATAAGTTTTTGTGATTCTTCTACAACTATTACGTATAGTCAATGGTGTGGATTTTATTGGGTTGATCAGTTATTGGTTGTGTGAGTTTTGCTGGCTATCGATAGTAGTGGTTCTTTGTGAAAAACTTCAGCAGCCATTGTGGATTTTAAAGCTCCGATGTTTGTAACATTTCGGTGATGAAATGTTTGTTCATTTGTTAATTTTTGTGCCTGCTATGGGTGGACTATTTCAGTAACAATATCGAAGGTTCACAACAGATTCTTTCAATGGACAACTTCTCATTCTTTCATTAGTGAAGCTATATTGTGATGGAAGTTGTTTTCTTTCTCAAGTGTCTTTATTTATGTTTGTTATTATTTCAATCGCTTAAGTTATTTTATTTTCATCCTTTATTATCAAATGTTGTTGACAAAATCCTCTGTTGAGGTTAGTAAGAGGTGGTCGTACTATTGGATGTGATTTACTTTCACTACTAGTGAGGACAAGGGATAGTGTCAAGGGTTGGTTGAGTCTTCTCTGTAATGCCTTAAGTAAAACTATCGTTGTATCACAGGTAAAAGTAATTAAGCTCGGTGAAGGCCCTGCAGACATAGTTAAGGTGTGCCAAACTGTGTTACCAAATCTCATATGTTGATTTGTTATTGCATATTTGTTCTTTTTGTTTCGTAGTTGCCAAAAAATTTATAACAATTACGGCTGAACCAAAACTTTTGCAAAACTACATTCTTTGGGATTTTCAATTGGTATCAGAGTTCATCGAATCAGAACTTGGTACGTCAAGTTGGTGCAGATATGTGTTTTGCAATTATGGCTATAAAAAAGGGGCATCAATCATCAGGCCACCATTATTAGATGGTTTAAATTATTTAATCCTACGTGGAAATCATGGATGAGAGTATTCATTTAGGCACAAGGAATAAAAGCAAAGAACTCGATTGTAATTAGATGGACACATCTAGAGATGACTGATGAAAAGGGAGAAGAGGTGCTTAAAAATGCATCTAAGTGGACACGAATTGAAGAAGAGAAAGCGCTTGGAAATTCTCAAGCCCTGTATGCCATCTTTAGTGCAATTGATGAAGGTCGTTTTGCTATGATATCAGCATGTGAATCGGTGAAAGAAGCATGGAGCACTTTGCAAATTATACATGAGGGATCAAAATTTGTGATAGCTTCGAAACTTCAGATGTTATGTATGAGATTTGAAGAGCTGAGGATGGATGAAAGTGAAACTATTAGAGAATTATATGAGAGATTGTGTGATATAGCAAACTAAGTGCATCAACTCAGGAAGAAGTACTCTCACCTGAAACTAGTTAAGAAGATATTGAGACCATTGCCTCTGAGGTTCATATCGAAAATTGCAGCAATTGAGGAAGCTCCTTATATCAATTAATTGTCCTTGGATAAGGTAATTGGAATTCTTACCAATTTTGGGATGAATTTGTTAAGGGGTAAACAAGAGAGGAACAAAGGATTAGCATTGCAAGCCAAGATTGGTAAAGTCTTGAATGACTTTGAAGATGAATTCGATGAGAATGAGGATATGGAGTTATTGACAAGAAATTTCAACAAGTAGTTAAAGAAAGTAAAGAAGGATAGACTCAAGTTTAGTCAAAATGGTGGGAGTTCATCAAATAGCCATTTCAAAACAAGCTAAAACTTAAACTGGTGAAAGAAAAGTGAAGAAAATTCAATGTCATCGGTGTCAAGGCTTTAGACATGTGCAAGCGGAATGCGCTAATACCTTGAAGAAGAGAAAAGGGAAGTCCTATATGAGCTCTTGGAGTAAGAATGAATCAAAAAATGAGTATGGTAGTGAAAAAGAAGTTGTGGGTAATGCTGCATTAGTTGCTTTATATAGCAAAAGTCCAGTTGCTGCTTACTTAATAGCAACTGTTGTGTCTAGTTTCTATTGTTTTTAATTTTCTTTCTATATTGATTTTGTTTACAAATCTATGTGTTTTGATCCAAATGTGAGATAAATTGAGTGGAAATGGTGTGAATATTGCATGAATGTTAATTAGATTATTTTTATGAATTTTGCATATAGGTTGAAGGGAAAGTCATGTAAAGTTGCATGAAAAAAGAAATAAAAAATTAAAAAGAAAAAAAGAAAAGTGGTGACAAGTGTCACCATCTTAAAGGTGGTGTGACTAACATTTAATTAACTTAAATGTTAGTCACAGTGGTGACTTGGTAAGTCACAACCGTGCATGACTAACATTTAAGTTAAATGTTAGTCACGGTGGTGAAGTTCACCACCTTGACTAACATTTAACTTAAATGTTAGTCACGTAAGTCACCACTGTGACTTAAATGTTAGTCACGGGGGTGACTTAACTAGTCACCCTCGTGCATAGCTAGTCACAAGGGTGACTTAATTAGCCATCACCATTTTTGACTAGTCACCCTGTGCAAATTCATGGGCACTAAATTTGAGTCTGACACGTGCAGGTTGACAGTGTGACAACCTTAAAAAACTAAATCTAGAGTGGGGCTATAAAAGGCAAGAGAGGGTGGAAGCTGGGATGATCTTTCCATTGACGGTTTCATTCATTCATTCACACAGAGACACAGATAGGGGAGACTTAGATAGATAGAGAAAAAGAAGATAAAAAGAGATGAGAAACAAAGATAGTCTAAGAAGGAGAAGAAGAGAACAACAATAGAGAAGTGGGAGCTGGGAAGAGAGGCCGAAAGTGAGAGCTAGAGTTGATCTTGAAAAAAAATTCAGTTGGAGGACAGCAACTGAAGTAGAAAGTGAGAACCAAAGCTGAAAGTTGAGAGTGTAGAAAACCTCCAATATCTCATTATTCGACCCTTTGTTTGCTTATCTCATTACTAATCTATTCCTTGTTTCTTTGAGTTTACTGTTCTGTTGGTATTAATTGATTCATACTCTTGTTAGCTTAACGACTATTTCTTGTTATCTTGTCATAGTTCATTTAAGTAGTTACTGGGTTATTATTTTCAAACTTCTGTTGAAAGTAATATGAGATTGAAGTATTTGATTAAGATGAACTATGTGTATGATATGATGGGCTGATCTCTTTTCTTGAGGATTAATGTAGCTATTTAGTTGAATATGCATCATTGGGTTACAAATATGTTGTCTTATTTATTGTTGTGATTTCTTAACTGAATGGATGTAATAGAATGGTTAAACTTAGCATCATTTTAGCATTAATTAAAGATTCAAGAGATGAAGTTTAATACAGATCGTGAAACTATGGACACTTAGGTTAAGAACTAGAAATATATTAACTTAAATGGTAATTGGTAGTCGAGTTTTCATTATTAATTTGGATAGTGACTTGTAGAATACGAAAGTTAGACTAGTTTGTTATTATAATCGATTTAGAACCCAACTATTAATTTTAGTAAGACAACAATCCAATCATTTTCCCTTAATCATGCATAGGAGATTAAATTAATCAAATTAATTCTCAAGAGTTTTTCCACTTCAATTAATCTATTTGTCTTTTCTCCTAATTGATTTCGTCTACTTTTCAAGTTAATTTTGTAATTTTCCTTAAAAGCTTTCACTCAACAATCGGGATAGAATGTTTAGGAATACACTATTTTTATTTTTATTTTAATTCAAACTTAACTTAAGTTGACCAATTTCACCTTCATGGGAGACGACCCTGGGTTATTAGTTATAACTATTTCGTATAATTGCAAGTAGGATAGTCTAGGTCTTTTTAGAAAATTTTGGACATAATAAGTTTTTGGTGTCGTTGCCGGGGAGGTGTTTAGTGTTTCAAACTTGAATTAATTTTGATTATTTTTGTTTTCTAAAGTGATTTTGATTTTTTTGTCGATTGTTTTATCTGTTCATACATACATTTTTGTCGTGTTATTTGATTAAGTTGTTTTAGTAATTTTCTTATTAATTCACTGTTGTTTATATTTGGTTTATGCAAGGAAGGAGGTCTCAAAAAGGTGAACTTGCTCCCTTTATTGACAATGTACATCAGATAAGAGAACTTCCAAGGGACTTTGAAGACAATCTCAAGGGACCCAAACCAGAAGATCAAGAGATGGGTGAAAGGTAGCCAGTGATGAAGGAGTATGCCGGACCGGCAATCAGTATTGTCACTTCGTGCATACGATTGGGGGAGGCAGCTAGGAACTATAAATTAAAGAGTATCCACTGCAACATGCTGCCATCATTCTATGGGGTTCTCAATGAAGACCCTTTAAACTTCATTTGAGAATTCTATACCACTTTCCAAACATTCCCATTGGATGGCCTAAATGAAGATCAACTCAGGATTAGGTACTTCCCATATAAATTAAAGGATCGGGCCAAGGCATGGATGATAACACTTCGACCCAGTTTATTGACTACATGGGAAGAGGTGTACAACAAGTTCATAGGAAAGTTCTATTCCCACTAGAAGACTTCTAAGTTACGGACAAAGATAGCTACCTTCACTCGGATGGAGGGAGAGCCATTCCATAAGGCTTGGAAATGCTTTAAACTCCTACTTATTCAATATCCACACCATCATTTCCCACTCCACATATAGAACCAGTTCTTTTATGATGGATTGACACAGTAATGTCAGTATACGATGGACAATGCAGCAGGAGGAGCAGTAGGAGAGAAGACAGCTGAAGAAACATATGAGATCTTCAAAATGTTGGAGGCTATTCTCAACAAAATATCGTAAGGGGAAGAAGAGCTGGAGTTCATGAAGTGAGCTAGAATTAAGAATTGGTTATGCAGTTAGCTGAGTTGACGAGGAATATGAAGATACTAACCACAAGGCTACCCCAAAATGTTCCAAATCAAAAGGTATGTGGTATATGTGGAACTTGTGGTCATGGAGCTAACATTTGTTCATGTTCTTGTGAGCCTTTTACAGATGGGGAGGAACAAATGTACTCACTCAATGGTTTTCAACTAAGGGAGTGAAATGATCCATACTCAAACACCTACAACCTTGGTGGGAGAACCACCCCAATTTTTTATGGAAGACCAATAATCTACCAATACAGCCCTAACAATAATACCAAAATTTTTAGAGGCCGAATTATTACCAACGGCAATCCTTACTTCAAAACCTAGCAAGCAAGCCTCCTTTAGAGGAAATGTTGAATGTGTTTATTTAGGTCAAAACTTAAAATCAGGAAATGAACAATAAGATGTTCGGTTCTTTGGAGGTCACAACTTAATTGCACAACAATCAAAAAAGGAAATTGCTTAGTCAACCCACAAGCACAAGCAGTCACTATTATAAGAAGTGGTAAGGTAATCGATAAGCATGTTGAGATCCCTTCTAATCTTTCTGGTGTAGGTAATCAAGAGGAGGAGAGCCTCCCTAGCAAAGAAAGTAAGAAGAATGGAGGAAGCAATAAGCATGACAACCCTTCGAGTCAGGTTCAAAAGGATGAAAAACTAAGGCATGCAATTGACTGCAATGAAGGACCAAGATTGCACAAGGAGACTAATTCTTATAAACTACCGATCCCATATGTGAGCCGCCTTAAGGAATCAAAACAATATAAGCAATTTTATGATCTTTATAATATGTTTTCCAAAGTTAATATTAACCTGCCTTTGTTAGGTGTGGTCAGAAACATTCCAGCTTATGTGAAGTTCTTCAAGAAACTAAGCACCAAGAAACAGAAGTTTGAGCCAAATGAGAAGGTGATAGTTTCAGAGGTTGCAAGTGCGGTGCTACGGTAATAATTACCCCCCAAATTGAAGGATCCAGGGAGTTTTCTTGTGTAAGTATCAATAGGTAATGGTGATGAGGTTAATGGTATTCTTGACTTTGGGGTGAGTATAAACATTATGCCTCAATCTATTTATGAGAAACTGGATCTAGAATATTTAAGACCAACCGATATGTGCCTACAATTAACTAATAGGACAATCTGTTATTCGAAAGAAATAATAGAAAATGTGTTAGTGAAGGTCGGCAGATTGATTTTTCCTATAGACTTTGTGGTCTTAGTCATACACAGTGGTGATATACCCATCCCTAACTCAAAAGCCAACTATAAGCTATGATTCCCCCCCACATGGTATGATTCCCCCATACTTGGTATGTCACCACCGTGTATGACTAACATTTAATTTAAATATTAGTCACAGGGTGACTTAAGTAGTTACCCCCATATGTGGCTAGTCAACCCCGTGCAAATTTTTGGATACTAACTTTGAGTCTGACATGTGCAAGTTGACGGCATAACAACCCTAAAAACCTAAACCTAGAGTGGGGCTATAAAAGCAAAAAAGGGTGGCGATTAGGATGATCTTTTCATTGACAGTTTCATTCACTCAGTCACACAGAGATACAGATAGGGGAGGTGCAGAGAGATAGAGAAAAAGAAGATAAAAAGAGACAAAAAAGAGAGATAGTCTGAGAAGGAGAAGAAGAGTGCAACGGTAGAGAAGTGAGATCAGGGAAGAGAGGCTGAAAGCGAGGGTTAGAGTTAATCTTGAGAAAACATTTGGTTGGAGGAGAGCAACTGAAGCAGAAGGTGAGAGCCAAAGCTAAAAGTTGAGAGTGGATAAGACCTCCAATATCTCATTATCTGACCCTCTGTTTGCCTATCTCATGCCTCATCTATTGCTTGTTTCTTTGAGTTTAATGTTTTGTTGGTATTAATTGATTCATACTCTTGTTAGCTTAACAACTATTGCTTGTTATCTTGTCATAGTTCATTTAAGTAGTTACTGGGTTGTTTTCAAACTTCTGTCGACAGTAATATGGGATTTAATTATTTTATTATGATGAACCGTATGTATGATATGATAGGCTGATCTCTTTTTTTGGGAATTAATGTAGCTATTAGGTTACAGATATGTTGTCTTTTATTTTTTACATCATTTTAGTGTTAGATGAAGATTCAAGAGATGAAGTTTAATACAGATCGTAAAACTATGGACACGTAGGTTAAGAACTAGAAATATATTAACTTAAGTGGTAATTGGTAGTCAGGTTTTCATTATTAATTCGGATGGTAACTTGTTGAATACGAAAGTTAGACTAGTTCATTATTCAAATCGATTTAGAACCTAACTATTAATTTTAGTAAGACAACAATCCAATCATTTTCCCTTAATCATGCATAAGAGATTAAATAAATGAAATTAACTCTTAAGAGTTTTTCCACTTCGATTAATTTATTTGTCTTTTCTCCCAATTGATTCCATCTACTTTTTAATTTAATTTCATAATTTTCCTTATAAGCTTTCACTCAATAATCGGGATAAAATGTTTAGGAATTCATTGTTTTTATTTTTATTTTTAATTCAAACTTAATATAAGTTGACCAATTTCAACTCCGTGGGAGACGACCTTGGGTTTTCAGCTACAACTATCTCGTATACTTACGAGTAGGATAGCCTAGGTATTTTTAGAACTTTTGGGCATAAAAACAACCAAGAAGGAAGAAATTGACGATGAAAACATGGATAAATTAGAAAATTCTGGGAAAAACGCAGATGAATTAGCTTAAGGTCTAACATCAAATTATGAGAGTGATGACAGTAGTTCTAATGACAAAAACGAGGATATCTATAAAGCCTATGATTTAATGTACACAAAATAGGTGCAAACATGCAAGAAAAATGAAAAGTTAAAGAAGGAAAACCTTTCCATGACGAACATCATTCAAGATCTACAAAAAAATTTGTTGTCTACATTAGATGAGCTTAGTGAAACAAAATTGAAGTTGGTCACTACGAAAAAAGGAATAAGGATGCTAAATGGAGGTACAGCAAAATTAGAACAATTGTTGAAAATTGATAAAATTAAAGGAGATCTTTAAGGCATTGGCTGTTAAAGTGGAAGCGCTAAGTCTAATGATGAGAATAATGCCACAACTAAATCTTTCTAATAAGAAATCTCCAAGAATAATAAGAGGTTTATACCTACATGTCATTTTTGTGGGGTTATTAGGCACATAAGGCCGAAATGCTACAAGTTACTGCAAATGATATACCAAAGGGATTAAAACCGAAAAACCATACACCCTATATTAAAATTTCAGCAGCAACCCATGGTACCAAAGCATACTTGGGTTAGAAAAAATCAGCCTCATATATTAAAATAGGCACGTAAGGAAGTTAATACAAGAAACTATTTAGATCCACAGTTATTTGTTACTGGAAAAGAAATCAACCTGATATTTGATGACAAAGATGATGTGATGAGGAATAAGGCTAGGTTTGAAATTTTTCGAGGACACAGGGACTATGTACTTTAAAATTTTGAAGGATATTGATTTTTTTATTTTTTTAAAAGGGAAAACAAAAAAAGATGACTCGAAGGAGTTGATGTTTAGACTTTTTGACTTTTATATTTATTGGTTTTTTAAGGTTCAGGTGATTAGTTTGTGTTTAACTTTTCTTATTTGTTGAATATTTGATGTGAGAATGAGGCTCTGCTTGATGATTTGAGAGCTCTGCTTTTTTATTTGATTTAAAAAGTTATGTCAAGAAAATGTTGATGCTTGGTTGGAGACCTATAGGAAGATTCGAGTTTTCTATGATTTAGATCTTTCGAGTTTTATTGTAGTTTCTTTCTATATCATGGGCTGTATGAATTTGAAAAATTTGTGTTCATAAGGTTTTTGTGAGGAGGAGATTGATTAAATCTGATTATGATTCCTTCAATGCATTTTTGAGGTTTCTGAATTTAATTATATATGGATGGCTTTGATGTGAGTAATGATACTTTGAGTAGTGTTTTCAATGGTGGTAAATTGTTATCTTAGCATGTTTATGATTCTTCAGCTGCACCTACTACTTATTTATTCACTGAGATTGATTGCATTGAAATCATTCTTCGTTTTGGCATTGTTTAGTCCTAATGGGGAGATATAGGATTGTTTTTTACGACTATTCAATTCAGGGGGAGATTTCACTATTTGTCTTACTTTTTGGCATCTTTTGTTCAAAGGTGGAGAAAACTATGTTACTGTTTGGTATCTTCGGATAATTACTTATGTTTGGATGTTATTGACTCATTAAGGGGAGTTCTTTTTTTCGATGATATATTTGCAATTATCATCTTTAGAGGGAGTTTCACATATGTGACAAATAATACCAAAAAGAGGGAGATTGTTAAGATATATGTTATAATATATCTTATTATTTAATTTTGGATATTATTTGACAATTTGACTTGGTCGAGTTTAAGTGGGACTCTTCCAAGACAAGTTTGATAAGTTTCAAATCATAATTAAGAGGGGATCTAATAATGATTATCTTTTGGAAATTTAACTTGATTATGGTAGCTAGACTATAGCTGGGATTCATGTATGATATGGGCCTAATGGTGTCATTTTTGGATGACTTAGTAGCTGAGATTCCTAGGGTGATTTTTAATGATCTTTACCATCTAATTGTGTTAATCCATAATTCTATATATTGCAAACTCTTGGTGGGTGAGTCAGGTGACTTGTTCATATTCTTAGTAGCTGCGTTTATTGGTAATTGTCGTTACTTATTAGAAGAAATAGCCGTTGTTTTTCCTATTTGGTTCTGAGATGATTTGGTTGATGGTGTGTGGAATCAGCTGTGGTTTTTCTTCTTTTATGTTTGCATGATTTGGTTAGCTGATTGATGGGTATTCTTCTATTTATGATTAAAAATTGAAGGCGGTCTTTGGGAGTTTTGCAGCTGATTTATTTTCTGGTTTTTGTATTATTTTGGTGGGCTGCGAAATTGCTAATGGTGTGTGATTTTGGCAGCTACGTTCTCTACTGCTTTTGAATGACTATTGAGGGATGTCTTAGTTGTTGATTAGGAGTCCTAATAGCTAGTTTTTCTAATGTTTGCATGCTCTTTTGGTGGCTACTTTTATTGTCGATGAAGTGGTAATTTGGGGGCTGTTGGTTGTGAGTTATTATGTGCAAAAACTTCATAAGTTTTTGTGATTCTTTTGCAACTATTACGTATAGTCGATGGTCTGGTGTTTTTTGGGCTGATTGGTTATAGACCATGTTAGTTTTGGTGGCTATCGATGTTAGGTTCTAATCATGGATCTCATACATAATATATATCAAATATACATAACAAAAATAAAATGGAACCTCAAAAACCATATCTACTTATGCATATAGATATATAAAAACAAAAACATGAAATGTAAGATATTTACATACCTTTCTAATGATCTCCTTCGTTCTTTAATCTTCTCCACGTTAGGTTGTCGTAAACCATAATGATCAATGCAGACCATCTATAATGAAAATCCATACGAAGATAGAAGGATGAAATCTCACTAGGAGATGGCTAGAATTCTTTCTTTGTGCTAACAAAGACAAGAACTCTTGAGAGAGATAGAGAGAAAAAGAGTATGTGTAAGAAAAAGAACCTATCTTTTTCATTTTGTGTCTTACACAAGATGCATGAAAATCATCTCAATTTTCTACACCATTTAGCCTTCCATAACCTCCATCACTAATGAAAAGTTATGGGAAGTTAATGGTCATGAATAACTTGCATTAATGGAAGTTATGGAAAGTTAATGACCATGAATAGCATGCATTAATGGAAGTTATAGGAAGTTAATGACCATGAATAGCATGCAATAATGGAAGCCAATAACACTTGTTTCTAATTCATTCATGCAATGTTTTCTAATATTATCACATCGCAGTATAATCCCAAAACACTATCTCATATCTTGAATCAACATTCAAGACCATTTTATTCATCCTTTGGATCTTCTATGTGTGTGACCCATTAGGTTCCCGGTTATATTGGCCATTTGAATTTAAACTTAATTCAAGTAAATCAAAAGCGGTGTCTAGCAATACGTCATTACCCCTAATCGACCAAAAAGTCATTGGTTTGATTACGAACCCTTCCATATTCAATATTGCCATGCAATTTGTCCTTTTACCATCTATACCCCACTTAGTTCAGAGTATGGTCAAAGTGTCAACTCTCACTAGACTAACTACGTCACATCTAGTTTAAGTGATATTAGATCTTGTCTTGAGGATCTCATTACTCTATGTATCATTGAAGAATCTCTTCATGAAATATATCTGCTCTAGCCATAGACTATTGAGTAATGACCCCGACAAAAGGTCGTGGGTATCATCTCTTTTTATCAGGAGTGGTGAATCCTTTATTGGCTACTCAGTTACCTCCAAATACCTCATGCTGTACCCAATCACCACCCTATGAGTAACCCTTAAAAAACACTGATGATTGGAGTCAAAATATAGGATCAGTATCTGAGATATCCCTTAGCACCTCAAGTCAAAAGATACTTGCACCATTGCTATGATCAGACTATCATTGACACTGGAATAAAATATTCATATGATTGTCTCATAGTAGGTCAATCCAATGTACTTACTACCTTTAGTAAGCATCCACATGTTAACTCTAAACAACTCATGTCTATAACTTATGAGATCTACTGCTTGATCTACTCAAGGAGTATAACATGTGCTAGTCTATTCAAATTAATGATATCCTATTGTTGAGTGAATTTTGAAGTAAAATCTACTTGTTTTACGCTAAAAAAATCACAAGTATATGGGCCATGACTTGTGGTTAGAAAGTGGATATTGATCCTATAGGGATTGATGCCTAGGCACCACTTAATTCATATTACACTTTGTTTAAGAAACGAAATCGTTTAATGGAAATAATCTGGAAAATTAAATCAAAATTGAAAGACTAACAATGAATAATAGATAATACCATAATGTAGAAATTTGGAATTCAAGGTTTTAATAACTAGAGATCATTTTCTCCCTATTTTATCTCCCTCCTATTGTGTCTCACCTAAGATATCTAATTGTATTAAACCCTCTCTCAAGGTGTAATTAATTTTCCTTAATCAAATTAAATGAAATTAGTTAAGCAATCTCTTAACCTACCCAATCACTCCACCAATTTAACTAGTTATTAAGCTATCCTATGGGTGATCAATTAAATTAGCTGACATCTCTCTTCCAACTAATCAATTAAAGTGATAATTGTAAGTCTATAGGTTGCTAAATCTCGTTGTACAATCCTACATAAATAACCCAACTCAATCACTAAATTTATTATAAGGTGTATGAATACAATCAACAATCATCAAAAACAATTTTCATTCAATTCAACAAAATAGGAGTTTAATATAATAGTTCAAAAGTAATCCTTAAAAACAAGTCAACCACTCATGGTCTTCGTAACAACATCAACATTCAAATATTCCATCTTATAAAGATTAGAAGAGATAAAAGCATAGAAAATTGAATAAAGAAAATTTCTTCTCTTCTTTACCAAAATCTAGAATTTTTAGTGTTGGTGTGCTATTTTCCTAATTATTGTTTATAATTCTTGAATCTCCAACTTCTTTAAGACTTAAAACTTGTAATTTTCAGTCAAGGAGGCTCTTTTCTACAAAGGTTTTTCCTCCTCCTTCATCCATGGAGGTTTATTATGTTTTATAGTTTAGAAACCCTAAAGTTTAATTGAACCCCATATAGTCTCTCGGATAAAATATCCCACTATCATGGGAATTGGCTTGATTCCCATGATAGTGGGATCTTGCAATAGAAAGATTCCTCTTCTCTTCACCTCTTTGGTCTCTAGCCCAATTTTCAAGTTGCTCATTCTTCATTCCTACATAAAAATGATCAATTCTTACCCTAAATTAACATCAAACATAAAAGAAAAACAATGAAGATGAAACTAAACGAAAACAAACAAAATGAATCCTAAAATGCAAAAATAATGACCGTTATGTAAGAAACACATGCCAAATACCTAGAAAAACATAGACTAATTCATAACGATCACCCATATCATTAATCCTATAACTAAGGAAAGTTTAGATACTAACATAATTACACATGATACGAATCTCATTATCATGATCTCATCATGATTTTTTCCATGCTATGTTTTGTGTTAAGGACTTAACTTGGTAAATTTCGCAAGAGCACAGGCCGTTTACGTAGTACCTAAGGTGTCGATCCCACTAGGAAGGGAACTAGTCATAAAATCTAGTGGCAGCTAAGTTTACAATTCCTAAATTAACAACTATTGCAAGAAATTAAAATCAATCACAAATCAAATATGAAAAATTAAAGCACCAATAGAATGAACAAAAGGAAACTCACACAAATAATCCAAATTTCAACCTAGAAGTGACCAATTGAGGGAAAGGGGGAATTTATTTGAAATTAAAGAAAATCTACCCAATTATGAAATTTCCAATTTAATGGGCATAGACGATATCCTAGGGTGAATTACTCTCTGTTGAGTTATGATTCTTAACCCTAATTGATAATCCCAAATTCAAATTATAGAAATTGTGATCTGTCAATCTGTAATTAGTCTAAAACCTAAATTAGTTTTAACATTGTCTATTAACCTACCGGGAATCTATGCTCAATCTCTCATTACATGACTCTACATGTTTGATTCAATTCTCTACCCGTCGATTTACCTAACTCTCGTTAACCTAAATCGATGATGTTCACTGGCTCACCCTCTTAGTTTATTGCCAAGTTATGAAGAATCAAATTAAATCACAATTAAATCAAATAAAACACAATCAAATTAATTTTATTAATCTCAAGAATAAAAACCCAAAGGTGAGTTTAGACAAACAAATCAACACTCAACAACAATATTTCTAATCAATCTCCAAATTTCATACATCAATGAAATCGAAATAAAAACTAGAAAATACTGTCAGAATGGATCTTGGAGGTCGCGACTGCGGGAAATCACCTGTTCTGGGAAGTACGTCGCATCAAGCGTGTCTCCGTGTCTCTCTTCCTTCATCTCCTTCCTTGATCGCCTGATCTCTATCTAGGTCTCTCTCAAATTTTTGACAGAATCTATCGTTTGCGCAACTCTCTTGACTCTCTAATCTCCCCTTGGCTGTAACATCCCGTTACCCATGTTAAAGCTAGAATAGTAAATATGAGAGATTATTGAGAGATTAGAAAATTCATTTCATGTTCATGCTTAATATGACATACACATACACGTGAATATAGGTATTTTTGCGTATGAAAATAATTGTACATGCATTCATTGACATTCCGGGTAAAATTGATTTATATATATGTGGAATGTGATTTTATTGAGAATTGTGGTTTTTTTGTATTGAAAATTGATTTGGAGAGTGTATTTGTTGATTTAGAATTTTGGAGAATTTTACGAAAAATTTTCAAAATTATTGGATATTAGTGAATCAGGAAAAATGCTAAGTGGCAAAACAATTGATAATTAGAAATAGAAATTAATGTCAAATGAAAATGGAAATTTTTATATATGACTTTGGGACTTAAATGAATTATGTCATTGAAATTTGGAAGAAAATTAGATTAAAAATTGAAGTCAAATAGACTAGCTATTAAAAGGGTCCAAATGGGACCATAGGAAGGTGACAAGTGGCAGTGACATGTGTCACTACCACTCACCACACATCCCTCACTCACGTTACTCTCTCTTTAACTTAAATAAATACCATTAATTGTTAAAGAAAGACAACTTAAATGTCTCTCTCTTTAACTTAAAGAAAGACCATTAATTGTTAAAGAAAGACCACTTAAATGTTTCATTTTGCTTTCTTCTTCTTCTATTTCGTGGCTTTCTTCTTCTCTTCTTCATTCTCACGATTTTTACTCACCCAACCATCATCAACGTTACAACTTGCTCTCATCTTTCATTTGCTACTCTCATCTTGCTCTCTCTTTCATTTCTCACTAAAAACCTAACCTATTCCACCCTTGAAAGATGATGTACGTGGGTTGTATGGAGAGCTAGGGTTAAGAGAGATTTTGAAGATTTTGAAGCTAAATCAAGTAAGTTATGCTTTAATCTTTATGGTTAATGTTAAATCTAACTAATTTGATGAGTAATTTGAGATTGATGATCATGATCATGAAATTATTTGTGCAAAACATAAGTGGTGAAAGGATCATGTAAATGTCTTATTTTTACATAAATAATGAGTAATGATTCATAAATTGATGTACTGATGCTTTTGTATATATGTATGATGATTAAGGACCCATAAATTGCTATAGAGATGATTTTGAAGTAGAATAAAATTTGGAAAAAAATTGGAACATGAATGCTGGAAAATGTAGCTGTAACATATCCACTGATTATGCTTCTGTGTTTTAAACATAACTTGTTCTATAGTTATCCGAATGAGATGATTCTAGATTTGAATTAAAATAGAGACATAAGGCTACATTTTTCATGAATACATAAAATTTAAATTCTGTCTTTAAGAGTCTCAAAATTTCACATGAAAATGAGAACTGGGTGCAGCCAATTGGTGGATGAATGTATATGTTTGTGTTCTGTTTTGAGAGTATGAGAATATGTTCTATTTTGAGTATTTTTAGAGATGTTTTAAAATGAGATTGATCTTGAGTGTAATAGTAATAAATGTGATTTTGATGTTATTAAAGAAAAGAATGGGCCCAATTTGATTATTGATTTCTGCATATGTGTTTTGAAAATAAAATTTCTAACGAGATTTTACTGACTGACTGTGCTAGCATGCCACCCTTGCGGGGTATGTTCTCGAACATCACTTAAGATATTACCAAGATGTATAACACGCTAAAGTAGCATTTCTGGTGGCCCATAATGAAGAAGCAAGTGGCTGAGTATGTTTCTAAGTGTATGACTTGCCAACAGGTTAAGGCTAAGCATTAGGCTCCAGTAGAGAAGCCACATTTGTTACCTATTCTGGAATGGAAATGGGAATGAATTACCATAGACTTTATTATGGGATTGCCTAAGACTCCGAGGTAGAATGATGCTATATGGGTTGTAGTGGACCGATTGACTAAGTCAGCCCATTTCTTACCAGTGAGCAAGAATAACTCACTAGATCAGTTGGCTCGAAGATATATGAATGAGGTGGTTAGACTACATGGAGTTCCAGTGTCAATTGTATCAGACAGGGATCCTAGATTCACTTCGAGATTTTGGATGAGTTTGCAATCTGCTATGGGCATGAAGTTGAACTTCAGTACTACATTTCATCCTCAAACAGATGGACAGAGTGAGAGGACAATCAAGACTATTAAGGATATGCTTAGAGCTTATATATTGGAGTTTCAAGGAGCTTGGGATTAGTATATAGCCTTGATCAAATTTGCTTACAATAACCACTATCACAGTAGTATCAGAATGGCACCATACGAGTCATTGTATGAAAGAAAGTGTCGATCACCTCTATATTGGGATGAAGAGGGCTTACGAATGGTTGAAGACCCGGAATTGATTCAAGATACCGTGGACAAGGTGAAATTAATCCGAAGCTGAATTAAAGCTGCTCAAGATAGACAGAAGAGTTATGTGGGATCAACATCGACGGGATATGGAATACAGTGTAGGAGACAGAGTGTTCCTAAGAGTGACACCATGGAGATGAGCATTAAGATTCTATAAAAAGGGCAAATTGAGCCCTAGGTACATTGGTCCTTATGAGTTCATTGAGAGGATAGGACCTTCGACATTTAAGTTAGCTTTACTGAATAAAATGTCTCAATTACATAATGTGTTTCATGTGAGTATGCCTTGAAGATACCGATCGGATCCGACATATGTGATACCGGATCAAGAGATTGAGGTTGCTAGTAACTTAAGCTATATTGAGGAGTCGATCAAGATAGTGGGATCTCAGATCAAGCAGTTGAGGAATTGAGTCATGCCATTGGTGAAAGTCCTTTGGAGGAATCACTCAACTGAGGAAGTAACTTATGAAACGGAGGACCATATGAGGAGGCAATATCCCACCTGTTCGAACAATCAGGTAAGAATTTCAAGGAAGAACTTTCTTTTAAGGAGGGGAGAGTTGTAACATCCCATTACCTATGTTAAAGCTAAAATAGGAAATATGAGAGATCATTGAGAGATTAGAAAATGCATTTCATGTTCATGCTTAATATGACATATACATACACATGAATATAGTTATTTTTGCACATGAAAATGATTGTATATACATTCATTGACATTCTGGGTAAAATTGATTTACATATATGTGGAATGTGATTTTATTGAGAATTGTGATTTATTTGTATTGAAAATTGATTTGGAGAGTGTATTTGTTGATTTAGAATTTTTGGAAAATTTTTGAAAAATTTTTCGAAATTATTGGATATTAGTGAATTAGGAAAAATGCCAAGTGATAGGACAATTAATAATTAGCAGTAGAAATTAATGTCAAATGACAGTGAAAATTTTTATATATGACTTTGGGACTTAATGATTTATGCAATTGAAATTTGGGAGAAATTTGGATTAGAAATTGAAGTCAAATAGACCCATAGGAAAGTGACAAGTGGCAGTGACATGTGTCACTACCACTCACCACACATCCCTCACTCACGTTACTCTCTCTTTAACTTAAAGAAAGACCATTAATTGTTAAAGAAAGACCATTTAAATGTTTCATCTTGCTTTCTTCTTCTTCTATTTCGTGGCTTCCTTCTTCTCTTCTTCACTCTCACGATTTTTACTCACCCAACCATCATCAACGTTACAACTTGCTCTCATCTTTCATTTACTACTCTCATCTTGCTCTCTCTTTCATTTCTCACTAAAAACCTAACCTATTCCACCCTTGAAAGATGATGTACGTGGTTTGTATGGAGAGCTAGGGTTAAAAGAGATCTTGAAGATTTTGAAGCTAAATCAAGTAAGTTATGCTTTAATCTTTATGGGTAATGTTAAATCTAACTAATTTGATGAGTAATTTGAGATTGATGATCATGATCATGAAATTATTTGTGTAAAACATGAGTGGTGAAAGGATCATGTAAATGTCTTGTTTTTACATAAATAATGAGTAATGATTCATAAATTGATGTAGTGATGCTTTTGGGTTAAATAGATTATGAAAATGGTGTATAAAGAAGGGCAGAAAAATTAATTAGTGAATGGTTGGTTTTATGCTCTATTTTTCCTTATATTAATGTGGGTTGCTTTGATTGCTTTAGATATGAATTAACATGAGTTTAGAGCTTATAAGAAGGAGTATTATGATGTCTTAAAATGACGTAAATTAAAATTATAGTTAGGAATGAAAAGAAGGTGTAAATGAAGTAGAAAGATGTGTAGAAAATTAAGGATGAATGTTTGTTTTATTGATTGTGATCAATAATCTTGTATGATGTGTTTTATAGATGAGATGTTTTGTGGATGTTATGCTTTGTGGATGTTTTGAATTGGAATGGAGGCGATAATGAAGAAAAGTTGAAGTAGGAATGAGAGGATATGCATAGGATTTGTTATATGTGATTTTAGGAGCTGAAAATCTGGAATTTTCCAGTAAATGTCCGTTTGGAGGGACATACGTGTCCGCTAGGTGGACCTTCTCGGGAGTTTCAGTGTTCCAACTCTGTTCATTTCTGTTTGGAGGGATATACATGTCTGCTTAGCAAACATTCTCGGGACAGCTATAGTAACTTATGATTTTGACCTTTTTAGTGGAAAAATCTCACTTTGGGTCTTCATGGAAGTTGTAGAACTCAAAGTTATCTTCGAAACTGTACCAAAATGACCTTAATTTGACATCCATAGCCAAATTTATGCCTATTGTCCCAAATCATGTACATAGATAACTTATTAACTTGTCAATGCTTTCCTATGATGTAATTAGGCTTGAATGAGATCTTGAATGAGCCTAGTAGATGATGAATGAAGTGATTAAAGTAAGGAAAGTGTATTAGGTATTAAGGGATTATTGAAAGATGATGTTAATTGATTTTGAAACGCGTATTTTGAAGATCATGTATGAACAGTAAAACACATGGGCATAGAGTGTTTGAACTAGAGCATGCTTCATAATTATTTACAAAAAAGATTATTTACGGTATGTATATGCATTGGAAGGTGTAATGTTCTATTTACAAAGGTTACATGTCTAAATCCTAAACCCTTATCCTTTAACCCTAAACCCAACTATTTGAACAAGTGTATTAAATATAATACACTATTGTCTTTTTCACAAGCTGTATTTTATGTTAGAGAGTGTAGATAATCATCCAACTTCGTCCTTCTTCATTATTGTCTGTAGTTGTCCATCCATTCGGGTAATTCGTCCAATTAATGTATACCATATGTTTGGGTTTTGTGTCAATGCAAAGGAGGTATTTTATTGTGTTATTCTTTGTGATATTCTTATAATCATTGATGAGTTTTTATGTTCTACATTGATAGTCTAAGTATTTATGTTTGGGTTTTGTTTGAATAATTGATGGGTAGATTTATGAATTACATAACTATTTATTACACCTAGGATGGTATATAGGCTAGAAACTCATGATGCAGCTCCCATGAGGCTTATCAGTAAATATTCCACGAGCCTAGGAGTCACAGCGAGAACTTCCTTTCTCAATTCGTATGGTGTAACAATGCCATATACCATAGTATTTTTTTAAATTCAAACTTAATTTATAAACTTGTACTAATTAATGGAGAAATAGTAACGTTATAAATTCACCTATAATTATGGACAATCATTTGCATAATAAATCCCTAGGATGTTATATAGGCTAGAAACCTCTGATGCAACTCTCATGAGACTTATTGATGAAATATTCCATGAGCTCAAAAGTCACTACAATAACTTGATTTCTCGATTTATTTGGTGTAACAATGCCATGTACCATAGTGTTTGTTTAAATTCAAACTTAATTTATAAACTTGTACTTATTAACGAAGAAATAGTAACTTCTATTGATCTATCATTATGTTAGCATTGCATTTAATAATTTAGCTATTTATTTTTAATTGTAAGGCTAGATGGATAAAAGATGGATGTCTCATCGGTAATGGTCCACTAAATACATAGAAGGAGTTAAGAGTTTTATGCAATTTGTAAAAGATCAAATGGGTGATAAATGTCGTATTCATTATCCATGCATAGATTGCTTGAATGTCGACATTCAAAGTCAAGATGTGGTATATAATCACTTGTTAATCCGAGGCATAGGTAAATTCTATACACTATGGCTTTATCATGGCGAATGTAAGGAAGTAAGTTGTAGTAGAAGTGTTGGTACCAGTGTTGATGATAGTAACAATGATGGTGATGGTAATGGTGATGGTGATGGTGATGAGATTGGTAAGATGTTATAGGGTTATAGGAATTATATAGAAACTATGAATGAAACTGGTTTGCCTAACATATTGGTAGCATTACAAAAGATAATTTTGGGAATTTATTGAAAATTGCTTAAGAAGAATTATATCCAGGATGCTTGAATTTCTCATAATTATCTTTTATAGTCAAGTTGTTGCATTTGAAGTTCTATAATAAATGGAGTAACAAGTCTTTTAACATGTTAATCAACTTGCTCAATGATGCATTACCTGTTGGACACAAATTGCCTAACTCTTATTATGATGCAAATAAATTATTAAAGGACCTTAGATTATGATATATATCAATACAAGCTTGTAAGCATGATTGTTCTATATTTTGGAAGGACAGTAAAGATCTTAAAGAGTGTCCCATTTGTGGTACATCAAAGTGACGAGTGGATGATTGGATAGGGAAAAAGATACCGTATAAATTCTTAAGATACTTTCCTATTAAACCACGAATACAAAGGCTTTTTATGTTAACAAAAACAGCAATAGATATGAGATGGCATAAAGAGAAATGCATTGATGATAACATTATGCATCATCCAGCATATTCAATGATGTGGAAAGACTTTGATGGAAAGTTTGCATCATTTGCACATGATTATTGTAATGTTCGACTTGGTTTAGCCTCAAATGGATTTAATCCTTTCGGTATTATAAGTATTACTTACAGCATGTGGCCGGTAATTCTAGTGCCATATGATTTACCTCCATGGAAGTGTATAAAGGAGCTTTTTATATTATTATCTTTGCTTATTCCAGGACCTACTGCTCCTAGTAAGGACATCGATGTATACATGCAACCATTAATTAATAACCTAAATAATCTATGGGAGGTTGGATTAGAAACCATTGATGTTGTTCAAGGTGAAACATTTATAACGCATGTGGTTGTTTTGTGGACTATAAATGATTTTCCAACAATTTGTCTAGATATAGCATAAAAAGGTATATGTCTTGTCCTTCGTGTAACTATCAAACTTATTCAATAAGGCTACGGAGTAAAATATGTTATACAGGACATCGTCGTTACTTGGAACATGGGCATAAATAGCGAAGAAGCAAATTGTTTAATGGAAAAGTAGCATTTAGTGAAGCTCCTTTGCAGTTTTTTGGTGATGATGTGGTTATGCAGCTATCACATTTAGGAGACATTACACCTAGTAAACACCCACGTAATATAAAGCAAAAGTGAAATATTGTTGAGCTCAATTGGATTAAAAGAAAGCATATGTTTCAATTTGCCATATTGGAAATAATTGCTATTGAGGCATAATCTTGATGTGATACATTTTGAAACAAATATTTTTAACAATGTTTTAGGAATTGTGATGGGAATTTATATCAAATCGAAAGACACAATTAAGTCTAGAAAAAGCATAATTTTCAAGTTTTCGTATTTAAAGGAATTGCCATTAAGGCATAATCTTGAAGTGATGCATATTAAAAAAATATTTGTGATAATATTTTAGGAATTGTGATGGAAATTGATGGCAAATTGAAAGAAACAATTAAGGCTACACTAGACTTAATTATGTCTTTCGATTTTCCATTTATTCCCTTCACTGTAGACTTGGAAGACATGAATATAAGAAAAGATTTGCATTTGAAAATAAGAGAAGATGGGTCATACATTATTCCACCTGCTTGTTACAACATGTCCAAAAAGGAGATGTAAGTTGTTTGTCAATGTCTTAAATCAGTCAAGTTTTCTGACGAGTATGTATATGATAGTTTTCTGACGAGTATGTATATGATATAGCCCGTTATGTGAATGTTAAAGAGGGAAAGTATCAGGGTTGAGAAGCCATGATTGCCATTTACTGCTTTAATGATTACTTTATGTTGGAATACATGGGTGTTTGCCGATGGATGTGTCCATAACTTTGGATCAATTGGGTCAGTTTTTTAAGCAATTATGTTGCAAGAAACTTAAAGTTGAAAAGCTTGATAAAATGGAAAAAGATATAGCTTTGATTCCATATAAGCTTGAACTAGTATTTACCCTATCTTTTTTTTAATGTTATGGTGCATTTAGCAATTCACTTACCATACGAAGCAAAACTTTGTAGACCGATTCAATTTTGATGGATGTTCCCTATTGTAAGGTAATTTATATTAACTTCTACTTTTTTTAAAAAGTTATTAGTTAGTAATAATTGTTAATGTTTTATTTTTTAGGTTATTATGTTCTCTTAATCATTATGTACGTAATAGAACTCAGCCTGAAGGGCCTATTGCAAAGGCTTATATAGCGAATGAATGCTTGACAATTTGTTCGATGTACATAAATGACATCGAGATAAGATTTAATAGACCAAAACATAACTTTGATTTTGATCAAGATGGTAGCTTGTCAGTTTTTTCCCAAAAAGTTAGGCCACTTGATGTCAAAAAAATATGTGAAGTTAACTAAAGATGAATTTGAAATTACCCATTTGTATAATTTGAACAATTGTGAGGAGGTCGTCATATATATAGAGTATGTATGTTACTTTTGATTCAAAATTTCATCTTTCAATTTTGTGATTCAATCTATATTTCCTGGATTCTATTTACTTTTTTAAATAGAGAGCACAAAGAGTCAATTCAAAGCAAAGGGATTGATAATGGTGAAGAAAGATATAAGTTTAAATTCCTATCATGGTTTAGGACTCAAGTAAGTTATATATTGATGGAATATTATGAACTTATGACAATTTGTATATCAAATTAACTTCTAATTTCATTTTGTCCTCTATATGATATAGTTATATAACCGTAACATGCAAGAGGCGATAACAACATTATATTCTTTTTGGCATGTGAACCTCGTATGTGTGGGAAAAAATATACATGTTGCGTTGTTAATAGGTTAGATTTTACATATAAGATCGAGACAGTAGACTTAGAAGCCAAATTTGTTTGGTTATTGTTGAGGGATGTCATAACTACGACTTTATTAACTTCTACTATGTCATCTCTGAAATAATAGAGTTGTATTACATCAAGGATAAAAAAAAGGTTGTTCTATTTAAGGCAAATGGTTTAATCTTCCTAACATGAAGGTGAATGGGAATACTACTAGCATCAATGTTAGTAAGACATGGTATAATAATGACCTTTTTGTCCTTAAAAGTCAAGTGAAGCGAGTTTTCTACCTCAACGATACTTGGGTAGTAATTGGAAGGTTGTTAAAAAGTTTCAACACTGAAATCTCTTTGATGTTTACGAAAGGGATAATGGTCTAATGAGTGAGGATGGTGATGAAGTATATCAAGAGATTGAATCAAAGTTAAATAATGAGGCCATTCAATTAGAAGATACAGATATGTCATCATTCCATAGGAGAGATGTTGATCTCAATTTAGTACAAGAAGATGAAACACAAGCCAATTTTATTATAGAAAGAGACGAAGACTATATTGAGGATGAATTATATGACAATGATGATAGTTTGGCTGAATATAATAGTGATGAAGAGTCGAATCATAATGTAATTAATGATGATGATTTTCAAGATGTTGATTATGATGATTGAAGGTAAAAAAAATTGTTTTTTATATAGGATTATTGTTTATATTGATTGAAAACTACCAAGCCATAAATTTAATTAACTTATGATTAGCCTTCCTATTATATGTAAAGGGAAGTTTTATAGTATTGATATCTATTTATAAAATTAAGTGCTTACGAATATATAAGAGGGGAGTCTTTGATTGTGATTTGTTCATGTTTTGTCAAATGCTCTGAAATAATTTAAGGAAAAATTAACAAGTTCTTTATATTGTTATTCTAATTAGGTTTATTTTATATTAGAAAATCATTGAAAAATCATTTAATAACATCATTATAGATATTCAGTATAATGGCACTTGGACAAAACAAAGGAAAGAAAGTGCCAAATAGAGAAGATGTTCCTCTCCCACAACAACCAAGTTAATCCAAACATATCCAACAACAACAACTGACTTCATCCATCAATAAAGTCAGTCAGCAATAACCTATGTCTACCTCAACTAATGATGAGGGATTTTCAGGTATGTTAATCTTTACCACTTATAATTACATTTATCCTCAATTATATATTTACATGTTTATTATTTTTGACAGGTTCCAATACCAGCATCAACAAAAGAGGTAGAGATACCACTAAAGGTGGTGATGAGCAACAAATTATGTATGCATATTGACCCTAAGCAAGGTTGTACTATTGATAAAATCTAATCAGCAAAATTGTTCAGTGAGTTAGGAGTCAATGTCAGGATAGAATTGCCTTGCCTTCAGCATGCCAAGAAATTAAAGGAAGACAACTTACTACAGAATGCTCTAGACAAAGTTTTGGTAATTTTTCATTTTATTTAATTATATGCATTTTTTTAAACTTATTTAAATACTAATTTCACTTTTACTTATTGTTCACAAATGAAGCTCAATATTGTCGATATCAAGAACCCTAAAATTTCAAGTTGTGTGAGTTCATTGTTGAAACAAAGGGCCAAGGATCATCGTTATCGACTACATAAATACTACAAATCTTTTCCTCTGAATGAGGAGGCAAGGAGACATGTTCCTGAGCTGGTGACTCCAAAAAATTGGAACCAAATGTGTGATTATTAGGTTAAGGTTTGATTTGTTTCTCTTCACATTTGCTATAATTAATCTTGTTACATGATTTAATTTAATGACAATTTCTTTGCTTTATTTAGGGAAAGTGTGAAAAAGCCAAGGTTAATAAAGGAAAAATGAAAAGTCCTCACAACCAAGGCTCTAAATCATTTGTTGTCATACGAAATAAATTTGTAAGTTCATTATTTAGAAGTTATAATTATATCAGTAAATACAATATAATTTATTGTGTTTCAATTCTTTTTTAATAAAACAAAGTCAGAAGGAACTACATAGAGAAGATTGTGATAGGATCACACTCTACAAACTTACACACTATAAGGAAGGTAAAGGCTGGACATCTGAAGAATCACAGAATAATTATGTAAGTATAAAAATTTGTTTAATTTTTAAGTTTATTTATATAGTACTAACTCATAATATTTGAATTAAATATTATTATTTTTTTTAAATTTTGGAATAAAATGTAGGAGCTGTTGCAAAGATCATTGTTTGACGGAAATGAACCAAACATAGATAAGATTTGCAATAAAGTCCTTAGTACAAGATTAGGATACATCAAAGGTCTTGGGTATGGCCCTAAGCCAATTGGTCCATCATTGCCACGACTAGCATATGTAATGACGCTTCAAGAGGAGAACTGGTCACTTAAGGTATGTAATGAAGAAAAGTTAGAACGTAATAAGCAAAAATTAGACTGTACTAAACGAAAGTTGGCCAAGCTTGAAAAGATTGTGAAATAAATACTTGGCTCAAATTATGTAAGTAGTAGTGATGATGAGCACGAGTCTTAGTTTGTTCATAAGTTTTTTTGTTAACATTTGTAATTAACATTTAATTACATTTTATTTTTAAAAATACTTTTAATTTTTAATTATTTTATTTTTATTTTCATTTTCATTTTCATTTTCATTTAATTAATTATAAATCAAAAAATCTAAATGATACAAATAATAAGATGGATTAAAAATCTTACCACTATTTATAATTAAATTAAAATTTTTAATAGGAATGTTTAGTAAAAAATATTTTTCAATAAAACTTTTTAGCTACGTTCATGAAAACGTCAACAATAATTTTTAAAATTATTAAAGAATAAAAATAAAAATTTTAATTGAATAAAAAACGTAGCTAAAAAGATTTGGCTACGATTCAAAAATCATTCCCAAAAATTTTTAGCTACTTTCCAGAAACTATCTCAAATAACTTTTACCTACGTTCTATAAGTCGTCGCTAAAAATATTTCTCTACGAAATACTAAATTTTGCAAAATATTATTACCTACAAATTCCGTGACGTAGCTAATAACTTTTAGCCACGAAAAGAAAGCGTCACAAAATATCTTTGGTGACAATTTACCTTATCCTTGCCAATCTCTTTTTGTGACGTATCTGAGATTGGAGCAAAATATGATTTGCAACAATTCTATGAAAACTATTGTTGATAATATTTTGGTACCGCAATTTTGCAATGATTCCTACAACGAATTTTGTTAGTTGCTAAAATGTTTTGGCAACAAAAATATTCGTCACTAGAAGCCCCTTCTGTTGTAGTGTAATGTGAAGTAACCATGTCTAAATTTTTCCCTGAACAAAAGTCAAGTTTTTTAATAAGCAATGGAATCACTTTTCCAATTGAACTTTTTATTTGTTTCTTTATTAATCAAAGAAAAATTAGTGTCCATGTTATGGCTTATGTTAAAAGCTTCACCCAACATTCTCCTTGATTAATTACCAATGTCAATAACAATATGAACAAGCTAAGTTTTATCAAATAAACAGTCAACAATTTGGATTTCTCATTCCAAAATGATAGAAACGTGACTTAGTGATCAATGGACTAAGTGTTTAATAACTTTTGTTTTATAAATTATTTTTAAGAATCATTTAATACGTGGCTTGATATCAGCAAATTATTACATTTTATTATTATGTTTCAACTTTATATTTTAAACAAAATGTGCTTGCTTTTAATAAAAAATAACAAAAGGTCTGTTTTCTTTATTTGATATTTTTTTACTTACTTAGTTCTTGCCTTCTTCTTCTTTCTAAAACAATAGTATAGTATCAAAGCACTCAGTTTGAGGGATACGTGAGTTGAGTGAATCCAAAATCCAAACTCATAAATAGAAAAAAAAAACAATCTAAAAACACATAAGCCTTCAAATATGGTAATTGGAATAATATTCTACATGTTACTCCACCTATTTTTGATGGTGGTAACTATCAAGCCTAGGCTATTAGAATGACAATCTATTTGATGCATTACATCTTTGGGAAGCTATAGAGGAAGACTATGACATACTGTTATTACCAACAAATCTAACGAGGACACAACTAAAGACCTAAAAAGAGAAGAAGACTGAGGAGTCCAAAGCTAAAACGTGTTATTTTCTGCTATTTCAAGCACCATATTTATAAGGATCATGAATTTGGAGTCAGTAAAGGCTTGGAATTACATCTAAAAGGAATACCAGAGCAAACATATGCAAGTGCCCAACTTGATCAGAGAGTTTGAAATGCTGAAAATGAAGGAGATAAAAGCCATTAAAAACTACACTGACAAGTTGTAAAGCATAGTAAATAAGGTGAAGCTGTTGGGTAAGGATTTTCTTTACGAATAGTAAAAAAAAATTATTATCATTTTACCTAAAAAGTAGAAGTCTAAAATTTCTTCAGTAGAAGAATCTACGGATATGTCAAGCATATCTTGGCGAAATTAGTGAACGCATTGTAAGCCTAAGAGCAAAGGAGAATAATGAGAAAAGAAGAATTTGTTGAGGGTTCTTTCAGGTGAAATAGGCAAATTTAGGAGGAGGCAAAGACAAGAAATACAAGGATAAGAAAAAGAACAACAGGGTTAGTTATAAAAACAAAAAAGAGATACATTTGCCTCATATACACTATTAAAAGATAAACCACTAGCCAAAGAAGTATTAGTAGAGGCCTAAGGTTAATTATAGGAAATGTGGTAATACTGGGCACATTGAGCAGACTAGTAAGTCTTAACAATATGAATAGGCAAAAGCTTCTACCGAGCAACATTAAATGAATCAAATATTTTGGTAACATATTTGCTACAAATAATAGCTCTAGTGATTTATGGCTAATGGACAATGGCTAGATAAACTACATAACCAACGACTAAAAGTTTTTTAAAGAAATTTATAAAACTAACATTTCCAAAGTAAAAGTTAGAAATGTGAGTTCATTTCTATCAAAGGAAAAGAAGTGATGATGATAGAAAGTTTAACAGGTTTAAAGCATATTATTGATGTTTTATATGTACATAACATTAACCAAAATATGCTTAGTGTTGGGCAGTAGATTGAAAAAGGTTTTAAAGTCATATTTGAAAATGAATGATGTTTGATCAAAGATGTGAAAGACAGATATGTATTTACAGTAAAAATGAGGGAAAAAAGGCTTTGCTTAAAATCTAATGTAGGAGGAGCGAATGGTGCTTTTAAGTATCGTAAGTAATGCATAATTATAACACAAAAGGCTCAAGCACTTCCAACATGTCGAACTTTTATATATACAAAAACACAATTTGGTGAAGGGTGTGCCATTATTGGAAGACAAACTAGATGATTTTATGGCTTATCAATATGGCATGCAATTAGAGAACCTTTTCCCCAAATAACCTAGAGAGCAACACATAAGCTACAAATTGTACACATTGAAGTTGGAGGACCTAAAAACATCATCTTTAAATGGTAATAAATACTATATTGCATTTACTGATGATTATATTAAATTTTGCTAGACTTATTATCTCAAATTCAAATCTAAGTTTGCTAATGTATTTTAGAATTATAAAGCATGGGTGAAAAATCAAAGTAGTTATAGGTCACTTATAATAAGGTTAGATAATGGGAAAGAATACACAAATGATATTTTTAACAAGTTTTGTGAGGAAGAGGCTATTAAGTAGCAACTCATGGTGCCTTATACTCCATAATAGAACAACATAAATGAGAGAAAAAGTGAATATTAAGTCTTAGATTTCCAGTTTAAATGATACCTTATTCTTTCATATTATCGGTAATTTTATAGAAAGATTGGTTTAGGTGACTTTGACATGAAACAAGTGGGTATGTAATTTGCAACCTATTGCTCATATCGATTAAGTCTTTATTGGGTTTAAGCATATCATAGTTCTTTGGTGTATTATGTGTTTCATGCTCTCCACTTGTGGGTGAAGCTAAAAAAAAACTTGTATGATCCTTTTGGTACTAAATTGTTAGGAAATGCAGAGATCATACTACAATTTCACTTCTTTTGTATTCCTAATCAAACAGGAGTTGTATCTTTTGGTTAATAATAAGGACCATGTTCTTGTTCCTGGGCAACAATTATTTACATCCAAAGGGAAGAATACTTTGTTGGAGAGAACTCAGGTTAGGTAAATCTCACTTCTTATATTCTAGGCGGTATAATGAATTATCTAGAAACGAACAAGTGATTACATTTTTTTAGCTACTAACTAATTAAATTTGTTTACATGGAGCAGAACTAAAATTTTATTATACCACACACTTATCTTGACAATATGGAAAGGAAGTGTCATTCGTTGGGAAAGAGGAGGAGAGAAGAATAATGAACAACACTTGATTGAAACAAATTGCTAATCTTTACTACTTCTACCAAACATCTAGTAAACAATGGCTTTAAATAAGGCAAACATAACAATAAAGAATCCTAGAAAATTGGATCACAAACCTATGATCATATTTGGTACGTAATATCACTAATCGACTAACTTAGTGACTAACAAATAACAACGTCCTAAGACCCACTAACATAAAAACAAAAAACACATACTTTTAAAAAATAGTAACTGATATTTTGAATCAGTCAACTAACATTACCCCTTGATTTAAAAATCATATATAAAGTACTTCTCTCCAAAAAAACTTGTGAAGCATTTCTTTTCAAATGTGATGCACTTCTCATCACCATCATCAACCTTCAATTGTTGAAGCACTTCTCCTGATGGTGCACATCTCACCAATGACACTAAAATAGAGCTTCTTCTTTTGTCTCTTGTTCCATATTTATCTACGCTTCATCTTCAAGTTTGCAATTTCTTTTTAAATGCCCAAATCTGTTGCACTTGAAACATTATGGCTTGCCATTATGCCAACAATCTTTCTCTTCATGACCAAGCTTTTTGCAGTTGCTACATTGAACAACTTTGGCTTTTCCCTTTGAAGATAAAGTTGTCTAAATAAGCTCCGTTATCTTCAGTTCCCTCCTCCCTCATCATTCCTCTTTGGTCCATGGTTTGAATAGCATTTAGTAACTCTATAAAGGTTAATTTTTATAGATCTTTAGAATCTTTAAGTGATAAAATTTTGGTTTCATACCTTTCGGGAAGGGTCCAGAGAAGCTTGTCCACCACTTTTTGACTTGAAAATTCTTCACCAAGTAATTGGATTTGAATGACAATAGACATAAGCTTACTTTCATATTCCTTAGCACTTTCATATTTCTTCATCCTTAACATCTTAAATTCTCTTTTGAGATTTAGAATTTGCATCATTTTTTTATGCTTGTTGCCTTCAAACTCTTCCTTGAGTTTTTCCCATACTTCTTTAAGCGATTCACAAACTATTATAATTGTAAAAATTCCCTCCAACACAGCCAAATGTGTGCAAGAAAATGTTTTTGGTTTCCTTACTACTTCTTCATCATGTTCTTTTATTTAAGTTAATGTGGGGTTTTCTAGAAATGAGGTAGGATTAAAATCACTCTAAACAGCCTCCTAAAACTCAAAGCTTTCAAATATGATTTTATCTTGATGGCCTATAATTGATAGCGTTCTCCATTGAAAATGGGAAATGGAAAAGAAAATTTGTTTGATCCCATGACTTTCTCTCACTTTTTCCTCTCTCTCTCTCTCTCTCTCTCTCTCTCTCTCTCACTACTTTTCCCTTAAGGTAGAAGACTAAACCTGATATTAAGCTCTAATACCACTTTGTTTTGGAAAGAAAGGGAGAGAAGAATAATGAACAACAATTGATTAACATAAAATGCTAATCTTTACTATTGATACCAAACGTCCAGTACACAATGACTTTAAATAATGCAAATATAACAATAGAGAATCCTAAAAAGTAAGATTACAAAGCCATGATCAGGTAGTTCATTAATGTTAAACAAAAGCTTGTGATCTATATATTTTCTTGGATGTTATCTATTAGTAGTTTGGGCTTGGATACCCACATAAGCTTTTTAAAATAAACGTGATTACATTGGTGGAAGAGACATCGATAATCTGAACCACTAGAAGCTATCAAGTTCGGAAAAGGTGATTTTTATGTCATTGGAGGACAACATTGTCTTATGAGAACTCCTTAAGTTGTGCACATGTATCGTGAAGTTGTCTTGATGATTATATTGTATTGTGAGAATATGCTAATATACTTACGATTCTGTAATAAGGAACCGGATGTTAAATTTATTAAAAATCAGGATCCTACGGCAAAATTCTTGGTTTATTACAAATTTTTTTCTCAATCCTTGGTCTGTACTAGTAAAAAGTGGGGAGTCCGGGTGTAGGATACTCCGCCAAATTAGATGGCGGGTTTGGTATACGTGTAGCCCACCCCGCCGCAGTAGTTGGCGGGATGGGCTACGTGTGCAACACCCCGCCAAATGGTTTGGCGGGGTGCAACACGTCACCCCGACATTCAAGGGGGCGGGGTGAGATGGCTCACCCAGCCACTCAATCTGCCATCCCGCCATTGTGAATGGCGGGATGGGCAGGCTTTTTTTATTCTCATCTTTTTCAGGGCTAAATTCTCGCTTTGTGAGTAAAAAAATTTTCAATCCGTGATTTATGGATGAAAAAGGGGGGAGGGCTAGAAATGGGGCAATCCGCCGAGGTTAATGGCGGGGTTGGTATCACCCTATCATCTATGGTGGCGGGGTGGACAGCATGGTGTCCACCTTGCCATTGTGAATGGCGAGGTGGAACCTCTATTGCCATATAACAAATTAAAACTTGTACTTCAAATTTAATTTGTATAGATGTTCTAAACTCAAAATAAAACTTAACCCTAAAATAAAAAATTTTAATGCTAATAAAAATTGACAAACCTAAACAAAACTAAGGCATTTAATTTAGTTATAAATTTTAGTTCGTTTTAATTGTCCCAAATGTAATTTTAATAAAAATATAACGAATATAATAATTTTCATTAATAATAATAATAATAATAATAATAATAATAATAATAATAATAATAATAATTCATGGTGGTTATAATAATAAGAAT
>JAOQMS010000179.1:10134773-10150309 GCA_027563885.1 Erythroxylum longipes
AAACATCATATGCAAAATAATCTTAAAAATTAACATCACAAATATCTAATATAAAAATTAACATATCTACAATAAATTAATATTACATATTATAAAAATTACATATTATGTAATTCAAAACCTGTGGAAGACAGGAGAAGATGAACCACAATATATGTATGCCGCAAGGAACAATGAAGCAGAGAGAAGCTGTGAAGAAGAAGGATTGAGGAGAGCACCGCAAGGCAGCAAAATGATATACCGAATGGCGGGTTTCATCCCGCCATTCGGTATTAATAGGTAGAGAGCCAGCATTATTGCTGGCTCTCTGCAAAGCCTGACCATCCCGCCATTCCCAATGGCGGGTTGGTGCATGTCACCCCGCCATGCAGGATGGTGGGGTGAGTTCGTGAACACGTATTGCACCTCGCCAAATGCTACGGCGGGGTGTTTGTCACGTACCCAATCCTGCCATCAGCCTTGGCGGGTTGTCTTATATCTAACCACTCTCATTTTTTTTAGTCGCATATTAGGGATTGAGAATAATTGTTGTAATAAACCAGAGTATTTGGCCGAATCCTGCTGCATGCTCATTGTCTCCATGTTCCTTATTTTTATACATGCATGGGATGAATGCAGCTACCTGGAGTTCAGGTTAGTGATCCAATCGCAAGATATTACGGGCTTCAGTTTGGGCAGGCCTTGAAGATTATCAGACCAAGTGACATTTTTGTATGTAGAGACTTTTACTTGGATGAGCTTTCCAAACTGTTGGTTTTGCCATTTACAATCTTGAGATTCAATAACCAGAAAATTGTAAATAGTTTTAACTTGACAAAGTAATGAGTGATTTGGTTGCTTCAAATTTAAGAAATAAGTAATGTGTTTAAATGCATTAGCCTCTCGTGTTCGCATCATACAACTTATCACATGTATGATATCCCTTTTAAATGAACAAATAGAAGAAGATATTATGGAGTGACCTATCAATTGTCAGTCACCTAATAAAAACTCAAAAACTAATTAACTACGAGAAGTTAACTGTTCGTACAGCTTTTGTGTAAGAGTTAATGTTATTAACAATAACAAAACTTTCTTGGATGGGTTCGATTTGAATTTTGAAGTTGCTTGAGACAATGACCTGCGATTTCTGTATCCACCACGCACAAAGCAACTCATTTGGAATCTAGACCCCTTTTCAAAATTAGGGTTTGCTTATATAAATTAATCAAATCATAACGAGCAAATGAAGAAACTGCCCACACCTAAATCCTTTTTCCTAATCTTTTCCTACTCTGCACTTCAAAACTAGTGTCCACCAAAGATAGGGATAAAAAGATGAAGCTGAAGCAACTAGAGAGCCTTTTGGGTGATTTGGAGCAGTTCTCTAACCCAAAGGTTCTTTCTCTCTCTCTCTCTCTCTCTCTCATTGTGTTCAATATTTCGAAAGTGTATCACTTTGTTGAATCTTACTGTCTATTAATGGATTTTATCAAGTGTAGGTGGAGCTAGAGCAGTACCCAACTGGACCTCATATTGCTTCTCGCATGCTCTACACTGTACCAGTCTCTTCCTCTTTCCTTCTTGAATTATTCTGATTGTATTATCATCACACTGTTCTTTTACTTGTGCATTTCAAGTTTTGTTATTTGTGTTGTCGTTTTTTATCCGTGTTTTATCTCTATTTTCTTTTGATTGCATTTGCCCTGCGGGTTGGTTTCGCTTTTCCATTTCCGGAGCGGTTTTTATTTTTGGTTTGTATATGGGCAAAGACAATTTACTTTGAATACTGTTTTTCGGCAATACAAACATTTTCCATTTCCCGGTGCTGTTTCTCATTCTTACTAATTGCAATAACTCTGGCTTTGGTAAATCGTTGGTTTGTGATGGATTGGTTTGTAGGATCCAGGAATCTGAGTTCATTTAATGTGATAGTATATGCTTTCTTGCACTGTATACCCGTCTTCACGGGTATTTTTATAAAACAAGAAAGTGTTGGATTAACAGGCACATAATTCATTTGGGGATGTGAATGGCAAGGTGGTGGCTGATTTTGGTTGTGGTTGTGGCACTTTGGGTGCTGCAGCTGCTCTCATGGGGGCAGAGTGAGTCATATTCTCTTCCCTTATTCATGTTCTTAAATTTAGTCCCGTATTCTCTGCTGACCCCCAATTTGTGTATGCTAATATTGAATTGTTTAATTAGTACTAATGTGTCAGAAATTGGTATTCTTGTGCTGAGTTCCTATGTGGAAATTTTTTATTCTTGTTTCTCTTATAGTCTTTAGCTTTGAAACAGACAAGTTATTGCTGTAGATATTGATTCTGACTCCCTCAAAATAGCATCACAAAATGCCGAGGATCTTGAGGTTGTCTTTATCTTTACTTTGATAAGTTCAGGTTCCATTTTTATAAGGATTGTTTCTTGATTAGTGCCTAATGGTGGTTTTCTGATACATCTTTTGATTTCAAATGATTTAACCTACAGTTGGACATTAATTTTCTTCAGTGTGATGTCAAGAACTTCGGATGGAGAGGTAACAGAGAGAGTGCATTTTGTTTAGAAGTTACATCAAATTCATATCTGGGATTTTAAAGTTATGGACCAAACTTGATGTAGATTCTTAGGTCAACTAAAATTTGTCTTATGGTCTCATTCTCTCTTAAGGTCACATTGTTGATACTATTGTGATGAATCCTCCATTTGGAACTCGAAAAAAAGGTGCAGACATGGAGTTTTTACATATGGCTTTGAAGGTAAATATAAGGATTGATAGATGTATTTGAAATACTTGTTTCATCAACTTGATCTAAATGTCCTTTGTTTGATTCAAAAGCTTTTTATTTCAGATTTCTTCTCAAGCTGTTTATTCATTGCACAAAACGTCAACAAGAGATGTAAGTTATTTGTTTGATGATTCTAACAACTAGGCTTGACATTTTTTGTGGTCACTCGAAATGGGCCAGAATGTTTACCTACTCGTACAAATTGTCTAGCTATAGTGGATCAATCTTCTGTTACATACCTTTCTCATTTGGACAAGAATATCTATGTAATATGCCCTCTCAATTGTTGTGATGTTACATCAGGTACTCTTTATTTAGGGCATTATTAAGAGATTGGATTAGGGTGATGAACTATTGGTGTCCTTTAATCTTGTTTATCCTATATTCTTCAAAAAATCATATAAACCGGGTTCTCTTGGAAGCATGCTTTTGAGCTCATGCCTGAAGGTGCATTCATCTTACTGCATTGTCCAAGGATTGCCCTTTTCTCCCCCCTTGATGTGGGTTAGCATTGCATTACTTCTCTATGCGGTGCAAGGGAATACTACCGGCTTCCCCTATAATTTGTCTACTTCCTTTAGTATTTCATCTCATTTGCGTTTTTGAAGGCTGTGGCCCGATAAATCATTTCCTTGTATCTCTCTTCATTGCAGCATGTGAAAAGGGCAGCTTTGAGAGACTTTGGTGCAATTAATGCTGAAGTTTTATGTGAAGTAAGTGAAGGTGGTATTTCAGTGAATTTTACCTTTTCTCTTGATGACTTCATTCTTACTACTACTACTATTATTATTGTTATCTTGGTTTCAGCTTCGATACAATATACCACAAATGTACAAATTTCACAAGAAAAGGGAGATGGATATTGCTGTAGACCTTTGGCGGTTTGTTCCCAAAGTAACTGAAGATATGCAGTAAAAAGACACGGTTCGTTTAGAAGATTCCATTCCATCCCCTGTTTGGGTTTTGAAATGTAGCTGGCGGAGGTGTTTGCAGACCAAACGTAGGGATCTGTATGCATGTGGGTATGGTCCATGATTATTGTTTTCTGAGAAATATATGTCATTAGGTTTCTCTCTCGCAATCAATGTAAGCAGGTTTCGTTTGACAGCTTTACCTGCACAGTTTGGTTACTGACATTCGTCAGGAGATGAGAATTTTCTCTTCATATTTGTTTGTAACTTAAGAGAATAAATTTGGGAAGTGTTCATTTTATGTTTTAGATACCGTAAGTGACTTAAAATATCATCATATAAGGCTACCTAACATTGATTTAAGATATCGCAACAAAAAGAATCAGTATGTTCTCTCAACTCCAAAATGCGGCAAGTTCTCCTCGGTCCAGAAGTGCAAGTGCTTTATTTTTGACGGGAGGGCAGCACAAAAAGGCATTTGTTGCAACATGAACATCTCCCTGGTTTAGCTCCCAAGTCCATCTTCGTTTTTCATAGTCAAGGTCACAAGCCCCTATTGATACGTTGCACTCGGACACTGACTTTCTGGCCTAACTTTAATGATATTTGTAAATTAATCATTAGGCTCCTCGGATGTGGGCGAGAATCCTTTTTTCACGCTCAGGAAGAGAACCAGCTCTGGTCATGATTTTCACCGTGCCCTCTAGATCCTGTCCTTTAGCAACTTGGAGGTTGTAACCTCTCTTCTGGCTGGCCTTTGATGTGTTCATCAGTTCCTTATTCTTTGCCTCGGCTTTTCACTACCAGTACTTGGAGAGACATCCTTTCTTTGCTTTGACGTAATAGTATTATCTGTTTCACGCATTCTTAGAAGGACACCCTGTCTCCATGTTTGCTTCAACCAACCCCACCTGCAACAATTGTTCAAGAGATACGACAATTCCAACATCCTTAATAAAGCTACCACTCAACATTGGAAACACGGGCCAGGCAATCTGTAAAAGCCCCATAATTAACAATGGCATCAAATGGTTGGATAGGCCTTACTTTCCCAGCAAATATTGCACCAGCTGCCAGCTCCTCGTTCGCTAGATGTGGCATCTCACTTTTCCGGCTAGGCTTTAAGCACCTGAATTGTGGTGGAGTAGGGTTGGTATCTGATGTGTTAGAAGAAGGTTGACTAATTCCAGCTGCAACTTCTTCAGCTTCAGAGGCCATACGTTAGTCTGATTATTTAAATATTATCAAAATAATATAAATTTTAATCATTCTGTCGTCTCATATTTTAAAGTAATTGATTTATAATTGATATTTAAAAATAATATTTTTAAATTTTAATTCATTCTAACTAGATAGTTTATAAATTATTACTAATTAGAAATAATAGAATATTCTCTAAGTACTTTAGGGTGAAAGTTTTACATAAAATTCATATTATTTCAAGTATTATCAATTGATCTACTCTCAATAAAATATATCATAATTAGTATCAATATAGTAATACACTTTGATAATTTCAAATATATGGATTAATTATATAACCATCATATTTAGAACATTCACAAACATACAAAGAATGTTTCATTTATCTTTTTTTAAAGAAAATAAGCATGTCTTGTTTACGATCGCGAAAGGTTCTCTTTTAATGCTTGATGGACCTTCTCTTGTGTTCCTTTCTTTTCTTATAACAACTTCCTTAAAGTACACTTAGTTTTTCCTTTCGTTTAGTGGAATAATTCAAGATCCTTATAATTGAATCTAGTTTGGGCTTTGGGTAAAGGCAGCAAAGGTACTTCTTAAGAGATCAGATCAAATTTTCTCATTATTTTATTCTTACTCGATTATATGAAAATTCATTTATTTAATAAATAAAACCTACAAAAATTAGATGAATAAGATAAATACAAGAACAGAAGGGATGTGAACCTGTTCCCCGTCCCAAGATCCACTTTTGTAAGGGCCACTCTTATGCACACTCATTCTTGCACAATAATATTGATGTGAAAGACCATAAAATACTAATTAATGATGTCAGACGTCCAAGTAAAAGTAGCATCATCTGTTCCACTTATTCTATTTCAACTCTGTTCTATTAAATATCATCTATATATTTATATGAGATTCACATAATTCTGTGAATGAGATTTAATAGAACATAATAAGAATACTATAACCAGTACAAAAGATCTGATCCAAAAATTACTTATCACATTTTTGTAAAAGGCCACTTGTTTGTTGATTCAATATTAAAATATGCCACTTCATTTTTATTATTTTAAAGATGAACTCGTGTCATGTCGATTCGACCAATAATATCCAAAATTAATAACTTTACTTCACCCTTTGATTACGGAAATTATAAAATTTAATTATCAACATTATTATAAAATAATTCATAAATATTAACTAACATAAATACATTAATTTTTATTTTAGTATCTGGCAAACTTGCCCCTATTTTCTTTCTATATTTAAAAAACTTTTGACTAATAAGTTGGTAAGATTCAAATAAAAAAACTTATTACCAGAAATTTATATTAGATTCATTTTTTCACATTTCTTTGTTACTTTTTTGAAGTAATTAATTCGATTAGGGATGACATTTTATGTTGGATTCAATTCAACTTGAGAGTTTTTTTTTAACATATTAAATTTTTGTATCAATTTAAAAATATTGAAATATCAATTTGAACTAGGGTAAGGGCAGATCTCTTGTCAAATCTAACATATTGTCAAGTTTATATTGTTACCCAAATCTTTCAATTGTTTATCAAATTTTATTGACTATACCTGGAATTATAACATCAGCTAAGAGAAGTTTTTCAAAGTTAAAATTATTGAAAACTTACTTGAAATCATCAATATCATAAGAAAGGTTGAATGATTTAGCTATTTTATGTATCAAAAAGGATATGTTGAACAATATTAATCTTGAAAATATTATTGATGATTTTACATCTAGAAATGAAGTGAGAAATTATTTTTCATAAATTATGATCATCTGTGTGCTTATTAGTGCAATTCTCTTGATGCTTTGCAATATGATATTGTTGTTCGATTGTTGCTTCTGCTATTTTGTTGTTATTGTTGTTATTTTTATTGATTTTATTATTACTGGCATTTGTAAGATATTATTAATTGATGTTATGATTATTTAGTATATTTTTTTTAGTATGTGAACTTATAAATTGAGTCACTTATGCATGGATGTTAAATTTTAATAATAAAAATATGTTTTTAAAGTTCACATATTTGTATATTGTCGATTTACTAGTCCCTTTTTTTTAACTTTATCCAGGGCCTATAAAACGTTAGAAATAGCCCTGACCGAACCAATTTAATAAACTTATTCTTTTATAAGCATTCACATGTTTGTTTAAGTTTCTATATACTTTATGATATTAATTACTTTCTTAAGAAAAAAAATATAATATGTACTAGTTTTATGTTTCAACAATATCATGTCCTCAGGAAATTATAATTATGAAAAATTTAGGAATAATACATAAATACAATTTAAATATTATAATTATAATCACATTGTATTACTGATATCATATATTATTTTAGGGATTTTATCTTAAGTATTAAATATAATTAACAAGACATGTAAAAATAAAGAATGCATTTATTGAATGTAATAATAATGTCAATAGATTAATTGCAACCAACTTGTAAAGGTATAAACTAAGAATCTCTCCCATTTACATTAAAGATAATCGCTTATATATATGTAATATCATATCCATCCACATATCGATCGTGTCTCATTTGAGATAATAACTTAGTGAGAGGATATCAATATTCTCTTTAGTGGTACTCAATTTAATGTAATGTCTATCTACTCTACTATCTTCATAATTAAGTGAAACTTCTTGAGTGAATACTTGGATCATTAATGATGTCTTGATTCTTTTGCTTGTACAATAACACTATTTTATCATAATACAATACTATTAGCTTAATAATATAAGTTATTAGCTAAATAATGTAAAAAACTACTCTAAGTTTAATGATGAACTTTTGATCCAAACTAATTCTTTTATCATCTTAGACATTGAAATGTACTTAGTCTCAATTGTAAAACCAATAATAGTTGCTTATTTACCCGTCCAACTTACTACACCACTATTTAGAGTAAATGTATACCTTAATTGTGAATTACTATTGTTATGAATAGAATAAGAAATAACATCTAAATAACCTATAACTCTTAGTTTAACTCATCAATAAACTAAGAAAACAGCTTTAGTTCTTCTCAAGAACTTGTTAAAATATTTCTCACAATCTATAGTGATAACCACCAAAATTAACGTAAAATATGCTTATTATGTTTAAGTATAAAAAACATTCAGTCTTATATATAACATCAAATAAATTATTGATCCAACAGAAGAAGCATATGAAATACAATCTATTTTCTCTATCTCTTCTTGTATCTTTGGATACGTACTCTTTGACAGAGAAATATCTTGCAACAAGGGTAAGAATCCCCTCTTAAAAATTCTCTATATTAAATCTTTTTAGTATTGCGTCTATGCACATGAATTTGGGAAAAACCAATAAACCTCTTTTATCTACCTCTATAAATCTTTATTCATAGAATATATGTTTCTTCTCCTATATCTTACATAAAGAAGCTTTTAGATAACCAAGTTTTACATATTAAAGTATCGGTATGTCGTTTTTCATTAGTAATATGTCATTTATATAGTACTAGGAAGGCACTCCCATTAACTTTCTTATAGATACAACACTTATCTCTTTTTTCTAATAAAATCAAAATTTTTATTGTCTCGTCAAAATAGATATTCTAACTCTATGACATTTGCTTAAATCCATAAATGAACTTTTGTAACATACATATTTGATTAGGACCTTTTGGATTTGAAACTTTCAAATTGTGTCATATATACATCCTTAAGTAGATGTGCATTGAGAAATGCTAATTTCGAATCCATTTATCAAATTTCATACTTATGATATGTAATTATAGTCAATAAGATCTTTATTCAAGCATTACTACTAGTGAAAAAGTTTCTTCAAAATTAACTCATTTTTTTTGTAACTTTTGGACATCAACTTTACTTTGTACTTTTGTAATTATCATCCATATTGGTTTTCATCTTACAAAATCATTTGCTTCCGATAGATGCAATCCTATGAGGCGAATCCACCACAATTTATACTTGATTGGTATACAAGAATTATATTTTAGGTTGGATGATTTCACGCCATTTAAAGTATCAATGTTAGACATTGCGTCTTTAAAAGTAGTAGGCTTATGGTCCATTTTGACTTTTCAATATGTTGATCAAATCTAATTGAGAAATGACATATAATACTAGTGTATTGTAAATGATGTATCTTTTATATCTTTTGTTGTACATTGTATATATTGACTTAAATGTTCATGTTTCATTTGAATGTGCATTTATGAATTTTGAATTTATCTTAGGCCTCACTCATTACCACTACTTTTCTTAACAATAAATTCTCTTTCAATAAATATAATGTCTTGACACTAGTATCTTCTTTTTTGCTCAAGTTGATAGTAAAATTGATATTCAATACTCTCTTTTACACACTCTATAAATTTGCATTTCTTGATTTTTCTTAAAGTTTGTCAAATATTACACACTTCATTTAAGTATAACGATCCTAAATCTTTAGGTATGTTAACTCTAGTCTACTACCATACTAAATCTCATATGGAGTATTGTCAGCCGATTTGGATTAAACTTTATTCAAAAAGTAGCAATCTCAAATGCATATTCACAAAAGGAAACAATAAGGGTATGCATGACTCATCATGAAACGGACCGTATCTAACATAGTATGGTATCTCCTCTTATATTCTTCATTATATTACGAAGTTCTAAATACAATCCATTGTTAGAGAATCTCCTTTTCTTTTAAGCAACTAAGAAATCTATAGTCTAAATACTCTTTATCTCAGTTAAATCCAAGTGTTTTAAAATTTTTATCAATCTGTTTTTCAACTTTAAGTCCAAATTCTTTTAACCATTTAAATGGTTTAGACTTTTATTTGATTGAATATATATAATCATATCTACAATGATCATTTGTAAATACAATGAAATATGATTATCCACCTTTAATACAAGTAGATATAAGGATACACACATTTAAATGAATATAAGGATACACACATTTAAATGAATAAGTTTTATTAACTTATTGGCATATTTAACCTTTTTAGTAAAGGATAGTTTGATCTTCTTAACAATCGAGATTTATAAGTTGCATATGACTCATAGTCAAAAGTTCTAATTATCTTTCTTTATATAAATTTATGATTATAGTTTTGTTGATATGATCTAACAGAAAATATTATCGATAAAATGAATTTTGATCACTAAATTTCCTTTTCTTATTATTTATGTTTAGGATTGACTTTTCAATATCTAACGTGTACAAACCATATGTAGGTAATCCCAATCCAAGATAAAAATTATGTAAAAGAACAACTTTTATTCTAAATAATAAAAAATCTATTTAAATATAAATACAAAAAAGAAATAATATTTCTTGTAATAATTAAAATATAATAACAATTATTTAGTTATAGTATAAGGCTACTAGGTAAAGTTAAACTACAAGTTTCTACAACTATTACAACTACCTTTACTTTATTACCAACTCATAAGTCGCCTTTGCTTTCCTTAATAATTTACTCCTTGTTAACACCTGCACAATATTACAAATATGAGAATCATAACCTGTATCTAATACCTAAATTGTGGAACAAAAATATAAAAATTAATCTTAATCATAAACATACTTAAGGATGAAGGTTCCTCAAGCTTCTTACCTTTTAGATTTGTAAGATAAACTTTGTAATTTCTCTTCCAGTGTCTATTGAATCCATGATGAAAACCTGTGCCTTTGTTGTTGTTCTGCTTCTTAACACCACCAATAGACTTTACTTCTGAAACAAAAGTCTTATGTTTCTTATTCTCTTTATAGCACTTTTTCTTACTCCTAGAAGAATTTGCAATAAGAATAGAATTGGCTTCCTTTTTCAGACACTCTTCTGTTGTCTTGAGCATACTTAACAGTTCAAGTAATGTCACATCCCTTTGGTTCATGTTATAATTCATGATAAATTGTGAAAAGTTCGAAGTAAGAGATTGAAGTACCAGATCAACGTTTAACTGATGATCCATTACAAAACCCAATTGGCCTAATTTTTCAATATAGCCAATCATCTTCCGTACATGTAATTCTACTGAAGATCCTTCTGTCATCTTACATTGACATAATACTTTAAAAGTCTCATATCTCCGAAGACGCCTTTCAATAGTCTTGAGCATATTCAAAAGTTCAAGTAATGGCACATCCTTTTGGTTCATGGTATAGTAATTTATGATAAACTGTGAAAACCTTGGTGTAAGAGATTGAAGCACTAAATCAATGCTTAACTCATGTTTCATGACAATACCTAATTGACTTAGTTTTTCAATATAACCAATCATCTTTAATACATGCAACTCTACTGAAGATCCTTCTGTCATCTTGCATTGATATAATGCTTTAGAAGTCTCATATATCTCCATCCTAATTTGTGCAACAAACAACTCCTTGAGTTGCAAAATTATAGTAGGAGCATTCATATTTTCATACCGTCTTTGGAGCTCTGGAGACATACTAGCCAACATCACATATTTAACTTGTTCAACATCATTAATATGACGTTGATACCTCTCACATACTTCATCATTTGCATTCACATCAGGCTTCGGTGGAATTGTAGTATCAAGAACATATAACTTCTTTTCTTGCTTGAGAATAATTCTCAAGTTACAAAACCAATCCAAAAAATTAGGTCCAACAAGCTTGTTGACATCCATAATGCTCTTCAAAGACAAATCGCTACTCATTTTATCTAACAACCAAAGTAAATAAAAGAACAAGCGTTAGTTTATGCCACAAATCTAATAAAATAATAAATTTAATATAATATTTAATTGACCTTCAATTTTGTTTAACTAACTAACCAAATTAAATTAGATAAATAACCTACTTATTATTCACATCTTATATGACTCTTAAATTAATTAAAGAAACAACTTGTTAAAACATATCACATATGTTATTTCTAATCATGCCTATAATTTTATATGACCACGAGTTCATTCATTCATATCACATAAAATTAGTTAAGTAACACTAATCAATTCGAGATAAAATATATTCTAACTAAAAAGGCCTTGAATTTATTTAATAAATTTTACAATAAACATAAATCTAATTTTATGTTTAAATAATAAAAGTAAAACAATCACACTCCTAAATATTCATGATAAAATGTTACCCTTGTGAAATTTTTTTAATCAATTAAAATTTTTTTTTAGATTTTTAAGAATTTAAATTTAAATAATCTTAATCTAATTAAGATAACTAATTTAATAAAATTAAAGGCCTTAAAAAACGAAAAAGGTAACTGCTTGCGCGTTCTTCAGCTTTGTGGAGCGTGTCTCACACGGACCCTTAATTTTCCTCTTAGGGTTCCTACGCCGCTTCTCCTCCGAGTTTGTACGCCGTAGTTGTCCGCTTGTGTTCACCATCGCGAAGGTGTGTCGGAGAGCTTGCTGGTCGCTACTTACGCTGCAGCAACAGTCACCAGTAAATGGACATCCCCTCTCTCGCGGGCAGATTCTCCGTCGCCATGGCCCTGCTTAAGGTATTCTGGACCGAGATGTCCCCACTGGCCTCTTCGCCGTCAGGCTAAAGAGCCTTCACCAGCGGCGACTAATGTCGCTGGTGCATCCTACCAGCGCCGTTGATGGCAAGCGTCCCCGACGCTATTCTTTTAATACAGTAATTAATTAATCAACCCTAATCTCAGGCTAATTCCAGAAACAATAAAGATCTGATCATGCTTGAATGCTTTTCCATAAACATAAAATTACGGTACACGATTCAAACATTTTCTTAGAAACATAAACATACAAAATCACGCAACAGATTTAATTTTTTATTAAATCAATAACAGTCAAATAACCGAATCAAGATAAACGATTAAAGGACTTTTCGATGTCACTCTTAAGAAATCAATTGAAATTAAAGGCAAACCTGATTCAATATTTTTCCAAAGCTCTTCTTTGTCGACCACCGGCAAGTATTGAGCGAACATAAAAATTAAAAAGAGAATGCAGACCTTCCCCTTTTATAGAGAAATATTGGTTTTTTTTTCAAATTCTAATTATAATAAAACTCTAAATTGATTTAAATTAATTTTTTACTCTTTAACTGCTACAGTATGACCTATTAATTCTTAATATTGAAAACTATTATAAATTACAATTATAATTAAACAATTAAAATAGTTTTAACAAATTTTAGTTTTTAATTAAAAATTTATAATTATGTATCAAGATTGATTTTTACTAAGATATTATGACTACACAAATATTAAAAATATTAAAGTGATTTGAATTAATATATGTATTTACAGTAATAACGTATAATTTAATCTTTTCATAATTAAATAAAATATGAATTATTCACTACTTTATTTAAATTTAAACATATTCTTTTTATTAATTAATAATTAAAATTTGAAAATAACTATGTCAAATTTGAAATCACTCTGATAAGAAAATTTGTAAATTATTACTAATTAAAATAATAGATTATTCTTCCTAATTATTTATATTAATGAATCTTTTATTAATTTACTCAATTATCTTTATATAATTTGTACGATATTCAAGTACTAAGGAATGAACTACTTTTACTATAATAAGTTATAAGTAACATCAAATCATAATTATTCCTATATGAGATATGTTTGGTAATATTAAGTCTAAAGATCAAATATTCAACCATCATAATGAGGAAATTGACTGAAAAGATTTGTGAAGGATGTATACGAAAGATATGTATTGTATTTCATTGCATTTTGTGAAAGGCTTGTGAACCTTAATATACAAGTAAGAATATAACCACAAAGAGATTTACAATGATTACAATACAACTAATAATTTGATCTAATTTGATCGAATCTTATCTGTAAAGATTGAATAGTTAAGATACATGTATATCAAATGTTATTAAGCCCCTTCCAACTCATGATAGTTAGCAATTGTGAGCTTGTGACGAAGACATTGGAATGCTAAAGAGGATAAAGTCTTGGTCACAACATCAGCAGTTTGAAGAGTAAATGTGATGTGTCAAATGAAAAGTGCTTTATTATCCACCAAGTCATGAATAAAATGTATATCACTTTCGATGTGCTTAGGACGAGCATAAGTAATTGGATCAGAAGCAAGGGATCCAACACCAAGATTATCACACTAGAGAGTGGGTGTAACATTACAGAAACCAATTTCTCCCAGAAGAAAAGTAATCAAATAGAGTTTTATTGCAAGTAGAGCAATGCTCCAATATTTAGCTTCAATACTAGATCTGACAACAGTAGGTTGTTTCTTAGCACTCCAAGAGATCAAATTGGGCCCAATATAGATGCAATATCCAGAAGTAAAGCGACAATCATTAGGGAAACTAGCTCAATCAGCATCACAGTAGGCATGTAATATAAGTGAGGATGATATGAGAAAGTAAATGTCGTGGGATGATGTGGAATGGAGATAACAGAGAATTTGTTTAATTGCAATCCAATGCACATCAGTAGGGCAATGTAAAAACTAGGATGCATTATTCACAGCAAATTAAATGTTAGGGCGAATAAGGTGGAGATATTAAAGAGCACTAACAGTGCTTCGATACTCAAAAGGATCAGAAAGGGGTGGCCCATGATTTTTGGATATAGGGAGAGACAGAGTGATCAGAGTGTGAATAGGTTTGGAATGATCAAGAACTATCTAAAGAAGAAGATCTTTGGTGTATTTTGTGTGGGTAAGAATAATACTAATAGATGTTTAAGTGGCTTTAAGGCTTAGAAAATGATGTAGCGGGCCAAAGTCTTTAATGGAGAAAGTGCAATGAAGATTTTGGATAAGGGTGGAAATGAAGATAGGGACAAACTAACAACCAAAATATCATTTACATAAAATAAGATGAAGGTGGTGTGAGAGGAAGTGATATTAATAAAGGGGGAAGGGTTAGATTTGGAGGAAGTAAAGTGTCAGTCAAGAAGTTTCTAACTTAGACGATGAAACCAAGGTCTAAAAACTTGTTTGAGACCATATAGGGCTTTATGAAGATGACAAACATGATAAGGATATTAAGGATTTTAAAAACTAGGAGGTTGGGACATAAAGACTTTTTCATGAAGGTGACCATAAAGGAAGGCCTTATTAGCATCGAGTTGGTGGAGTGACCAATTTTTTGAAAGAGCAAGGGTAAGGATGAGACGAATGGTAGTGAATTTAACAACAAAACTGAAAGTGTTAGTGTAGATTAACAACATGACTGAAAGTGTTAGTGTAAATGAGTTTTAAAGTGTTGAATAGTTCCATTAGGATTTTGTTTAGTACGAAACACCCATTTACAACTGACAAAGTAGGCATTTGGTGGAGGAGTAACAAGAGTCCATGTGTCATTGCGATGGAGAGCAGTAAATTCATCAAGTGTAGCTTAATACTAGTGAGGAAATCTATTTACCTAGGTAAAGGATGTAGCATCTGGAGAAGATATGGTAAGCATGAAGTAGGTGATTTAGTCAAAAAATGATCGAGAGGCACGGGTTTGGTCACGATCCATGTGACCATTGGATGGGAAGATTTTGTTTAGTAAGGTGGTGGAGGGGTATTAAGCCCTGAATTTCTTTTTATTATCATTTTAGTAAGCATGATTTGGAAGTATTAAATGGAAGAATTAAGATTAAGCTAGAGTATAGTATGGTGTAAGTTAAATTGAAGAATTAAGAATG
>JAOQMS010000179.1:10150409-10169947 GCA_027563885.1 Erythroxylum longipes
TAGATATCAGATTTGGGTGTTCTTTGGACGGTTCAAAAGAGGACTTCAAAAGATACAATTTCTACGAAAACCTCAAAAACAAATTTGTCTTCGGATGGGTCAAAAATAGGACAGAAGGAGTTCATAAACAGTAACACAGAGGAAGTTTATGAATAGTAACACAGAAGGAGTTCATGAACAGTAACACAGAGGAAGTTTATGAACAGTGACACAGAAGGAGTTCATGAACAGTTACACAGAAGAAGTTTTGTCACTTAGACAGAAAGTAGACGAAGCAAAAGACAGACGATAGAACACAGACCATAGGTAAATTTAGATGATGGGCCAACCACAAACGATACAAAGAAGAAGTTAAGGCCAATACTTTGGACAGTTGTGTAGCTGAAGTTAGATTCAGAATTCAATTAAATAGGGGTTTTTCACTAAGAAGTGGATGAACCGAGAATGGTTATGGTGTTTTAATCGCTTAAGCTCACGTTTTATGGTATCAAAGCACGAGTTAGACTCCGAAAACGGTAACAAGGGGTACTGAGGATAATGGTAAAGGAGATTGAGGGAGTGGGGGTGAAAGGTATAAGAAGTGAGCGAATGATGGTGTGTAAGGATGTAGACGGTATTGGTGGAGAGTGGGCGTAAAGAAAATTATGTTTAAAAAAATGAGCATGAAGAGAAATATAAAATATGGATGTTTGAGGATCAAAGCATCGATATCCTTTATACTGAGAACAGTAGCAAAGAAAGACATATGGAATGGATTTAGGTGTGAGTTTATCAAGGTGAATGTAACTAAGAAAAGGAAAGCAAATACATCCAAATAAGTGTAAATTAGAGAGATTTGGTGGGTGGTGAATATGAATTCATGAGGGGATTTATTATTAAGGATAGGAGTGGGTAAAAGGTTGATAAGATAGATAGCAGTGGAAAATGCTTCAAACCAAAATGCTTTAGGAAGAGAAGCATAAAGAAGAAGGGTGAGGTTTGTTTTAGTGATGTGACAATTTTTTCATTCAAAAAGATCATTTTTTAGGGGAGTGTAGGGACAAGAAATGTGGTAAATGATTCCGTTGGTGGTAAGGAATTGGGCAAAGGCATCTTTGATGAGTTTAGGGGCTCAATCTCATTGAAAATGTATGATGTTAGTGGAGACTTAATTTTTCATTTGTGGTTTTGAAAGTTTGAAAAGTATGCAAACCATGAGATTTGTGGAAATCGAAAAAATCCAGGTATATCGACTAAATTCATCAATAAAAATAAAATAATGATAACCAAAAATTTAATAAGATGAGGAAGGTCCCTAGATATTATAATAAATAAGTTGTAAAGGTGTGGGAGAAAGACGAGAATAATGTGAATAGGGAAGGCGAACACTTTTTCTTTGTGGACAAGAAGTACAAGGGTTTATGACATTTGAACTAACACTCAAAGACCTAGATGACTTACAAAGTGTAGAATGACATGAATGACCAAGATGTTGATGCCAACAGTGAGTGAAGCTATAGTGACTGTAGAAGTACAGTGGAATCCTCATTAGATAAAGATTATTATGGATAGAACCAGTGAGGAGTGGTATTTTGGTTTAAAGATCCTTCACAACATAACCAAAATGATTAAATTCAATGAGACATGAATTATCAGTAACAAATTTCGCAATAGATAAAAGATTAGTAATGAGATGTGAAATGACTAAAACATTACAAAGATGAAGTGGACGAATTTGTGTAAGAAATGTAACTAGACTGGTGGAGGAAATGAGAAGAGTGTTACCATTACCAATAATTATTTGGTTGGAACCATCACATGAAGCTATAGAATCCACAAGATGAGGGTCAGGTGTCATGTGAGCAGTGACATTAGTATTGACTAACCATTCAATATTATCATTAGAGTGAAAAGGTTGAGTGTCTTTAGTGTCAGGAATGACCATAGTAAGAAAGGTTGTGTTAAGGGAATTGAAATTAGAAGATGGCCTAGTGGGGTGATTTAGGGACTCGAAATATTGAAAACAATAATGGGTCACAATATGACCCCACTTCTAGCATATTTGGAATTAAGTGGGTGGTTTAATAAAATTGGATGTGGGTTGGGGGTATTGATGTGAGTTATAGGGTCTGGAATTAGGCTTAGAGGTATTAGGCTCATTTATGAGTTGATAGAGTGGGTAGGGGTGGGCTGATGTAGGCTAGGTAGTCCACTAGTCATTAAAAGTATTAGGGTTTCAACCCCAGTTATTTCTACTGTTGCAAGATCGTGAGTTGCCACTAGAGGAGTTATGACTCCAGATGAGGTGCAGTGAGTGTCTCAAGTTGTCGCTAGAGTTAGAGATCAAAAGAGTTGCTTCAGTGGAAGGTAAGGAGTGATAGGAGAGAAGACGTTGCTCATGGATGAGGAGGCAAGCACAAAGATTGGAGGTGTGTAGTTGATAAAAGTATGTGGATGTTCAGGTTGATATATGTGTTTGTATATGTTTCTATGGTAATGTGTAGTTGATCTGAGTTTGTTAATGTTCAGGCTGGTGTAGGATAGGTTTACGAAAAAAAAGGCTAGATGGTGGATGGACTGGGAGTAGGCTCTAATCCTATGAAGCGAATTGTGAAGGATATGTATGAAGACATGTATTGTATTTCGTTGCATTTTGTAAAAGACTTATGAGCCTTAATATACAAGTGGAAACACAATCACAAAGAGATTTACAACAATTATAATACAACTAATAATTTGATCTAATCTTATCCACAAAGATTGAAATAACTAAGATACATGTCAAATGTTATCATTTACATACACAAAAATAATATTTCATTTAGTATCTTTATAATCGAGTTAGTTCAGTAAATTTATTCTTTATTAAACACTCACACATTTATTTACATATATACCTATTTTAATTTATCAAATTAATTGTTTTTTTAAAAATATAATGTGTACTAATTTTATTATTCCATTAATGTCTTATTTTATTGAAACTATAACTAGGTTTAAAAATGATAACTAAAAGCAATTTGAATCTTACATTCATGATTACATCATAATTTTAATTTATATTAATTATCTTTAATCTTAAGTATTACATAAAATTAACAAAATATATAAAAATAAAATATTTTATTGGATATCTTAATAATGTCATATATTAGTCACATCTATTGAATTTACTACAAGAACATAAACTATCAATTAGCCCAGGTTCATCAATTTTAGTTCAAACAACTCAATGAATCACGCCACTCGTTTGAGTAAATGGATATCAGCTCGTAAATTTAGTTATAGGTATTCTAATAATTCAGTTTGTTTAGATGTTAACAAACAACATTACCAACAAAAAGGCAAAATAAAAATAAGAAAGCCCATAGGATTATTCAGCAAATGCTCATGTTTTGCGGATCTCTTTTTATGTTGACAGTTTTTAACTTTTTACCAGCGTTTTAAAACAGCTCAAAACGAAACAAGGTTTTAAAAAAAAAACTTAATTCCCTGTTAACATTATCAAAGAAAGAATCTTTTGCTGATGCCAATGGTAGTCAACACAGTTTTCTCCGCTTGTATTGGGACAAGTTCCGATCCTCTGTTTCCATAATACATAACGTTGTCATACTGGCCGCAAAATATATTAGAACAGGTTTTTCAAAACAGAAGATCTGGTCCTTGTAAGTTAATATTCAGTTGCCCACGTGCTTTTTTTACGCCAGTTCACAATCGCCAAGGATACAATCTTAAGACCACTCGTGAAAAACAATAAGCAGCTTGTTACTTTAAACTACTGAAACATCATTTGAACTGGAAACAAATAACTCCACACTACAACTTAGCGATGAATTGACAATTACAATCACCAGCAGCTAACCATAAGTTAAAAGCAACAGGAACTCTCTAAACCACTAAAAAGGATACCTCAATACAGTTATCACGAAGTCGAGAAAATGAAGACCCAATCATGACTTCTGAGCTCAGAGGCGCTGAAAGTAGGTTTCAAGTGAATGACAGGTGGGATTTCTTAAATCCTTACTGATGATGAGACTCACCTCTGCTTAAATTCCACTTCCATGGATGGAAACTCTTTTGCTCTAATAGCTCGACCCTTTCAATTCCAGGCTATGACGGCCTGTAGAGGCTCCAATCTAAAATCTTGTGTAGACCACTGCGATATAGGCAAAATTTTAATTCCCAAGGTTAATTTTCAGATCACTTTGTACAATGTCCTATTTATTTATCTCAAATTTTGACTTTGTTGATGGATCATGCACAACCTGAATACAAAGGCGTTGGTTTCTCAGGCTAAGATTCACATTACACGATATTTTACGTATCAATCTGTTACTACCGATTTATATTTAGCCCCATTCGCGATTGGGATAAGCAATTTGTGGGAAGAGAGAAGTCTTCGAGAGAGAAAAAGCAAGAATTCGTTATTCATTATTGTCCAGAAAAGTCATTATTGATCACATCTTTCGATGCCAACACTTGCACAACTAGTTATTTCTCCTCTTAACCAATCTTCAATGTCAAATATCCATAAGAAATTTTGATGTCGACGCCAGAAATTGGAGAAGACTCAAAACAATTTGAATAGTGTTTGAGATATGTTTCAAAGGAAGATGTGTTAATTGTGGAATAATGGGTATTATTTTAATAACAACCATTTATTCCACTGAGATGGACAGTAACACGAGACGTATTTTAAGTATGTCTCCCTCGTTATATTCAGCAATTCAGTCTGTTATCCATTTGATTGTGATAAAAAGTGGAGAAATTCAATGAAACACAATGAATCCCAAAAAATTTCCTCCAAAATTAGTTGGGGAAGATGAGGTCTATCACTATTAACAGACCTATGCATATTATGCAACTTAGTTACCTAATCAGTAAATATTCTAACAACTTTTGTGTTATATACGGATGAGTTAAAGGAAAAAAAAGAGTTTATTTACTCAATTTATCCACTTTGCACAAAGTGATTGAGTATCCTTTCAATTTTAATAAGCCTTTCACAAAGTTGAGACTAATTTCTGTCTAAAATTGCTTACCCATATTCAGAGGTTGTAGTTGTTAGCTCGAGATTTATTATTAATAGTTTTGATGATGACTTTATAATATTTCCAAACTTAAATTGAATTTATTTCCTTGTATAGATAACGATATATTTTTCAAAAGGAAGTAAAATAATAGGATAAATACTTCCTTTCTTGCAAAAACCTTCCTTATGAACTTACTTGATTTATTAGAAATGATTCCATAATATCTAGAAGGATCTTACAAATACAATCAGTTCCGTGATATGATCATTTGTCTTAACATCTGGATATTGGAAGATTTTATCAAATATGACATTGAAGATTCAAAGTCAATTCAAGATATAAGAAAAGCAACGACTAATTGAAAAAGATGTCTATTTGAGGAAGAGCCACTACATTTGCGAATGGGGGACATACACCAGACCTTTGAAATGCATCTATAGCATCAATTCTCTTGAAAGTAATATCATTGGCAAGTCTTCTGTGCTTTAAAAAGTGAAAACTCTTTTTTAGAGAGATTATTGAAGCTCATATTGAGCAAATAACATTTTCATCTATTGAGAGCTTGTAAAGACTAGCTAAATACTACTAGTTTGGAAGGTTGAAGAACCTTGAAAAATATGTACTCATGATCTTAAAGAGGCTCGTCAAATTACTACTTGGGATTTTAGTGAAACATTTAAGTTGGATATTTGGGGATTGGAAGTAAGCTTGAGTTATAAATTGAACCAGTATAAATCGACTACGTCATTCCTGTCTCTCTTTAACTTTTAAATTTTCTCATTATATTGTATGTGTGTTCATTTTAGCCAGAGACTCCTTCACTTTTATAATAGGCTCCATCTATTTTCAACTTGCAATAGGTTCATTTCAGTTTTAACAAGCTTTTTATCGTTGAATAGGCTTCTATTGTCTAACAAGCTCCTATTGTTTTAAATTTTAACAGGCCCTTGTCTTTTATCTTTTGCGTGTGTTTGCTTTATCAATTGGTATCGGAGCAAGGTTTCACATTTAATATGTTTTACAACACGTGATAAATTATGACAAACAATTTAAGAGGCCTTGAAGGACAATTTGTTTCAAAGCCTCCTTACTTCAATGGAAATAACTATTTATATTAGAAAGAGAGAATGACAATCTATCTCTAACATGTAGATATTAAAGTCTGGTAAGCCATCAGAGTTGGAGCTATACTTACCACTATAAAAAACGTAGAAGTATGGTCTGATGCTGACAGAGGACATATACAACTAAACACTAAAGCAAAACATCATCTGATCTGTGCATTATCTCCAGAAAAATATGAAAAGATATCCTATTGCTTTACAGTAAAATAAATGTGGGATAAACTTCAAGTCACCTTTAAAGGAACAAATGAGGTAAAGAAACATAGAATAAGCTTTTTAGTGCATGAATACGAAATTATTGGCATGAAACAGGGAGAAACTATAGATGAATTCTTCAGACGGTTCAACAACCTCATCACGTCCTTAAAGAAATTAGGAAAGATATATCTCAATGATGAGCTTGTAATGAAGATTCTAAGGTCACTACCAAAGGAATGGAGACTTAAGGTGATAGCTCTAGAAACTAAAAAGGATTTATACACTATTTCATTTGAATGGCTATAAGGAAACTTGATAATCCATGAAACCGAGCTCAGGCAAGATAAAGGATCCTTCTACAAAAGACGAATGACATAAAAACAGCCTGGTCAAATTAGGATTTTTAAAGCTTTGAAGAAGAAGAGCCTGAAGAAATCAACAACATTTGTCTTAAGGCTAAATCAGGAGATGATGAGGTACATTATTTTGACTTTGATATTGAAGTTGATCAATTGAGAAATGCATATCATGAATTGTATGATAAGTATAAAAAGTTTACAATAAAGTTTTTCAAAGAAGTTGAGAAGTCTAAGAGCAATGATGCATCTCTGAAAAGTAAAATAAAATCATTGGAATCTACGAATGAGAATTTGGTGACCAAGAATATGTCTCTTAAAGTTGATTATAAGCAAAAGGTCTCTGAAAAGGAAGTTCTGGAAGAAAGAGTATCCAAGTTGGAAAATAGTTTGCTTAAGAATGATTATGATAAAGTGAGACAATTAGAAGACAAAGTTGTGCCCTAGAACTTGAGAAAGAGAAATCTGTTGGAAAGATCTTATCCTTAGAAAAAGATCTTGCAAAGTTTGTTGATGGAAGAAATAACCTTGATGCATTACTTGGTAGTGGTAAATACGTTTTTGATAAGGCTGGAATAGGTTACAATGAAAATAATAATTAGGTAATACAAGAATTTCTTTGTTATATCCAGCGATAGCTATAGTCAAAACAGTAGGAACCTGATATATGGTAGAAAATATAGCAACTCTCATTCATCTGTTATGTGCTTCTATTGTGGTAAATATGATCATATTAGTCATTCTTGTAACTTTCATAGAATGAGGAAATTATCTCAAATGTATGTTTAGAGACTGAAAGGTCAAGCTACTAACCTAAAAGGACCCAAAAATTTTGGTACCTAAAATGAGATAATACTTTCTACAAATATGCTTCAAAACAAAGACAAGAGAAAATCAATGGATAGTTGATAGTGGGGGTTTGAGACACATGATAGAATATTTGAAGGTTTTTGTGACAAACATAGTTTCAAAGATGGAGATCATCCTGATTACATGATGAAGTTAACTAAAGCTCTATATGGTCTAAAGTAGGTTCCTAGAGCATGGCATGAGAAGTTAAGTAACTTTTTGCTTGAGAATAACTTCAAAGGAGGAAAGCATTAATGCAGGGGAGAGTTAAGAGTTAAGATGACAATATACTTGTCACAACCTAGAACCACATCGAGCCCATGAAAACCGCCGCATACCCGAGCTAAGGATACTCACAGTACCTTTAACCTAACTATGCAAGGCTAATTGAATATCAATCTCAACGATAATGCAAAATGTTCATACATAAAGTCATTTACAAACCACAAGACAGACAAGAGTTAATTTACAAAATTATACAGCATATCAACATAATAATGAGCCACTACACAACAAAGTACAAAATAGAGATTAACCACATGCGGTAATATCCTGAAAATGTCAAAAGACCATACGATCCACTTAGAACTTCAAACTCACCAAATTAACCTGCATGGTTAGGAAGCAGAGGGGGGTGAGTACACCATGTCCTCAGTGAATAGGAAAAAACATATGTCACGAATAGAACTCGATACAGTCGACAAAAGCGTCATGACCATAGGTGATGACCTCGTCGGTTTCCAGGCCTTAGGTATGGAATCACCTGCAAGTCCCGTAGAAAGGTGTTAATACGGGGACTCGACTTTTATGTACCAGTGTCAAAGGTATGGGGGTTGCTAAATCAGCTGCACCCAGCACACTATTGGCCAATCGTTTCCTCACCAATCATAAAAAATCATATACGAACGTTGAATACTAAAATCAAGTAAGGCACTATGCCTTTATTTATCGGTCCAACCAATAAAATGGAACTGTGCCAAGGCTCTAAGCTAAAAGAGAATACATGCATGTAGTATATATGACTCGATTATGCATATGAAAATTTCCAAAACATTATCTCATAAAATAAAAGCCAATTTTTGTGCTTCAAATGCATAGTTGTTCAAAACAATGTCATTTCATAAATACATAAACGTATTAGTATCCATTTGAGATTCAATTCTACTAAGCATTACCTAGGTTCAAAATTCACATACAAGTCATCATACATATCTTAAGGTGATCTAATCCCATATGAGAAATATGGTTTCCCCAACTCACCTCAAAAGAAGGTATACACTCTCCTAATTTCAACAGTCCTCAGTACGAGCTCCTTGATACACAGCTCCCTCGCCTTTATGCATAAAAAACATACGATGAAATTACTACTTAAATATTGATTTCATACTTATACATCGTCGCATAAGTGTATAAAACACAATACCACTCCCTTTAAGCTATAGAATTCGGCCATTAAATGCCTCACATAGTTACTTCCTTACTATTCACATTAGCTTTTCTTTTGCATTTCCTAAGGCATTTAATGCCTTTAATCCAATACGTACTCATTTTAATGCATAATTAAGAACATCTTTATCCAAGCACATTAGGCCATTTCTCGTTAACCTAAGCATCAATCCAAGTTCACTCTAAGTAAACATGAGAATGTTTTCCAATACTTACCATTATAAGGCCTTAAATCCTAAGCCAAGTTCACCTAAGCAATTTATCAAACACTTAAAGTGCATAACTTTCAAGTCACATTTTCAAGACTTCATCATAATAATTCATGCTCCTATTACGTCATATAGTAACACGTCCGCTCAATAACACATTCCACCACTCCCTTCAAACCAACTCCCTTCATTTAAGCTACCTTTATCAATTACACAACTCATTACATTAATCCACTTCTTCTTCATCATTTCGGCCCAACCTTAACAAACATACATCTTCTTCAATCTTCATCATCAATTCACATTATACATTCACAATTAACACCATAGAATTCATTTAAATCATCAATCCCAAAAGTTATTCAAAAATTCACAAACTTTCACCAAAGGGGGGCATTTTCGGTCTTGACTTAAAGAACCCTCTCTATGACACATTTCATTCACCTAAACCATGATTTATGCATATTCAAGCATGGAGAATAACATATCTTAACACCAAACTCAAAATCATAATGTAGAGAGAGATGATGCAAAATTTACCTAAACTTTCCTTTGGTGATAACTTCCAATCCTTTGAGAATTTCTCTAATCTAATGATAGATATGAGTTCCTTGACCCCAAATTAGCTTAGAACACCTTGGTTTGGGTTAAAGAATAAAAAACTTGGTGAAATTTTGGTGAGGGCCTAAACTACCTCTTCTCCTCTCTTCTCCTTTCTTCTTTCTTTTAACTAAAACAAAGTATTTTAATGCCAACTAAAGGGGGAGCTCGGCCATAAGGTGAAAAAGGGTCTAGAATTTGACTCTTCTTTGACAAACATAGTGAGTTTACCTTTTTGCCCTTAGCTTATGTGAAATTACCATTATACCCTTCAAACTTTTCAAAATTTGCAATTAAGCCCAAAATTTGAGAATGATCAAAACTTTTATTTTTATTTTGGTTCTCAAAATTTTTCCAATTATAATTAGGCCCCTTAAATTTATAAAATTACAAATTGGTCCTCCAAGAATTGAAAAATTACATTTAAGTCCCTTAACTTTTAACAATTTGCAAATAAGCCCTTATATGCATCAACTTTTCCAATTAAGCTTTCTAAGTGTCCAATAAGTCTATAAATAATTTCTAATCACTTATAAGGCATTAGAACACATTTCACTCGGCCACCTTGGCCATATCCATCCAATGGAATCGATTTTACAAACTTTGAAGCTTATATGTCAGAAATCTCCAAGATTTCACATACCGATGAACTCTAAGTTCATGTAAGGGCATATAACATTTTATATCACTGGCACACGTACCCAAAGGATTCAAACACATACTTGAACTCATCACAACCATGTATATGTTAATACACAGTAATATCTACAAATATAGTACAATACAAAAAGCTCAGAGAGTCCAACGTTACAATACTTTTGCCTTGTTTATTCTTACATATTTGTGATATTTTGTGGCTGTTTAGATCTTTTCCCTTTATTTTTTATAATGACAAAGGGGGAGAATTAAAGTGATGTTATATTTTGCTAAAAGTTGATGATATTTACTTGCATGATTTGTGAGCAGATGAATATGGGATATATGTTGCTAACTGAATCTGTGTAGTTTAAATCTATGATTTGTTAATGATAGGTTCCTTACTAAGAAAGTAAAGACTCCTTCTAATCGGTAAGAACTTATAAAGTCTACAGGTACTTTTCGAAACCCTTCATTATTAGTTGAATTTTAAAAATCTATCTATTATTGTTTGTCATCATAAAAAAGGAGGAGATTGTTAGCTCAATATTTTTTATTAATGATTTTGATGATGACCTTATAATATTTCAAAATTTAAATTGGATTTATTTCCTTGTATAGGCAATGATATATTTTTAAAAAGGAAATAAAATCATATGATAAATGCTCCCTTTCTTGCAGAAACCTTCCTTATGAACTTGATTTATTATAAATGATTCCACAATATTTGGAAGGATCTTACAAATCACAATCAGCTCTGTGATATGATTGTTTGTCTTAACATTTAAATATTGGAAGATTTTATCAAATATGGTACTAAAGATTCAAAGTCAATTTAAGATATAAGAGAAGCAACGACTAGTTGAAAAAGATGTCTATTTAAGGAAGAGCCACTGCATTTGCGAATGGGGGACATACACCAGACCTTCGAAATACATCTATATCATCAGTTCTCTTGAAATAATATCATTGTCAAATCTCTTGTACTTTAGAAAGTGAAAACTCTTTTTGAGAGAGATCATTGAAGCTCATATTGAGAAAATCACATTTTCATTTGTTGAGAGCTTGTAGGGGCTAGCTAAATACCACTAGTTTGTAAGGTTAGAGAACCTTAAAAAATATGTACTCATGAGCTTGATGCTAGCTAAATACTACTAGTTTGGAAGGTTGGAGAATCTTGAAAAATATGTACTCGTAAGCATGAAGAAGCTCGTCAAATTACTAGTTGAGATTTTAGTGAAATACTCAAGTTGGATACTTGGGGATTGGATACATACTTGGGTTATAAACCAAACCATTATAAATTGACTGTCACGACTCAGATCCACATCGGACCCATGACAACCGTCGCATACCCAAGCTAAGAATACTCACAATACCTTTAACTTGACTATGCAAGGCTAATTGAATATCTTGAAAAATAACATTTGGACAGCACAAAAAGGTTCCCACGTAAGTCATTCACAAACCATAAGATATTCAATAGTTAATTTACAAATTTTTTTTAAAGCACATCAACATAATCATGAGCCATTATACAACAACAGAACAAAATAGAGACTACCCACGTGCGATAATGCCCTAAATATGTCAAAAGATGGCACGAACCACTCAGAGCTTCAAGCTCACAAATTAACCTGTATGGTTAGGAAGCGAAGGGGGTGAGTACACTATGTAATCAGTGAGTAGAAGAAACATATATCGCAAATAGAACTTGATACACACTAAAACGGTCTAAATAACCTAAGAACAATTTTATACATCAAATATGCACATAACCACCTATGAAGTGAATATGTATGACATAAAACATATAGGCTTAGTTTATGTCTCATGCCATACTGGTTAGGAACCACATATGCCCAGCCTATTAATCACTCATTCAGTGAACATAGGTTCTAGTTCCAGTACACATGAGCAGAAAAGCATCACATGTAAAAATTAAATCTCTTCAGAAAGCCAAATATCAAAATAAGCCAAACCAATTATGTGTGTCACCACTGGTCGGCCAAACTAGTGTGCACACCCACCGAATCCTGATGTTGGCTCAACTTTCATCTGTGGTGAGTCCAGACTACAGTTGACAAGAGCATCATGACCCTAGGTGATGACCTCGTTGGTGAACAGACCTCTAGGTGTGCAATCAGCCGCGAGCCCTGTAGAATGGTATTGTTACAAGGACTTGACTTTTATGTACCAGCGTCAAGGGTACAAGGGTCGCTTAATCTGTTGTGCCCAGCACACGGTTGGCCAATCGTCTCCTCACCAATCACAAAAATCATATACAAATATTAAGTACAAAAAAAATAAGTAAGGTACCATGCCTTTATTTATCGGTCCAACCGATAAAATGGTACCTTGCCATGACTCTAAGCCAAAAGAGAATACATACATGCAACATACATGACTTGGTTATGCATATGTAAGTTCCAAAATATTATTTCATGCGGTGAAAATCATCTTTTGAAATCAAAATGCAAAGTTATTTAAAAACGTAGTTTCAGAAAAATAAAACATTGTCCTTTGCATTTCAAGTTCAGGTTTGTTGAAAACAATATCATTCCTCAAAGTATGAAATAAAAACATAATCAGTTCCACTCCAAGTACAAAGAGTTATTCAAAACAATGTCATTTATTAAATACATAAGTATACTGGCATCTATTTGAGATTCAATTCTATTATGCATTATTTAGGTTCAAAATTCACATACAAGTCATCATGCATATCTTGGGATGTCCAAATCCCATTTAAGAGATGTTTTCCCCAACTCACCTCAAAAGAAGATGTACACTACTTTGACTTCACTAATCCTCTGTACGAGCTTCTTCATCCACAGCTTCCGAGCCTTTATACATACAAATGTAATGTAATTGTTACTACTCAAACATATAACTCATATTTACACCCTATCACATAAGTGTATAAAACACAATAACACTATTGGGTTATGCCATTAAGCTTCTTACATAGTTAATTCCCTTATTATTCACATAAACTTCCTTTTGGATTTTCCAAGGCATTTAATGCCTTGATCCAATACCTACACGTTTCAAAGCATAATTGAGCACATTTTAATCAAAGCACATTAGGCCACTACTCATCAATCTAAGCAACAATTCAAGTTTACTCTAAGAAAACATGAAATCCTCTTTCCAATACACACCATTAAAATCCTTAAATTCTAAGCCAAGTTCACTTAGGCATTTTATCAAACACCTAATGTGCGTTACTTTCAAGTTATACTTTCAAGACTTTATCATAGTAATTCATGCTCCAATCTTGATATATAACAAGCACTTTCAAAAAATAATTCATTTCACCACTCCATTAACTCCAATTCTCCTCATTTAATCCATATTCATCATAATTATACCACTCATTACATTAATCCATTTCTTCCCCTATAATTTCAGCCAAGCCTTATTCCATATACATCTTCTTCATTTTTCATCATCAATTCACATTATACATATACAATTAACATTATAGAATTCATTTAAACCATCAACTTCAAAAGATATTCACAATTTCACCAACTTTCACTAAAGAGAGGCCATTTCGGTTTTGGATTAAAGAAACTTCTCCATGACTCATTTCATTTATCTAAACCATGTTTCATGTATATTCAAGGATGGAGAAAAACATATCTTAACACGAAACTCAAAATCATAATGTAGAGAGAGATGAGACAAAATTTACCTAAACTTTCCTTTAGTGATATCTTTAAATCCTTTGAGAATTTCTCAAATCTACCAAAATTTCACCAAGTTTTTGATTCTTCAACCCAGACCAAGGTGTTCTAAGTTAATTCACTAGATTTGAGTTCTTTGACCCTAAATTAACTTAGAACACCTTGGTTTGGGTTGAAGAATCAAAAACTTGGTGAGGGCCGAAACTTCCTCTTTTCCTCCTCTCTTCTCCTCTCTTCTCCTTTCTTTTAACTAAAACAAAGTGGTTTAATGCCAAATAAAGGGGGTGCATGGCCATAAGGTGAAGAAGGGTCTAGAATTTGACTCTTCTTTGACCAAACATGTTGAATTTACCTTTTTGCCCTTAGTTTATGTGAAATTACCATTATACCCTCCAAACTTTTCATAAATTTGCAATTAAGCCCAAAATTTGAGAATGACCAAAAATTTTATTTTTGTTTTTGTGCTTGTACTTTTTAAAATTATAATCAAGCCCCTTAACTTCATAAAATTACATATTGGTCCTCCAAGAATTGAAAAATTACATTTAACTTCTAACAATTTGCAAATAAGTCCTTATGTACATCAACTTTTTCAATTAAGCTTTCTAAGTGTCCAATAAGTTTATAAATCATTTCTAATCACTTTTAAGGAATTAGAACACGTTTAGCTCGACCATCATGTCCATATCCATCCAATGATATCGATTTTACACACTTAGAAGCTTAAATGTCAGAAATTTCTAAGATTTTGCATACCGATGAACTCTAAGTTATTGTAAGGGCATATAACATTATATATTATTGACATATATTCCAACAAGATTCAAATATATTTTTGAACTCATATACAACCATGTGCATATCAATATATATTAGTATTTCCAAGTACAGACCAATACAAAAGGGCTCAGAAAATCTGGCATTACATTGACTACATCATTCCTCTCTCTGTTTACTTTTAAATTTCCACATTATATTGTGTGTGTGTTCATTTTAGTAAGAGTCTCATTCACTTTTATAATAGGCTCCTTCTATTTTCAACTTACAATAGGTTACTTTTAGTTAACAAGCTTTTTATCGTTTAACAGGCTCCTATCGTGTAGCTGGCTTCTATTGTTTAATAGGCTCCTCTTATTTTAAACTTTAAGAGGCCCTTACCTTTTAACTTTTGCATGTGTTGCTTTATCAGTAATGACCTTGGATAGATAATAGTCTCATAGTTATTTCTCTCACAAATTGAATAACTTTGTATGAACTCTTGAATATTTCTTTGCATTTTTTCTTCAGAAAAGTATATATGTAGCTTCTCATAAGTACCTATAAGTCTTGAATGTTCCTATCTACCATATAATGATAAGGAAAAAAAAATTTAGGTTCTCAGTTCATGTTTGTCACCTAACATCAATTATCTATTCTATTACAACAATTCTCCTACATAGAAGTTGTATTTGAATCTTCTTGTAGTTTCTAAATCAATGTTTTAACTGCTTTATCCACCTTCCAACTTTCTTTAATCTCATCTAACAGTTTATATTTGAAAAATGCTCAACACCTTGATAAAGCATTAGTATCATTATTGTCAATCCGTTTCTTGTTGTAATATCAAAATTGAAGCCTAAGAACCTAGGAAGCCAATTTTGTTGAATGGATGTTGTGATCTTTTGGTCGAGAACAAAATGCATTCTAGTTAAAGTAGTGGGATCATTGCCTTATTTCCATTACTTATATCAATAACTTCATCTTATAAATAGATAGATGCAAATACATACTTGAAAGTATCTTCCTCACATACTTTATGGAATGACCTCCTTGCATCAAAGCTGCTCCAAATCCTCCCTTATTAGTATCAAACTCCATTACAATTTCCTTATTAAAAGAAGACAAAAGCAAAATTGGAGTACTGGATAAAAGTTCTTTCTAAATCATGAAAGGTACATTAACCTCTTGGTTCCACTCAAATGCAATATGTTTTTAATAATAAGATGAGTGGCTTGTTGATTAAACCATAACTTTAACGAACCTCTTATAATAACTACATAATAAAAAACTTTTGAGTTGTTTTAGTGTTGCTGGTATAGGTAGTTCCTTCATTGCTAGAATCTTCTTAGGGTCAGTAGCTACCCCTTTGATAATGATAACATGACCCAGGTACTCCATTTTATTAGCTTTAAAGGAATATTTGTTTTAATGTTCCTGGTATAGGTAATTCCTTCATTGTTATAATCTTCTTAGGGTCAGTATGACTTAAAGATGGAATTCATTAGGATCTAGGGTACTGTTGGGGCATTTATAAGACCAAAGGATATTACAAGATACTTATAATGGCCTTCATAAGTTTTTAATATTGTCTTATACATATACTCTTCATGTATTCTTATTTAATGATACCCCAACTCACAAATCCAACTTTGAAAAAAACCTATCATATTTAATTCATCTAATAGCTTTTTAATCAATGGTACGTGGACTTTTCCTTTATGATTTATTTATTAAGAGTTTGATAGTCAATACAGTATCTTCATTTCTCCTCTTTCCTTGCCTTATCATATCATCTAATAGCTCCTAAGCAGCTTCATTTTATGATTTAATATATCAACACGATCTCAAATTAATGATTTTATTCCCCTCCTTTAATAGATTATGTGATCATAGAACCTAGGTGTTGGTAACCCCCTTTGGCTCCTTAAATGCATCACTATATTTTCTTAATAACTTCTATAGCTTCCTTTTATCAATTTCTGCCAAGCTATACTTTGTTAAGTCTAATTTTATATATTGAAAGCAATAATGTGGGACATTGTTTGAGTGCATTAATGCACCCTCTTGTAACAATAAGAATTAACAAACCATATCGGTAACTTTCACTATTTTACATCTTTCTCTTTATAACTATTGTGACTTCTTTTATCTTTACCCCTTATGCAACTATATCACTTTGCCCTTGCACTCAAATAATATTGTTCATTTTTATAGTTAACACATAATACCATTCAAGGAACTCAATCACTATAATCCTAACATCATATCAATGTCTTTAATTTCAATCTCTAAGTCATTTATGACAAACATATGTCCATTTATTCTCTAAAAAAAATCCCTACACTTTGAAACTTTATTTGCAATCATCCACTTACGTAAATTTTTATAAGTTCAATATCTTTCAATTGACATTTCTTCTTTTTGATCAAACACTTATTTGCCAAATTATGTGTACTACCTTTATTAATTAGAATATGCTAGGGACATCAATGCGTTTGAGCTGGCCTGACCTAGCCCTATATATAAATATTTAAAAATGTCAAAAACAATGTCATTTTTGACATTTTAGTCGAGCCATGGGCTGGCCTGAACTCGACCTATGGCCTGCTCAGGCCAGACAATTTTGACCTATGGAGCAGTGAACCTAGGCTAAAATTGTCATCCCCCCAAGCTTGCTCTTTACTTTTATTTGTTGAACTCTAATAAAATTAATATCTACCATAGTTTGAAAAGATATTACACGTTAAATTTTAACCTTCCTGTTCATTTATATAAAAAATGCATATATATTTTAAGTATTTTACATGATTATTATGCTAAATTACCTTATTTTATTTAGTTTTTGATCCACGATTAGATCCACGACTTATTAACATGGCCATATCCATCACTCTGAGCAAATTTTGAGGCCCATTTTCTAGGCCATGGTCGTATCCCATAGAAAATATTTAAGTATGAAAATCTTAATCTTCAAGGAATTTTGGTTGAATTTTAGAGAAAATACACACTATAGAAATATTTTTCTCTTCAATGCTAGGGCTAGTTATCAGAGGTTTCTAGAACCCTCAAGAAGTCAATTATAAGCTATTTTTATTAGAGAATTAAGATCCAAACGTCACCTTACCAAATCAAGTTATTGGTGAAAATTAAATGTTCATCTAGATTTATTTGTATCATAAATTCTTTGTTTTTCTATTGTGATTTGGTTATTTTAAATCTTATTTATAGCCAAACACTTTTATATATTTTGATATAAAAAATTATAATGGTTACTTTTGTATAGATTGATTTGATTTAATTTATAAAATGAGATATATTTTTGTAGCTATCTTTGATAGGTGTTAATACTGATTTATCTATGTCGACATTTAAATCTAATTTCAATTCAATTATGAACTAATTAAGAGAGCCTACTTATGAGTAGATCGTGTTTTAGGTAGAGAGAGTTGAACGGGATGTTCAAGAAAGACCTGTGTGTTCTTCTTAGTGTTAGGGTGAAAACTTCCATATAATTTTGTAGAACTTAATCATTTAAAGAGGTGTTAGAAATGGTAGAGATACAAGTTACTAACTAAAAAGTAGATTATTCTAGCTCAAGAGAGTACATTTTTATTATCTAAGAGAGTCCATTAGTATAGAGAATATATCTAATCTAGTTTATTTAAATGATGGCATCAAAAGTATACTAGAGGAAATATTAATCTAAACATAGCTATTTAATTGAATTGTCTTTGAATAAATTGTCTTATCATTGATGTCTTTGGATATTGTTGAAGCAATAATTTTATTATAATTTTTATTATTTTATTATTCAAAAACTATAAAAATCAACTAGTTAATAGTATTAGTCTTTCTAATTTTTATTACTTCTTTATGGGATTTGAGCCCTATGTACTATTATATTGCTTATTAATGATATATGCACTTATCTAATTAGTGAATGATAAATTTGCAATAGAAATTTTTTTTAGCATTGATATATATACAGATAGCACTCACCACCTATAAATATTTTCATTTTCTTCCTCTTCGTCGTCTTCCACTACATGTGAAGCATCTTCTTTTTGCATTTATGACCCAAAATAAATCTCCACTTACACCAAAAGTAAGGCCCTTTTGCTCTTCTCTCATCCAAGTCCTTACTATTAGCTGCCTGGTGATTTGCCTTTCCATTCCTTTTGTTAAAAGCAATAGTTATAGGCTTAGGTAGCATCCTCGATAAATCTTCTATTGAATTATTTAATCCAAAGGTTGTTGATAAAACCTTTTACCACTATTAACAAGTCCTTAACAATGCAATAACATCATTATATATTTTTTTGGCTAATTTAAATACCTATTGATGATTTCCATAATTCCAAATCTTGAAAAAATTGTTAGTCTTCAATTTTAAGTTTTTCAAGAATAGACTAATAAAACATGGTCTTAACATTATTAATTTAGGCAATAACAAATCAAATTTAAAATAATATTTTTTATGGTTTCTTTTTGCTCAATTGCTTCAACTCCCTTATAAGATTTTTGAAGATGGATTTCCCAAAACATTGCTCAAGAGCTAAAATGCATTCTTGTTGGCCCTGAAAATTTTTCGTTGAATTAAGCATGATAGTTTATGGAATAAGCATGGAATTTGAATTTTTGCCTTAGCATGAATTAT
>JAOQMS010000179.1:10170047-10180518 GCA_027563885.1 Erythroxylum longipes
GGTGTCGGGACGTCTAGCCCTTCATGGGTCTTTCTCGAAAAAATGCTTCAGCCCTCATATAATAGCCTAACCAAAGAACCTTTGATTTTACGTCTTGCGCAGCCCTTTTTTATTTATTGTAGCATCCTCACTGTTGCTTGACGTCGCAAATTAACTTTGGGGTTTCAATTCACTTCTTCACACCTCTTCTCGCAGGCTTCTCCACGCTTGAGCCAACAAGCCGCACCAGCTACACCAGCCCTGCGCTTGTGTCTGCGCCCTATTTGTTGTCGCCTCCCCCCTGTAGCCTGCCAAAACAAATAAAAAACTCTCCTCAAAACCCTTCCTCGTGCCTTGTTAAAAACGCAACAGCATTAGCTGCGTTTAACGCAAATGGAGATCGCTGCGTTACGCAGCGTTAGCATATGCGTTGCTGCGATTTGCACAGCATAGGTTTTTTTCTTTTTTTTTGTTAAACAATTGCTTTTCAATTTGTTTTAGAAAATCTGTCTTTTTAGTCTCAAAAATATATCAATATATCCAAGCTAACAGTCAACCCAATTTGAACACAAATTGAACATTTTATCTTAAAAATAGGATTGAAATCACATATAAATACATAAGAAAATATAAGAAAATTCAATCCTATCAACAACTTATCTTGTAGTCATCAATGAGAGATGGTAAAGGTAACATTTTTCTCCTGTGTTTGCAACTAGGATATTTTTGAATCCTAATTTCTGTTTTAGACCAAGTTTTACAAAGAAAACTTAAGTTAATAGGAGAATGTTATTAATTATTGCAACAATTATTTCCCACAAGATGATGCAAGATCTCCTAAACTTACAAATGGAGGTTTATAGGATGCTTATGGTAATTTTTAGATACTCATTACTATTTGTCAAAGAGACAAACTTAATTCAAGTATATATTTCCTCACTTTTGTTACTTGTTGGAAGTTAATCATCACTTTATTTTGCTTAGAATGTTACTTACAAATACTTAGTGAGACCGATTTTGAAGTAGTGTTCCAAAATTTCAAAGATTTAAATTTCAAATTCTTAGTTAATATGTAAGCGCAATAGGATATGAAAGAAATTTAAGCACAATTGAATTCATTCATTCAAAGAAAAAGGAATAGATTGGAACACAAAATATTGAACAATTTGGTCTTTGTTTGTTACAATTTAAAGTTTTAAGAAAGCTATGTTATTATCATTATTAAATTGAATATAAATTTTTTAATTTTTAATAATTTAATTTATTTTTTACTAGAAATCTTAATAGATTAAATACTTCTGTAAATCTAATTTGTATTGACTATATTGATCTTTTAGCGAATTAAGTTTATGAGGAACTAAGTTTTATATATGCGAGTGATTTAGAAAATAATCTTAGGTAAGAAAGTATTAAAATGTCATTTAATGTAATAAATTTGAATTATAGTAATAATAAGACTTTTCTTAATGATGAGAATTTTGTATCAAATAAGAATTGAGGTCAATGTGAATTGAGTGCATATTCTATTGGATGTAAGCTCCAAAATTTTCATTTCCTCTCTTTTTTTAATTTCACTTATATTTATTGCATATATTAAATTATATATATGTAATATAAATATAAAACTTTTAACTGTATATATTTTTATTTCAAGTTTTGCTTTTACTTGGTTGTATTCTTTGGTTCAAACTCTTGTTGTAATACTTGTGAAGTTATGAAACTTTATATCTTTTATGTAATTATTCTTTATCATATTATAAAATTGTAACATTTTAAGTACTTTGTATTATCCTTAGTTTATATTTGTATGATGATTAAACGATCCTTTTTATATTAATTATGGTTAATATTATATGTGAAATATGTGAAAATAATATTAATATAAATAAATAGATATTTGTTATTTTAAAATTCTATTATTATGATTTTTGAAAACAAAGTTAATGTAAAATTATAAATTATAACTAAGCATTACGTGCACAATTTGTGACTTGTTCAAGAAACTTTTTGAGTATGCTGACTCAAGTAGTTACACCAAATAAAAGAAGGGACTCCCACTTTCCAAATCGATAACCCTCTAACGCAACAGTAGTATTTATATCATTCGTGTAAAATTCGAGAAAAAGATCCAATTGTGTAAGAAATACTTCAAGAAGTTATGCAGGGTCGATGATCAAAAATGGGTGGAAAAAGCAAAATGGGACAAAAAAGTTATTATATCATTCGGTTCACTAATACTAATAGTACTAACTACTAAAGCTGGTGCTATTTAATAACATTTAGCCGATCTGGATTTGCGAATTATTATAGTATCAAAAAGAGAAAGAAAGAATTCATTACTAGATGGCTTCGACCCCTTCGGTCAATACAAACACCCTCGATAATTGGGCGCAAGAAGACATGGAAATAAAGGCATCATTTCAAACATGTTGCCTCGACAAGATATGCTTTATTTGCATGATGGAAGACCCATTGATATAGTTTTCAATTATATTTTATAAAGGCATCATTTCAAACATTTTGCCTCAACAAGATATGCCTTATTTGCAAGATAGAAGCCCTGTTGATATGCTTTTCAATTATTTTTTATTTATTTTCTTTTTTATTGATGAACTATTTTGTAACTTTATAAAAATTCAAAGACTATTTTTTAATTTTTTCAATTTTTAAAATTACTTATATACCAAAACTACATATGATACTAGTAATCAAATTTGATATTGAAACATGATGTAAAATTTTGTATTTTTGTATTGATTGAATGAATTGTCACGTACATGAAGTTCTTAATTTATACAGAATGTTTACACTGACAGCTCATACATATCGAATAAGTTTGTTGCAACAGAATTTGTTATTGCACTGTTTATCTTCTAGAATCTTTCAGATCATGGTTTCCTGTGTGTGGGTATATGATAGCCTGTGATGGACCTCCCTGTGCTGGACTCTTATTTTGGGTTGGCAGGCTTGAATTATTAAGTGAAGTGAGTCCACTTCTTTGTACATCCACGTTACTCTTCGAGACTCTTCTCTTAACATCCCCACTCAAACTCAACCTAGGATTCTAAACTAGATTGAGTTTAAGATAAGATGCTTGAGGCGAGCAGCTGGCATGGGCTTTATTAGTATATCGGCTATCTAATCAGTGGAGCTAACGTATTTTACTTCTAGGATTCCATCGGAGATTTTTTCTCTTATGAAGTGCACATCTATCTCGATGTGTTTGGTGTGAGAGTGAAATACTAGGTTTTGTGAGAGAGACTGAGCCCCGTTATTGTTGCACCATAGAACGAGTTTGTGAGGGATAGTGAAACCTAGATTAGATAGCAGTGAAAGAAGCCAGATTAGCTTAATAGAGAGTTGAGAGAGAGCCCTATACTTAGCTTCAGTGCTTGAGCGAGCCACAACTTGTTGCTTTTTGGAGTTCCAGTACACCAGATTTCCCCCCAGGAAGACACAACCACCAGATGTGGACTTCTGATCGTCAGGAAAGCTGGCCCAGTCTGAGTCACTAAAGGCATGAAGAGCGAGAGGAGTCGATGAAGGTTTGAAGTGCAAACCGAGATGAGAAGACCCCTGCAAGTAACGTAGAACTCTTTTTAAGGCAATCCAGTGAGGTTTTAAAGGATTGGAGAGAAACTGACGCGGTTTATTTACAATATAACTGATGCCAGGTCTTGTATTACAGAGATATTGCAAGGCACCAACCAGACTTCGATAGACAAATGGATTTTCAATAGGAGAACCATCGTACAGAGAGAGCTTGGTGCTTGTGGAGACTGGAGTGGAGCAAGGTTTGCAAGTCATCATATCGCTCCTTGAAGTAAGTGACGAATATATTTATGTTGTCAGAGATAAAATCCAGTAGGATTGTGATAAACTTCAAACCCTAGAAAATAGTTGAGACTGCCAAGAGATTTGAGAGCAAACTGATTATGTAGCTTAGCAATAATTGCCTAGATTACTTGTTGATTATTTCCAGTGACTAAGATGTCATCAACATAAACAAGTAGAAGGATAAATGTAGCCTGATTTCTGAAGTAGAATAATGAAGTGTCTAATTTAGAGGTTCGAAATCCCCACTGGTTGAGAGCACCATTGAGTGTGTGGAACCAAGCCCTGGGGGCCTGTTTGAGCCCATATAAAGCATTGAGTAGGCGACAGACATGAGTAGGATTGGTATGATCCTCGAAACCTAGTGGTTGGCTAATGTAAACCTCTTTTTGTAACTCGCCATTGAGAAAGGCGTTGTTTACATCAATTTATTGTATATCCCAGTTGTAGGAGACAGCTAGTGAGAGAATAAGTTTGATAGTTGAGGCTTTTGCTACTAGACCAAAGGTTTCGGTGAAGTCAACCCCAAGGGTTTGATTAAACCCCTTAGCAACAAGGCGAGCCTTATGCTTCGCCACAGACCCATCAGCATGATATTTGAGTCTAAAAACCCATTTGGTGCCCAGAAAATTCATATAAGGCTTTGAGTAGGTGACAGACATGAGTAGGATTGGTATGATCCTCGAAACCTGGAGGTTGGCTAATGTAAACCTCTTTTTGTAACTCGCCAGTGAGAAAGGCGTTGTTTACATCAATTTGTTGTATATCCCAGTTGTAGGAGACAGCTAGTGAGAGAATAAGTTTGATAGTTGAGGCTTTTACTACTTGATTAAAGGTTTCAGTGAAGCCAACCCTAGGGGTTCAATTAAAACCCTTAGCAACAAGGTGAGCCTTATGCTGTGCCACAGACCCATAAGCATGGTATTTGAGTCTAAATACCTATTTGGTGCCCAGAACATTCATATGAGAGGCATAGGGCACTAATTGCCAGTTCTGGTTGTGGTTCAAGGCATTAATTTAATTCTACATAGCTAGTTTCCAGGTGGGATCATTTAGAGCTTGGGAAGTCGAATCAGGTTCTTGAGTGGAATAAGGAGGGAGAGCATTGGTGAGTGTAGTGGTGTAGAGTTTAGGTTTGTAGATACCACTTTTAGATCTTGTTTGCATAGGATAGGTAGGCAAAGAGGTAGAAGGGACGGTGGGGTTTTGGGTGGACAGAGCAGGAGGAATGGAGGGATGTGTGGTATTAGGAGAAGCAATAGGGGAAGAATGGGAACTATAAATAGATAAAGGAGTAGATAAAAGTGGAGACGAATGTACCTGATGAGTGTCAGCGGACTGTGAAGGAAGGGAGGACTGATGTGCGTGCAGAGTAGTACCGTGGTATGACCTGTTAAAGTGAGTGACAGGAACTAGAGCAGAAAGAGGTAAACAAGTGTTAGAATCTGAAGTAGAGGGTTTCTGTTGTGGTCAAAAAAGGGTTGGATATGCAAATCCCTCCTCATTAAACTTAATATAGAGGGAGATAAAATTTTGACCCTTGGCATTAAAACACATATAGCCTTTTTTATGGGGACTATAGCCTAGGAATACACATTTTGAGGAGTGAAAATTAAGTTTATGAGTAGAGTAGTAACGTAGATAGGGAAAGAAACTACACCAAAAAGGTTTTAAATGCATGTAATTCGGCTTTTTATGGTATAGTTTTTCAAAGGGTGATTTGCTCTGCTGAGTGGGTGAAGGTAAATTATTGATAAGGTAGGTGGCAATAGAAAAGGCTTCAAGCCATAGAGTTAAGGGTATATGGGCATGAGAGAGTAAGGTGAGGCCCATTTTTGTGATGTAACGATGTTTCCTTTCAGAAACACCGTTCTGTTGATGTGTATAGGGGTAGGTGAAACGGGGTGTGATGCCATGTTGAGACAAATAAGGCAAAAAGGCTTTATATCCCCCCCCCCCAAAAAAAAAGTCTTTGTGAAATGCTTTTTATCTTTAGCTCAAATTGAAGTTCTATATAAGTTTTGAATTTAATGAATGTTGATAGTGCTTCAGATTTGAGTTTGAGTGGATAAAACCAAGTAAACCGTGAGTAGGCATCAATGAAAATGATATAATATCTATGGCCAGCAGAGGAGAGGTAGGGTGAAGGTCCCCATATATCTGAGTATATAATTTCAAGTGGTTTACTGGTTGTTATCTCATGATTTGCAAAAGGTAGCTGATGAAGTTTTTCATAATTACAAGAGTCACAAAAACTGATAGCATTGAGATCAATAGGTAAATTCATTGACTTTGCTACAAGCTTTAGTACACTGGTGGACGGATGTCCAAGTTTGGCATGCCAAACATTTTCATTAATATGAGCAGTATTTGCTTCAACTTGATTTAAACCAGTGTTGGAATTAACAAAACTTAAAGTTGTAGACTTTAGGAGAAAATATAGAAGATACTTTGGGTGATAATTTGGACTGGAGTCCTTGTTTTGTGGTAGATGTAGGTTGGGCGAATGATGCTTTAAGGCTGTAAAGGGCATTCTAAAGCACTCCCCGAAGCAGAATCGTTCCTGAAACTTTGTCCTTAAAGAGACAACACTCATCAGAAAATTCAACTACAATTTTATTATCCTTTGCCAAATTCGAAATACTGAAAATATTTTTTGTTATGGAAGGCAAATGTAGTATTTCTTTTAAAGCTAGAGGTGTATGTATGTTATCATGAAACTTAATGAATGATGAACCAATATGAGCTTTAGGTAAAGCAATACCATTTCCCACTATGAGTTGTTCTTTGCCTCCATATTCTAAGCCAATTGACAAGTTTTGAATGTCTGCTGTAACATGGTTTGTAGCACCACTGTCAACAAACCATGTGGTGTTACGTGTAGGTTCTGAAGCAGTATAGGATTGATTGTGAGCAAGAAAAGTCTGAGGAGAGTTGTGTGTAGACTGAGGGTTTCCTTGAAAATTAGACTGTGAATGTTGAGATTGCCAGGTAGGTTGTGTACCTTGCCATGATTGATCGAAGCGCTTATAACACTTTAGCGCGTCATGGCCTGGCTTCTGACATAATTGGCAGAAAATATGAGAATTGCCAGACCATCTTCCTCCTTTGCCACGACCTCCTCGGCCTCTAGAAACAGCCCGTCCTCTTTGATTGTTGTTTCTGATCTGATTATTATAGCTAGCAAAATTGGCAGTAGGTGCTGGAATATTTGTTTAAGATACTGTGGTTAGTTGTTTTAGTCGAGTCTCATGCATCATCAAGGAGTATCATGCTTCTTGAAGGGTAGATAGAGTCATGGTGTGAGTTAAATAAACAACCACAGGGTCATATTCATGCCCTAGGCCGTTTAGTGCACTGAGAATTAGCTTATGTTCAGTCACAGAATGTCCTGCCAAGAGAAGAGCATCTCCTATTGATTTAATTTTCTGCTTATACTCACTGGTTATTAATGATCCTTTCTGAATGGTTGATAGTAGTTGCTTTAGCTGTAGAACTCGCATCATGGACGTCTGAGCATAAAGCTTTTCAAGAATTTGCCAGGCTTCAAGAGAGGTTTTGGACTGATTAATTTGTCCAATAACCTCCTCTCCTATAGTGGAGAGTAACCAACATAGGAGGAGCTGATCTGATCTGCGCCAAGCTCTATAGTCTGGATTTATTTGAGCAGCAGTTGATGATGATCCTAAGAGAAACTGCTGTGGTGGAATAAATTCTGCAGAGATGAAATCTTCAAGCTTAAGAGCTCGAATGGCAGCCAAAACTTGAGCTCGCCAGTGGATGAAATTCTTTCTATCAAGCTTGATGGTAAGATTGAAGTTAAGTGTTTTTGCAAGGACTGAAAAATCAAGTAAGGTTGCAGGGATTTGTGTTTGCTGTGTTGAAGAATGATTGGTGGAAGATGATTGATTTGTTGTGTCAGCCATTAGACGTTTGTCTGTGAATGCTTTGATATCATGAAAAATGATGTAAAATTTTGTATTTTTGCATTGATTGAATGAATTAGTCACGTACATGAAGTTCTCAATTTATACAGAATGTTTACACTAACAGCTCATATATATCGAATAAGTTTGTTGCAACAGAATTTGTTATTGCACTGTCTGTCTTTTAGAATCTTTCAGATCATGGTTTCCTGTATGTGGGTATATGATAGCCTGTGATGGACCTCCCTGTACTGGATTCTTATTTTGGATTGGCTGGCTTGAATTATTAAGTAAACTGAGTCCACTTTTGTATACATTCACCTTACTCTTCAAGACTCTTCTCTTAACAAATAGTAATATCAGTGCAACATTCATAATATTGATGCTAAGATTACCTATTTTATGTTTGGCTGGTATCTAAAATCAAAGCTAAAGATTCGACTTTAATTGTCTTGATATTAAATATTTAGGATAAAGCCTTTTTAAGAAAGAATTTCAAGATTATTTTTCATTTCTTGAATTTTGTGTAAATCTCCCACTTCTAATCGATTAAATCTTATTGAGCTGGACGTGAACCTTAAGACTAGATGATTTGAAAGGTCCGTAAACTGGTCTGATTCTACCGCTAAAACAATGCTTTAAGGTTACTATAGCTAATTAAAGTTGTTGATATAGAAGAAAACACTCAACGTCTTTTGTGTTAATTTTTTCCGATTTTTAAAGTTTACGATTTTTGTTTTTGTTTTTATCAAATTTATTATCAGTTAAATATATATTATTTAATTGTTTAATATATTAATTATTAATAAAAATTATAAATAGTTTAATTTAATATTATGTTTAATTAATTAAAATTATAAATAATTTAAGTTTATTTAGTAATTTATTTAATTTTATAATTTATTTAATTTAATTTAATTTAATAATTATTAATAAATATAATTAAATTTTAAATATTTAATATATATAAATTTTAAATAAAAATTTCATTTAATAATTAAAATATATTAAAATAAAATAAATTTATTAATAAATATGATATAAAATTAAAAATAAATTTAATTAATTAAAAATAATTGATCCAACATACAATTATTATCGTTCCTACCGTGGATTTCCATTCCAACTCCATGGATATGGATGACCACCACCGTGCCCATGCCCATGCCCACACCCATCTGATTGTAAATGATTGTTGTAGTACTCGAAATGACCACCATATGATGGTGATGATGATGTCGTCCATTGAGGAGGAGGAGGAGGAGGAGGAGGAGGAGGCGGCGGCGGCGGCGGAGGGTAGCAACATGCTCCGTACATCACCGGCGGCGATGGATAATATGCAGGGGAAGGATACGGCCCAGACCCAGAGTTGTAGGTTGTCTGATAATTGTTCTCTGCCATCGTTAACAATGAGCTCTCACCCTCAACTCTTGGATATTCAATCTTATTGCTATTGTTATTATCAATATGATAATCTGATGATGATGATGATATCATGTCACCGTAACAACAACTATTATCACTGGGTTTCCCATTCCCATTATCAACCAATACCGCCATATACGAGAAATTCAGAATCCCGTTGGCCTTCCCCTCACTGTCGCGTATCTGGTAGCTCACAAATCTCACGATTCCTCCTCTACTCTCCTCCACCATTTCCTTCACCGGAACCCTAACTTCTCCGATTGTCTTGTCACCAAACATAATCCCTTCGTGCCGTATCTCGAAATGAATGAAGATTCCATCCAACTTTCCCCCGTCCTCTTCCAGGTCAAAGCGCATCAACTGGTTCCATTCTGGATTGCCGTCTCCTTCGGTGTCCGTGTTTGTCCTTTGTCTCTGATCATTCCGCTTTGCGTTTCCGTCGCTGATGATGGAGACGGAGACGTAGATGGACAGTTTCTGGAAGAAATTGAAGGCGGTCACTTGTTTGCATGACATCACTTTTAGTTCTATGAATCCCATTCCTAGAAACCTAACTCTAATTCGATTGCAATTGTGAAACCAAACCTAATCAAAACCCAGAGCGAGTGATGAGATCGGAGCAGGGCAGATCACAAAGAAACTATTTTTTCTCCTCTCTTTTTCTAAAGCCGATCAAAAATTTTGGGACATATCAACTGGAATATTCATAGGAGGTGCGCCCCTCTTTCCGATTAAATCCTGATTGCGGTTTGTTCTAACGCTTGAAAAAACAATAAGTGCAACAACTGAAACACCTAACTTTCAGAAATTCCAATGCGTGCAACAATGAAACACCTACCTTTCAGAAATTCCAATGCGTGGCTTCTTTTTCTGTTTGTTTGTCTTTTTCTTTTAGTTAATTTCTTCTATCGAGTTAAGTGAAGTCTCTATGCGTGTAGGTTACTGTATCATATGCTAAATACTAAATTACCCGTTCATCATCATGGATTAGGCCGAAGTCTGGCATCTTTCCTGTCTGCCTATCTCGATCCGCCGTTCCATTGCAGGAACCTTCCCGCCTAAGCCCTACCTGGGAGAGGATGCATTGAGCTGGGGGGTCTCCGACAATGGGCAATTCACTATAGCTTCCACTTATTCCCTGATTATGGATCATGCAGGCACACCCCCTCACGGAATATGGAGTGCCATCTGGAAGTGGAAGGGCCCTCAACGTATTAGATCCTTCCTCTGGCTATTGGCTCGCGCTCGTCTCCTCACCAACCAACAGCGGGTTCGGTACCATTTATGTACGGATGACGCTTGCTACC
>JAOQMS010000179.1:10180618-10199467 GCA_027563885.1 Erythroxylum longipes
ATATGATGCCATGTGGAGTTCTGTAGTGATCGCACGTAGCGCTCCCTTATTTTAGGATATGTATCGGAATGACCTACAGGTGTCCCGGTGCGTACCCTAGGGTAATGGGGTGTTACAAATCTCCTAATATAGAGCAATGCAAAAGGGCTCAGAAAGTTTGGCGTTACATCCGGCGTGTGTTTTTGAATATTTATATCTCTTTATATCTCAAGTTGTTATATGATTCCAATTGAAAGAAAGACATGCATGTTCATTTATTCATTTTTATTTGAGTTAACGAGAAAATAATATATTGAACAATTTATAAATTCATCATTTCTAATATAAAATATATATTTCATAAAATGGATTTTGTTTAGCACAATTGGTAAATTCCATGAGTTAACTAGAAAATAATATATTGAACAATTTATAAATTCATCATTTCTAATATAAAATACATATTTCATAAAATGGATTTTGTTTAGCACAATTTGTAAATTCCATTTGTTTACTATAGATCTATTGTTATAGATATTTTATGTAATTTGGGGTATGGAATCTGCAACATCTAGCAATTCTACCTATAATAATATTTTAAAATAGTGGTTTAGATATGTAGGAAGGGTACTCCCTTAAGGACTTATAGAGTAAAAATAATTTGGGAAAAAGATTTTTATGATGCCTAATTACCCAGTTAGTGTGATTTACAATTGATTCAAAATCCAATTATAAATATTAGTTTAAATTGTTGTATTCATATATTAAATGTTATATATATTGCATGTTGGTAGCTATAATTTTTTTATTAGTATAAAAAGCAATTTTCCTAAAAGGGTTGTTTGTAAGGACAAATATTCATACTAAAGAAGGAGGCTAAAACAAGAAGTATAGTTGATCATGAAGATAAAAATAAAGAAAATGAAGAAATGTTATTAAATTCAAAGACTAAACAAACCAAAAGGGCAAAGGAAATTAAGGAGCAACACAAATATATAAAACATGACATTGATATATTTATTAAAGAGAAGAAAGAAATGGGGTTAATGTTAGTCAATATGATTGTAGGATTTGTTATAATTTTTGTTTCAATTTCCATGTTTTATGCTATTGGAAGATGGCTGGTGTATTTACATTTATTCTTAAATTAACTGGTATTTATGTGCATTGAATGGTAACTTAAAGTCAATTAAATAATAATAGTTTTAAATGTATGCTTACTTGCTATGTTATTTTAATTCAAGCATCATTTAACTCTCTTTGATGTTTTTAACTAAAGGTCGTAAATGAACTACTTTAATTTTAGTCATGATATTTTATTTCATTGTCCTTAAACAACTAAGTTTTGAAATCTTTGCTAAAATTGTTATATACCAAAATATAGAGCATACAAAGAAATAGAGACCATAAAATAATTTTTTTAGAAATTAAAAGATTTTATTAACTAGGAATTAGAATTGAGGACTACATTAATCTAAGTTGATGAGAGACTTTTGTAACAAAACAAGAAAAGATTAAACAACTAAATTTCAGTTTCTTTCTTGAAGTGAGCTTTTGATGATATACAAGTAATAAATGTGTATTTTTATTAAGCAGTCGCTACTTATTAATAAATCATTACTTATTAATAACTCTGATGTGTTATCTCTTATTTTAATTTATTAAGGGCCCTTGTTCCCTTGTAGAACTAATAAGCTCTAGCAATAAGGTATCCTTATGAAGACCGTATATTTCCCAAGGAGATTTCATAAACTAGGAATCCCTTTACTAAGTTTGAGAAATTTTCAAAACGAATTTATTGACTCATTTTAATCCAATGGAGGAGAGAGGAAATGGATTATATAAATCAATATGTTCTAAATGTGATAGGCATATTCATATTGGATGAAGAGGTATTAAGTTGTCTCCTCCTCTTACTTACAGAGAGTACATAAGGATGGGATGTTCAAGAATGCTTTAACTTCATTTGTTATGGAAAATCTCTTTTTTATTGCAAGCCATAGGACAACTAAGGATGTGGGACTGTCTTGAGGAAACCAAATTAGTTTGTGCCATTTTTTTTACTTGGAGCTAATGCCCTTAGGATATCCTTGTAAGTAAAGTTAGTATAGTAACATAAAAAACCCCTATTCCATCAGATGGTATCCTCTTCGTCTATATTGAGGAAAAAGTTTAGGATAAGTTTAATTAGAGGGGACATGAAGATAACTTTAAGGGCACTAAGCCTATTACCAAGAGCTTCCTTGACATTTTCTAGTCCAGAGATTGTTGGTTAAAAAGAATTAAGCTCAAAAGCTTCCCTAAAAGGTCCTAGTATTGTCCAGTCACCATATCAGAAGTTTATAGATGCACCTTTGCTAATTTTAACTTTTTTGTGAGGCTTGACTACTTCTCTAAGCTTCAATATTTGAACCATAGAATAAGAGAAATTGTACCTTAGTTGAATTGTCCAAAAGTTGGCATTTTTTAGTGAATAACCATAGACCCATTTGACCCATATGACCTGTTTATCTGCTAGGATCCTCCATAATCTTTTAACTATGAAAGTTTATCAATGATCCTAATTGTTACTAAATCTAAGATGTACAATTCAATTGTGTAATAATATCAACATATTTATTTACAAAATTCCCCTTTTCCTTATAACTTAGATTCAATGCAAGTAAAAGGAATTGTGCAACTTCATATATGGCTTAAGAGCATACTGACTACAATATCCTAGAAAAAGGAAAGTGTTAGTGGTTCAATAGATCATAAATTGACTATATTTAGAATTTTCATTTTCCATCTTGCATGCTATGAGTATTTAAAGGTCTCAAAACTGTGTTTTATGGTTTGAAAATTATGTTTTATGGTCTGAAAGTTTAGTTTTACAATATAATTTTATAGTTAGGCTTTATGCCTCTCCATTCGTATAAAGTCATAATTTTATAGTTAGTCTTTATGCCTCTCCTTTCATATAAAGTCACTCATTTACATTTCAAAAATGAAAAATCCTCTTTTCCATAATATAAATTTCATGAATATATTCCATTTTCATTAGGTATAATGTATACAAAATATTCAAAATATCTAAGTTATTCATCATATTATAGTATAAATAACCCAATACAAAAAATAGTCAAAGCATATTATATGAAATTAAAATGTTCATAAATACTATATCATTAAGGTTAAATATACCAGTTTTTAACTTATTATTGCACACCAGTTTAAGAAGATACATGGACATTGTCACCATAATCAATTATTTCTTTCCTCTTAGTTGCTATAACTTGTAACTACCTCAAAGTACTGTGGAAACCTAAGACCTCTTAGTTTAAAGGGCAATTTAAAAGAACTATGATTAATGTATCCATATTTCCTTTTATTTATATGTGTAGAACTACCAACTTGTGAATGTAACACTGGTTTGCTCTTCATATATAAGGTTGATATAGATAAAAAATATATAAGTAAGTACATATTAAACTCATATTTTTGCTTTGTTAACTATGTATATATTCCTGATTAGTTGATTATTTATTGTGAATGCTAGTTTGTTAAACATAATTTGCTTATTGTCAATTTAAGCAACACATTTTATATAATCATATTATATGAAATTGAACAATATGCAGATATTGTAAAGTATCGCTGTATATTGGTCCTTCAATAGTTTTTTCTTTAATCGTTGGTATTACAACTATTGTTCCTCTAATTATTGACCTCAAAGTTATGGCTACTCTTCCAACTGTTGGCCCCAAAGTTATTGTTATTAAGACTTAAAATGAATATGCATCATGTTAACAATTTATATTTATATGTCATAAATGAATATGATTTATAATTAAAAGTCTAAATAACGTATACTGATAAGTTGTTCGTTAAAATTTGTTGAGATTTGACTTTCAAGCACTTTATACTATTGTGTCCAGAAGTTCTATATTCTCTAATCTTTTGCACATGGACATTTTATAACATCTTTTTTGTAATTAGTAATTTCTTTATATCATATTTATTTCTTTATCTTACCTTTTGGGCCTTCATAAGATCATCCTTTTAGTTAGTGGATATATTTGCTCATAATCATTAGCTGGCCAGAAGATCGCTCTCATATTAGGTCTCAACACTTTACCATACATATTAAAAAAATTGCCCTTCTTGTAGCAATCATTAGTAAATGTCTCAACTTTTTGTTTAGAGTGATTGATAACACTGATAGTTATCTTTGCATGAAAAAAATACATAAGTCCCCTGCTTTGCATTCATAAGAATTCTCTCTTCCTATTATAAAGGTATGCTTTCCATCCCCTCTGCTAACCTTATACACTCCATCTCTATTTCACATAATCTTTCCTTTTTTTTTTACCTTTTTATTAATTGCTGGCACAATATCTATATTTCATTCATATGCATAGGCCCTCTTTTCAACATATTTCTTTATGATCATGGTCTTTATACTTTTTATTATACTAATTATTAGTTTATCCTTGCTAATAGGATCAACTCATTGGAAGTCTCATTCATATTATTATTAGAAACTAGACATATTGACTCAAATGACTAGTATGGCCTAGCTTAATTCCTCTTTGGATATTTAAGCAAAGTTAAAGCACACTTAAGTATAATTTTAACCAATCCCATCTTACGCTTTTGCAATCTTCATCATATTTTGACAACACACATGTTTTAAAATTGTTTCTTAAGTCTTATCCACTCTAATATCTATATCAATTATTATAAATATGTGGCTCACATTTTATGACTTGGATTTGATAGTGTGGCTTCAATAACTCTTATTAATCCTTAGGCACACAAGTCAATGAACATAAGTCAAGATTTGAGTAACATAAGACAATATTATAACGAATGACTATAAAATTTATACTAATTAGTTTACCTTGGAATTATATCTTCAAAAAACAAACATTCATCACAAATATGTGCCTAAAATATCTCCATCATGCTTTTCTAGCTGCTAAACACATGTGCCAAAAAAAAGGTACAAAATTTGGGTGTTTTGTACTGGTTGTTGGTATTGGTGTTTTCATACCTATAGTATTTAAAATGCCAATCAAATATTGGCCAATATCATGAAATCTATAAAGTTAAGGGATTGAATTGCAAAAAAAAAATTAAAGCCTAACAAAATAAATCCAACACAAACCACTCTCACTTCTGCTCTCTCTCTCTCCTCTCTACCCATCTTGAAGCTTCATAGTTCATTCTCCCTCCACGTAAACAGTGTTGTCATCGGCCACCCACTACCATCGCACCACTAGTCGTCGTCCACTACCATGGCACCATGCTCTACATCAAACCACCTCCTAACATTACACGCTGCAAGCCTCCACCTTTGGACGGACCACCTGCTTAGTGCCTAAGCCTGCTCTCTCTACCTTCGCAACTATCTCCACTCTCCACTCCACCGTCACCGATCTTCTCTAGTCCACCAGTAATACTGCTCGCCTGGAAAAATTGAAAAAATCCATAATTTCCAAATCTAGATGTAGATTCATCTAGTCGACCAGACTCGACTCGTCCCGACCTGACCTTAACTTGATTGTGATTTTTAATTTTTTGGTTCATTTTAAGTTGCTTGTTTTTTCTCTGAATTGTGATTGCATTGTGCTTTATATGTGTCATGTGTTTTTTTGTGAATGGTTTATAAAATATGCATAAGGAAATTTGAGTTTGAGAGTTAGAATTGTTTATGTGAATTGGTTCAATTCCAATAGAATTTAGCATTATGAATTTATGAACAAATGAGATCAAAATAATATTTTTTATTGATAGTTTTAGTTTAGATTATATTTTTCTAGGTTTTTTTAGTCTGTTTATAGGGGTTGATTAGATGATTATTGCACGTTTACGCTTAGAATTATGTTAATGTGAGTGTTTGTTTATGTTTTTGAGTGCTATGTGGTGGTTTAGGGCATGATGTTTAACCTTAATCTTGTGTTCTTGAGGTATTTTCATGTGTTTGTTAGTGAATGAATCCAAATAAATGAAGATTGAAGGAAGTTCGAGTATGCTTGGTTTAAAAGGTATGGTCACGATCGTGATAGGCGTGTCACGGCTGTGATAGAAGACTCCTCCCTAGTGTCACGATTGTGGATGGAATGTCACAATTATGATAGAAGGGTTTTATCCTAAGGTCATGATTATTCATAGATTGTCACGATCATGATAGAAGGTTTTTATATTGTGTCACAATCATGAAACCCCTGTCATGATCATGGTAGACACTCGCCAGACATATCATCTGTTTTGATGTTTGGATGGCATTTTTGGGAAAATGTGACCTGGGTAAGCCCTAAAGTTAACCCTAAGTTACTCATATATTATAAATGAACATTAAGAGACCTAAAAGAAGCGCCGCCATCTTACCAAATTGGGGAAACAGCAAAGAAAATCAAGGATCAAAAAGATCAACAGCTGTCCAACAAACTCCAGACCGGTCTAACTCAATTTCTTCTTCCTTTGTTTATTTTCTTTAAGTTTAATTTATGAACTGGTGTTAAGGATGTTATACATGTTAATGGTTTTCTAATTTCATATTACCATTTATTCTTGACTTATTTTATGACTTGAATACTTTTGATTTCAATACAATGTTTTGGGTGTTGTCATATTTTTGTTTACTTATACTTTGACAATAAATCGAGAGAGTGAGTTAATAGTAGTCTAATTAGGTTGGATGATGAGAGTTAACAACCTAATAATTCATGCAAATATCAAATTATAATCATACAAAGAGAGATATTATGTGAGAACTTGATTATATAATAGATTTCTTAATAATTAGTTAGAAAAGTTAGGCTGTTTTTATTAATTGAGAGATTGCAAATCTAAAATTTTGTTATCAATTAGAGATTACTACTTAGGATTAAATAATTAGGTCTTGAGAGAGAATAATCAAACCTTTCGAAAATCTAGGATCGATACTAAATTGAATCAAAACTGGTTAAAGGAGCAAAAAAACAATAGAACGAATCCTAGACTTTCATTCTTGATCATTCTTATTTTATTGTGATAGTTCATTTGTAAAGTGGTTAAGTGCTCAATTTGATTTGATTGTGTTAATTTCTGAATTTATTTTCACTCAACTCATATTTCATTGCCTAATTTTTGGATTATTTTTCTTCTCATTCAAATCATTTTTCACAACCTTAGACAAAGTTAGATTCATTTAATTTTTGTTAATTCCTTGTGGGATCAATACCTCAATTACTACAAGTTTATGATCCATATATTTTTTTGTGCCATTTCTGGGGAGTTAGTTTAAGGCTGGTTGAATTCCTTTGATCTAAGGAATTTCTTTTTTGTCTTTCTTGTGATCGTGTGACTGCATGAACATAAGAGTTATTTAGAGTTCAAGCAAAGTTGTAGAAACTCTAGCACTTGAAATCACAAGACTAGGACAAGTAATTCGAAGAGCAAGATGCTAAGAAGAGACCGAAAGAATGATGTTAAAGGAAAATCATCAAGAAAACTAGTAGTTAACCTTAAAGGATTTCATAAGACCATGGTTCAATTTTACATATTAAGGCATCACTCGACCGCTGGTACAAGCAAGATCATTTGATATTAAACTAGCTTTGTTGAATATGATGGAAACTCATGAGTATTTTTATGGGATAGCCAATGAAGATCCTGACGCCCATTTGGTGAAATTTCTAAAAATTTGCAATACTTTCCGATATCATGGAATGTCGGAAGATGCAGTTATAATGAGGCTCTTCCCCCTCACACTAAGGGATAGAGCCAAGGCATGGTATCATTCTCTAGCCCCTACAACCATCGTAACTTGGGAGGAGCTGGTGCGTGCATTTTTAGAGAAGTACTTCCCTTTTACAAAGATAACAAGGTTAATAAAGGAAATTAAAAATTTACAACAAAATGATGGGGAGTCACTTTATGAAGTATGAGAAAATTATAAGGATTTATAAAGGAGATTTCCTTACCATAACCTACCTAAAGAATTCCTATTGCTTTTACAATGGAGTTAATCCACCCACAAAGGGCACCATTAATTGAATATCTGGAGGATCTCTAATGAGAAAAATAGTTGAGGAAGTAGAGGAATTGTTAGAAGAGACGGTGATCAATAGCTATCTTTGGATGTTAGATAGAAGTAGATAATAAACAACCCTCTAGGATCAAAAGGTAGCCATTACTATTGATTTGATTGTAAAGATGTAGGCGAAGATTTATAGTTTAATTCAAAAACTCAATAGTAAGAAAGCCTCATCATCAGCCCTTTTTAAAGCAATTCAACATATATGTGAATTATGTGGACAAGACAACCATGATACCATCAATTGCTTCTTGATGCAAATCAATGAAATAGAGCAACTCAATTATATAGGAGCACAATTTGGTCAAATGGGGGGGAGACAATCTTTACTCTAACATATATAATCTTGAGTGGAAGAACCACTTGAAATTTTCTTGGTCAAGCAATGCAGGAGGTCAATTTTGAAATCAAGGGCCACCTAGATTTCAATAAGAGAAATCCAATTCTACCGAGTCTAAACTAGAAAAATCTTAGACAAGCTCATACATATGGATGACACTTATAAGAGATTGGAAGGGAAGTTTAAAAAAGTAACCAAAAACCATGCCTCTTCCATCCATAACTTAGAAGTTCAAATGATCCAACTAGCAAATGCATTGTCTACAAGAAGTGTGGGGAGCCTCCCAAGTAATAATAAAGCAAACCCAAAAGAGCAACTAAAGGCAATCACACTTCGAAGTGTGAAGGAACTTGAGTAACTAGCAAAGACACAAATTATATCCCACCTAATAGAGAGAGAACAAAAAAAAGAAGAAGGATGTTGACATAAGTTAATTACCACCTTACGTTGCCCCTCCACCATATCCACCCAAGATTCTATATCCTCAATGATTGAAAAAAAGAAAACTGAGTAAAGAAATCGAAGACTTTGCAAATTATTCTTTCTTTCATGGAGGCATTGTAACATATGCACAAGTACGCTAAATTTCTGAATGACATATAATCAAAGAAGCACACTGGGAAAGAGAACCAAACGGTAGCGTAATGGCAGCTATAGTTCCATAATCACTAGTTATATGCCATCTAAGCTAAAAGATTCAAGGGGTTTCACAATCCCTTATGTCATTAGTGAATTCGAGTTCGTAAAGTGCTTATGCAATTTAGGAGCAAGTATAAATCTTATGCCTTTGTTGAGGTCAAGCTAACTTCAATGTTAATTTAGTTGGCTAATTAATTAATAGGAAGACCATTTAGAGTGGTGGAAGATGTTTTAATGTAAGTGTACAAGTTCATTGTCCCTATCAATTTTGTCATTCTTGATTTCAAAGAGGATAAGAGATATCCACTAATTCTTGGATGTCCGTTCATAAACGTAGGAAGAGTATTTATTGATGTTTCTGAAGGTAAATTAACACTTTAGATTGGTGAAGATTAAGTGTAGATCAATATTAACAAGGCCCTGAAAAATTCCAAAGAAAGCAACGCTTGCATAAAGATTGATGTTATGGATGAAAATATTCGAAAGCAAGAAGAGAGCTACTTTAAAGAAATTAGATCTGTGGAATTTGGGATAGGCAAAGAAGCTGAGAAGGCAAATGAAGTTGAGTTTAAGGAAAATTGTTGACAAGAAAGAGTCAGGTGTTTAGAGACATTAAGAAATATTGGTAAGAACCTAAGCACCCACACCACCTTTCACAGAGAAACCACCAACTCTAGAGCTCAAACCTTTACCCACACAGCTCAGATATACCTTTCTAGGTGAAGTCAAACTTTAAACGTCATCATTTCCAATCAATTGGATATGGAACAAGAGATTAGGGTGGTAATAATTGTTAAGAAGCAGATGAAGGCTATGGGATGGTAGATATCCAACATTCAAGGTATAAGCCCGAATGTTGTTGTGCATCGAATAAACCTTAAAGAATGAAGTCGAGCGTTGAGGGAAAGTCAATACAGGTTGAACCCTCACATGAAGGAAGTGGTTAAAAAGGAAGTAGTGAAGCTCTTAGACGAGGGTATCATATACCTAATATCTGATAGTGAATGGGTTAACCCGGTATAATGCGTATTGAAGAAGCCTTCTAAATTGAGACTATCAAAGAGCTCTAAAAGTGATGATTCAAATGAAGACTCTTTCTGCGAAGTGGTGACTATAACTTCTTGAGCATACCTAGTATACACAGAATGATCATTATGTAAGGTGAAAGTGCAAAGATAATTTCGACATGAACAATTACAGGATAGAGAGTTTGTATAAACCATTGAAAACTTAACAGGGTGACTAAAAAGTATACCTTCCCTCTCCCATTTGTAGATCAAATGATCAAGAGAATGACTGCTCACTCGTTATATTTCTTCCTATATGGTTACTCAAGATACAATCAGATATTCATCTATCTTGAAGACCAAGAAAGGACTACTTTTACGTGCCCTTATGGTAAATTTATATATAGACTAATTCCCTTCAGGTTATGTGATGCTTCAACTACATTTCAAAGTTCATGATGTCTATCTTTGCAGATATGATCAAGGACATTATGGATGTTTTTATGGATGATTTTTTAGTCTTTGGAGACTCTTTTGAGTACTACTTGATCAATTTGGACAGAGTACTCCAAAGAAGTGAAGAATCATATATAGTACTAAACTAGGAAAAGTGTCACTTTATGATGCATCAGGGAGTAATGCTAGGGCATAAAATATCACACCAAGGAAATGAAGTGGACAGAGCAAAGACGAAGGTCATAAAGAAGCTCCCACCACCCATCAATGTCAAAGGCACGCGAGCATTCCTAGGTCATACAGGATTCTACTGCCGCTTTATCAAGGACTTCCCACATATAGCAAAACCTCTAATGAACCTGTTAGTCAAGGAAATGCCTTTTTGTTTTGATGATAACTGTTTATCTACATTTGATCAATTAAAGAAGGTTAAGATTGATGCGATGTCATAAGGTCCTGTATGCTGGACATTATAGCATGAACATGATGACAACTTGAGTACTTGAATGTGGATTCTATAGGCTGCATCTATTTAAAGATGCTCTAAAATTCATGGCACAGTGTGATAGGCGTCAAAGAGTAGGCAACATCTCGAAAAGAGATGAGATGCCCTTTTCCAACATCTCAGAACTTGAAGTCTTTAATGTGTGGTGACTTGACTTCCTAGGTCCTTTCCCATCCTCCATAGGGAGCACATACATTTTGGTAGGAGTGGACTATGTATCAAAATGGGCCAAAGCTGTGGCAAGTCTAACAAATGATGGAAATGTTGTGTAGAAATTCATTAAATGGTTATTCAACTAATTTGAAGTGCTAAGGACAATTATAAGTGATGGAGGGGCACATTTCTGTAATAAATGTTTTGATGCTCTCCTTAAAAAAATATGGAGTCCACCATCATTTTACCAACCCATACCACCCACAAATAAGTGGCCAAGTGGAGGTCATCAACCATGAACTTGAATGAATATTGGAGAAGATGGTAAATGGTTCAAGAAAGGATTGGGCCTTAAAGCTAGACAATGTCTTATGAGCTTATTGAACAACCTTTAAAACTCCAATTGCGACGACTCCATTTAGACTAGTGTATGGTAAAGCTTGTCATTTGCTTGTGAAATGGAGTACAAAGCATATTAGGCAATGAAAGCTTTAAATTTTGATTAGAAGCAAGTGGGTGAGAAAAGACTCTTGCCACTGAATGAACTCAAGGAGTTTCGCTTTAATGCGTATGACAATGCCAAACTCTACAAGGAGAAGGTGAAGAAATGGCATGATTATCATCTCAAAAAGAAAGAGTTAAAGTTAGGAGATGTGGTATTATTGTAAAATTCAAGATTGAAGCTATTTTCGGGAAAGCTAAAATTAAGATGAAGTAGATCTTTTACGGTAACTCACATATTCGCATATAAAGCTCTCAAATTAGAAAATTTGAACAAGGAAACCTTCAAAGTAAATAGGCATCGATGCAAAACCATGCCTTGGGGAAGGATTTTGAAAAGAAAGGGAAGTAATTTCTTTCCTTTCAATTGCTTAAAAATGTTGCAACCGATGAATGGTCAAGGTAAGGACCCTAAATTAGCAAGTTTTGATAGTTAGGTTTGTTTTTAATTCTAAAATTAGGTTTTATTTCTTTCTTATATTGATTTGGAATGGTGTGGATGGCTAAATTATGTGGTATTGATGATAGGGAAGAAAGCTCAGAGGTCACACAAGGAAAGAATGACAAACAAGATAAGGGTATAAAAAATTACAGTGTCACGATCATGATTATGCATGGACAAAATACCTTCTATCATTGTGACTTGGGTAAAATTCCCACTGTCACCTGGGTAAATTGCCCACTTTCATCGTGACAAACATCTTGGAATATGGAAAAAAAATGAATTTTCAAGCTCTTCACCCCATTTTACCCCTCTTTTCCTCACCTTGACTCTCATATTAATCATTATTCCCATTTTACTCACATTCACTTCTCTCTCTAGGTTTAGCCATCACCAAATCTCTCTCACTTATCTCTACACTCATCTTAAATCTTCTTTGTTCCTCTTGCATATTTCACCTAAAATGTACTTTTTACAAACTCTGCTTACAATCTTTAGGGTGATTCCCAGAAGATTTGGAGTGATTTTATTCACTCATGTGTTTGGGTAATGATGATGTGTTTTGTTGTGTTTTTAATCAAATTTTGTAGCTTTTCACATTCAAAATAGGTCAAAGAATGAAGCAAACTATCAAACGATCACAATAAAGGAAAGGCACAAGTATCAAAGTGTGGTGTGTAGAGTAGAGCAGTAAACTCAGAACACCATTTCTGATATATTTGAAAGAAGAAGGTATTCCATTCCAAAATATTTTTCTAGAAATGTATGTGTGCCTAGGTATTTTGATATTGATATCTTAAATACTCTTGGTTCGAAAAAAAGGTTTAGAATTTGGGTAGTAAAATTTAATAGGACAAGTTCATTAATTTTACCTTTGTTGTGTACGAGGAATTGACCTTTGAACTTTTTACTTCTTCTTAATTTGAATTGAATAACCCTACTAAATTTTGGTTTCAATTGCGTGGTCAACCATACCAATTGAATTATGAGATTATGTGTGAAATTGGTGGATTCCCAGAATCGATCATAGTTGATCAGCATAATAATTTTTGTGCTGAGAGGTATTGGACCCAATTAACTGGGTTAGAAGACTTTAATGTTAGGAATGCACATAACAGTGTTATTCGTAGTCCTAAACATTTGTTACTTTGCAAATTTATATTCCAAACTGTTATGGGTAAATCTGAGAGTAACAAGTGTTTGTAAAAGACTTGTCCATTTTATGGTGCATGGATCATGAAATTAAAGTTTGTAAAACTACTCACATTTTTAATACCATAATTGTTACTCTTAAAAAGAGAAGCAGTAATCTTAGCATGGATTTCCTGGTTACTACAATTTTTGACTATTATGGTGTAGATGTTAAGGGACCAAATGTTATTATGCCTGAGTTTCTTAATCATCATCATTTAAGGAGAGTTGAGATCTTGATGGTCTAACGTATGGAACTTTGAGATGTCAGCTTCAAAACACATATGAAGCACAGGATAGGGTAGGCTAGTTAGAGCTTAGCACCACCTCAGCAACAAGTTGAAGACTCAACCAGTGACGAGATTGAGGATGAGGAAGTAGCAGGATGGGAGAAGGAGCTTAATATGGTTTCAGACAATAACAAACCGTTGAAGGAGATGGCACAAGAATAACAATGGCAATGCCACGACATCGAGAGGATCTATAAATACTTCATTGCTCAAGGCGTTTAGATCCCATCTCCAACATCATAACCACCTTAATCATTTTAATGGGTTTCACGCTCTAGCTCTTCTTTTTCTTTTTTTGTTTTTCTTGTTAATTTTTAATTTCCTTTATGTGTTGTTGTTTCTCCTCACATTAAAGACAATATGTTTTCCAAGTGTAGAGGGGTTTACATTGTTATTGTTATCGTGAGTGTGAATTTTTCATGTCATATTGTTAGTTTCTTTTTAGGTTGACATGGAGTGTAGCATAAGTGTAAATTTTATGAATGTGTCAATGGTTATAACTTGATGAAAGTAGTTTAGCTTTGAACATAGTCATTGAAGTTGTAAAGATATACTAGCTTGCAAAATTTGTGTTCTAAGTATCCTAAGTTAAATATGCATGTTAATTAGGATATGACATCAGTTTGTTCACCTTAGGAAATTTGTTACATACATTTATAATTACAAGTCAATTGATTGTGTTAATATCATTAGTAGTCTTTCATAAGGGCGATGAGGTAGGCTATATGAATTGTTAAAAAAATGTATGTCTTAAGTAAATAACTATTCAGCTAGCCTTTGTGTTATAAATAGGGCTGGTAGCTAGTTGAGAATGTGATACAATTGAGTAACCAGATACATTCACAACAAAATGTTTGTCTTCCTATCAAAAGGCTAGATTGACATTCTAACCAAGCTAATTAATAAAATGTGACCTAGTTGAGTAATCAGGGGACATTCATGACAAAATGTTTGGCTTTATGTCAAAAGACTAGGTCAAAATTAAAAAAATAAAAAGTTAGTGCTTTGATAAATAATCTTGCCAATCTTTAAAAATAGTAATAATTTTCATAAAAAGTTATTTAGTGATAATTGCAATTTTGATTGAATACTAATTATCAATGTGTGGGTACAAGTGCTTTAATTGAATGAATATGATGTTAATGTCGTGATTAGTATGTATATTCAATCCAAAGTGTTTAGCCATAATTTTCATGAGTTAATATGTTGGAACAACTTGAATGATTGTTATTTGACGTTAAATTGGTTTCTTGAAGTTAGATGTCGTTGTATCATTAGTGCATGTACATGAATGTATATGTTATTGTTTGGTTTGTTTAGTATGTTTAAGTTTGTATTTGTTTCTATTTTTGCTTGAGGACAAGCAAAAATTTAAGTGTGGGGATGTTGATAATTGTAGTTTAGATTATATTTTGGTAGGTGTTTTTAAGGTGTTTATAAGTGTTGATTTGATGATTATTGCATTTTTAGGTTTAGAATTATGTTAATGTCAGTGTTTGTTAATGTTTTTAGGTGCTATGTGGTTTAGGGCATGATGTTGAACCTTAATCTTATGTTAAATGAAGTTGGTTGTATCAGAAGACTCCTCTCTAGTTTCACGATTGTGACAAAAGGGTTTTATCCTGGGTCACGATCATGACAGACCTCGCTAGACATGTTTTTCATTTATTTTGATGTTTGGAGGGCATTTTTGGGACAATGTGACCTAGGTAAGCCTTAAACTTAACTCTAAATCACTCATTTACTATAAATGAACATTAAAAGAACCAAAGAAGTAGCCACCATCTTATCAAATAGGGGAAAAAGCAAGGAAGATCAAGGAGGGAAGAAGATCAACAACTGTCCAACAAAATCTAAACCAGTCCAAGTCAAGTTTTTTTTCTTCTGTTTATTTTCTTTAAGTTTGATGAATGAACTGGTGTTGAGGATGTTATACACATTGATGATGTTCTAATTTCATATTAGGATTTATTCTTGACTTATTTTGTAACATTAACAATTTTGATTTCAATAAAATGTTTTAGGTGTTGTGATATTTGTGATTGCTTATACTTTAATAATAAATCGAGAGAGTTAGTCGATAATTATTTGATTAGGTTGGGTAATGAGATTCAGCGACCTAATATATCACGAAACAACAAATTGATAATCATACGAAGAGAGATCTTATGTGAGAACTCAATTATCTGCTAGATTGCTTAAAACCTAATTGAAAACATTAAGTTGTTTTTGTTAATCGAGAGATTAGAAATCTGAAATTTTGTTATCAATTAGGGATTATTAATTGGGTTCAAATGATTAGATCTTGAGAGAGAATAATCAAGCCCTTCAAAAATCTAGGATCGACAATAAATTGAATCAAAAGTGGTTAAAGCAGCAAAATAATGATAGAACGAATCCTAGACTTTCATTCTTGATCATTCTTGTTTTATTATGGTAGCTCATTTGTTAAGTGGTTAAGTGCTCAATCTGATATTATTGTGTTAATTTCTGAATTTATTTTCACACAATTGATATTTGATTGCTTAATTCTCTGATTATTTTTCTTCTCATGCAAATCATTTTTCACAACCTTAGACAAAGTTAGATTCATGTAGTTTTAGCTAATTCCTCGTGGGATTAACACCTCAATTACTACAAGTTTATGATCTGTATACTTGCAGATATTTAGTGTTTTATATTAGGTAAAACTTGTTTACCTTGTATGAATTATAGAAGAATATTTAAGTATTATGATTTTTGTATTATGTATAATTCAATAATGTGTCATGTTATTTGTTATTTTAATAATCATAGAAATGAGATCAAATGTAATTTATTAAGTTGTTAATTTGTCAATTAATTTATATGAAACATACAATTTACTAATTATTTTTGCATATAAAAAGTATTTAATTTATGATTAATCATATAAATATAAGATTTAATATATAATCAAATCATTTAATATAAATTTAAGAAAATTAAATGTTTGTACTTTTATATTGTTTATTGTTGTCATTAGGAAATGAAATTAAAAATATTAATTTTATCTTATGGGTAGCAAATACAAATTCATCATCTTATATTATGGGTAGTTAAATATATAGTAGAAATAGTATGTGAATTTAGTAATTTAATTTTGACACATGTGTTCATTTATTTTTACAAATAAATGGAAGAAAGTTCAAGTAATCCTAACAATTCAACCACTTCAGGAAGATTCAATAATCCAACTTTGGCTTATGCTAGATTGGTTCCTAGAATGAAGAACATACCATTTATTTGTTTTGTAACAATCATTGAAAGTTGGAAAAATCACCATATTAAATAACCATTTAATTAGGGCCAAAGGTGTTATGGAGCCTTGTAAAAAGATGAGTCATGATGTGAAATTGTAAATGAAGACTTTGTTTGAAGAGTATCAACATGAGAAAGATAGAAGGCAAAGATTGAATTACAAAATTAGTAATAGAAGTTGTTTTATTGGTGTTCAAAATGATAATAGGAATATTGACGGTGGTAGTATTCTTACCTAATAAGAAGGGAATGTTACACCTAATGTTAGGAAAAGAAGAAGATAAGTGTCTAATTTTTTTTTTCATCATGGACAGCCCCTAGAGCTTAGCCTTCAATCTGTAGTGCCTTAAAATCTAAAGAAGTGACTCATAATATAGATATGGTAATGGTTAGATGGTGGCATGGTTCAAGTATAGCATTCAATGCTTCCCAGTCATATTATTATCAACCTATGGTAGATGTTATTGCCTCTTATGGTCCAAAATACAAAGCTCTTTCAATTGAAGACTGCATAGGTAAACTTTTGAATAGTTCTGCTTATGAAATTAAAAGTTATTTAGATGAAAGAAGAATGACTTAGGCCATTTTTTAGTGTTCAATCATATGTGATGGTTTGATAAATAGAAGACATGAGCTTATGACTAGTTTTTTGGTGTATTCTACAAAGGGTACAATGTTTTTTAAGTATATTGATGCATTTAGCCTTATTAGGAATGCTAATACTCTATTTGAAATATTTGATAAAATTGTGAATGAAGTTAATCTAGAAAATATTATTCAATTTATTACTGAAAATGATTTCACTTATAAAGCTACTAGAAAAAGATTGCAAAGCAAGTAAATTCTTTTTATTGGACTCGTTGTACTGCTCATTGCATTGACTTAATGTTAGAAAATATAGGGGATGCTAGATATTTTCCTATTATTGATGAGGCTATGTAGAAAGAAAAAAAGGTGATCAAGTTCATCTATAATTATGTATAAGTCTAGAATTTAATGAGAAACGATTTCAACAATGGTAAGAATTTATGTCTTCTTACTATTACAAGATTGGCAACTAACTTCTTACCACTTTAGTGTTTTATTATGATGAACAAAGTGTTAAGTCAAGAGGACTTTACGATGACTAATTTTGATGACAATCAAATAATAATAATGTTAGAAACAAAAGAACGTCTTTGACAAAAGTGTTAAGTGCACAGACGCAAAGACTAAGCAGACGCAGACGTAGACGCAGATGCAAACGCAGACGCAGACGCAAATACAAAGACTAACTAGACGTAGATGCAGATGCAGACGCAAAGACTAAGCAGACGCAGGCGCAGACGCAGACTCAGACTCAGACGCAGATGCAAAGACAATACAAACACAAACGCAGACGCAGACGCAAATACTAAGCAGACGCAGACGCAGATGCAAAGACTAAGCAAACACAGATGCAGACACAAAGACAATACAGACACAGACACAGACACAGACGAAGATACAGATGCAAATGCGAAGGAAAAATAGAAGCAAAGAAGACATAGACGATACCACAAAGATACACTAGCATGTCAGACAGCTATTTAGTCAGAGTTAGTTATAGAACTCAACTAAAGAAGCAGTTATCTAGAAGTGGTTATCAAGAATCAAAAAGTCGTTATCAAGAACAAAGAAGCAGTTAGAGACGAAGACTATAAATATTAGTCTCAGTCGAAGATGAAAAAAAAGAGATGATAAAAAAGACTAGATAATCTGAGAGAAAAGTTTTTATGTGCTTACTTAGAATAGAGCTCACATTACTGTAACAAAAGCTCACAATCTTTTTCTAGTGAGAGAAAGAAAAGGCTAATAGCCTTGAGAGGATAAGATAGTAAAAGAATACTTTGTAAGAGACCTGAAAAAGCTCTAGAAGGAAAGAATACTTGTAAACATTTGAAGAATAATGGAACACTCAGACGAACTCTGAGGACTGGACGTAGCCCACGGTTTGGGGTGAACCAGTATAAAAATCGCATCGTCT
>JAOQMS010000179.1:10214734-10230679 GCA_027563885.1 Erythroxylum longipes
AGACGAAAACGCAACTACAACCACCAATATACTTTTCCAAACCAATAATCGTCATTTCGAAGTTGTTTAGACAAAAATCAATTTGAACCGAAAAGTGTTTTGAACAGCCGAAAAATCAAGCCCTAAAATTAAATGAACCAGCTCTGATACCAATTGCTATAATAAATGCAGTCATTACCACATTCACCAACTGAGATCTCATTTTATTTAGAGCATAATAAGTTGATAAAATCATACCTCCAACACTTGACATGTCCCTCTCTATTGTTCAAAGCTCCAACACCTATCAAAGACAAAAACAACACAAAACCCTTTTGCAAGAGAGAGGTATGGTAGAAGACCCTCTTGCACTTTACACACCCACACACAATGTATATATAACAATCTCACCTTATGTCATATTCTACCCTAAGGGGTTTTTATGACATATTCTACCCTAAGGGGTATAATAGGTTAATTGTATGATTTTATATGGATGATGTGAACTATAGTTTAATTGGCCAACATATAGTCATTAGGGTACTACCATGTGCCTCAAATGCAATTAGCAAATTAATCATCCCATTATGGTAATTAAATATACATTAGGCAATTCGATTGTGGTTAAACTTATGGAATTAATGTTGTGATTATATTAGTCCACAAATATTTCTAACAATTGAACCAAGGACCATCAATATGTATAAAATTGTTTACTTCATAATTAAGAACTGTACTATATTAATGGTTCGTGAATCTCTTGAAGAGAGCACGCCCGAGCATATACACAAGCTTGGTGGATCTCCACCTCTGAGATTTTCCTTGTCTTTAGCTAGTGAAATTACTTGGTATGTATTTCCATGTTATTTGAAGAAATATTGGAATCGCATATAGAACAACCCGATGATGAGACCTCGCTTACAAATGCACTAGGTTTTGGATAGGCAATGGCCAAAGCTATCAAAGGGCTTAATCCAGCTGCGCGTATTATGGTAAAAGGGTTCCGTTGTCCAATGTCAATAACTGATAGGATTCTCTCCACCAAAAAGATCAGTGAAACAGAAATTGAGCAAGTTGTTTTCAAAGGAATTGGATTAGCGATAATAGTCTTATGAACCAAAGAAAAAACAATACCAATTTCCTTTTTCACTTGCAAAAGTAATAGTATTTCTTTCTTTCCTCATTATTTGGTGGATAATATTACTAATTCTCTAATTCTATAGCTTCTTTTTGTATAAAGTGACTGGCTTTATTAGTGTGTTAATTGTTATATTGTATTAGCCAGAAAATGATTATACTACTGTTGATATTGGTCGTTTTGCTTGAACGTCGGATAAGAATTTAAATTTTAGATGTTTTAAAAGTTTATTTTGCATATATAGTTCAGTTCATGATTGGCCTAGAAATCTAAATTTTGATCAACGTATATAGTTGATAAATAATTTGATAAGAGTGTAGTAGAATACTAGAGTTGATTTGATATTATAATCTAAATAAATAATTATCGTATCAATAGACCGGGCTGGGCCCTAGCTGTGGCGGGCTACGGGTCGGGATGGGCTGGCCCGTAGCCTAGCTCACCTGCAGGCTGTCCGACCCATGGCCTGCGGGGCACCGGTGAGCCGGGCCGAGCTGGTCTGTTTATATTTTTAATTAAAAAAAATTACAAAACAGTGTCGTTTTGGACAAAAAATTATGGTCCACTCGTGAGGTCCAAAACGACGCCGTTTTGACAAAAATGAGCGAGTCGTGGGTTGGGCCAGGTCAACCCATGGCCTACACGGGTGGACCATGATCGACCAGTGACCCATTCAACGGGACAAAAACAGGCTAGGCAAAATTGTTATCTCTAAAGATTGTTCAATTGTTGTAAAGTCGGGGTTTCATTTTTTTTTTCTTTCTACTATACATGACTGCATCTGTTTGTTAGTTAGTCGTACAATATTAATAGCATCTATTGAATGAATATGCTAATACTTAAATTCTTTGCTCCTACTGACGAAATAGCTTTTATTTAATTCCCTTTTATTTATATCTACGTTGTTTTTATGATATTGATATAGGTAATGAATAACTTAAATTACTATATTGAAAAATCAAATTGAAGTTTATTTTACTTATCTTATTGCATTTATTTTTACATATAAATAGAGAAAAGTTTAAGTACTCTTAATAATTCAACATCTTTAGGAAGATTCAATGATCTAACTTATCATGCAAGATTAGTTCATATTATGAAAAACCATATTATTTATTTATATTATAATAAACATTTGAAAGGTAGGAGAATCACTAAATTAAAGAAATATTTAGTTTGAATGAAAAGTGATGTAGAATCTTATAAGAAAATTAGTCATGATGTAAAATAAAAAATAAAAATTTTGCTTGAAGAGTATCAAAATGAGAAAGAAATAAAGCAAAGATTGAATTGTTAAATTGAAACTAGAAGTTCATTTTGCAATAATCAGGATGATACTAATAATACTAAAGTTGGTATTCCTACCCAATAAGAAAAGATTGATGCAAGTGATATGATGAAAAGAAGAAAACAAATTTTTTAACTTTTTTGCTCGATAAATAACTCCTTTAACGCAACAATTTCTAATGTATTACAATCCAAATAAGTAACTCATAATATTAACATATCAATAGCTATATAGTGATGTGATGCAATTGTGTTATTCAATATTCTTCACTTTTATTATTACTAGCCTATAGTGTATGATGTTGCCTCTTAAGGTTCAGGGTATAAAGGTCCTTCAATTGATGAGTACAGAGGAAATCTTCTGAGCAATTCTTTTAGTGAAATAAAAAGCTATTTGAGTAAAAGAAGAATGACTTTTAAAACTTATGGGTGTTTAGCAATGTCCTGTTAAGAGGATGATGTTTTTAAAATCAATTAAAGCATTGATAAGTATAAATTGTATCATGTTTTAAGGCTTAGTTTAATATGTATTTAATTGTTAATTCCATCGTTTAGTATGTGTTTAGGTTATAATTGTATTAGTTTGTTAATTATTTATGTTTTAAGTGTTTTTTTTTAGTACAAGTCTTTGAGCTTAAATATTATGTTTTTGAGGTACTTTGATATGTTTGTTAAAGTTTCAGGGTCAACATCAAAGAACGGGGAGTTTTGGAGACATTTGGCCTGAAACAACGGCCTATGATCATGACAAAACAAGCCACAATCGTGACAAAAGCACCAAAGTTGGCCCACGATCGTGGCCTCATGACAGAAGGCTCAAAATGGCCCATGATCGTGGCATTTATCGAACAAACATGCAGATACTCAAAAACGTCAAGTTTCGAGGGATTTTTTGGACCTATTAAACCCTAAAAAAATTCTTGGGTTGCTTAGTACACAAAAGATATTTAAAGAACAAGAAAAAGAGGCAAAGAAAGCTTTTGACATCAACCACCTTGAAAATACCCTAGAAAGAAGTCATTGAGAGATTGAGAAAGAGAAGAAGGAAGAAAAAAGTGGAGAAGAAGCTAACTTGACATACTTCTTGGATAAGGAGTTTCCCGACGTCACTGCCTCCCATCATCCGTTCAGATCTTATTTCCTATTTATTTTCCTTTTTTATTATTGTATAAAATTGGAAATAACAATTTGACGATAGGATTTTGAATGTTGAGATGTTCTAAACTCACCTTCGAAGTTTTGTCTTTGAATTAATAAAATTTGATTATTTATGTGTTATTAGATTTGTTGTGGTTTAATTCTAGAGGTGCATAATTCGATAATAAACTGAGAGGGTGAATTAAATGAAAAATAATTAAATTGGGTTACCGAGAGTTAGATGATTTAATAGGATAAGAATTAAATCAACTTAGCAAATTGTGGGAAGAGAGATCTTATATAGGTTTCCGATAGTTTATTAGACAACTTCAAAGCTGATTAAGGTTTTGGATAGGTTGTTAATTGAGAGTTTGCAACTTCCATAATCTGATTAGGGTTTATAATTTAAGGTTAATGGTTATAATTCGAGAGAGAGTAATCAACCTTAGGATCGTCTAGAACTAACAATCAGGATAATTCATAATCAATTAAGTTAGCATTAAGGATAGGTAAAATTTCCTTTCTCTCAATTGATAATTCTCTTAGGTTGATTCTTGGGTATGTGTTGCAATTGCCAAATTTTTAATATTTTCACGATTGATTCTTTATTTGATTTGATTGAATGAATTGAATTTTCATTTTAGTTTCATTATATTTTGAATTTCTGCGATTTATTTTGGCCTTATATTTTATGATTAAATTATCCCTCCTCGTGGGATTGACACTTTAAGTACTATGCAAACAAACCATGGGCTTGCAAATTATGATTAAACACATCAAACATTCGATCAAGCATCTGGCCTTATAAGAAATGTTCATACTCTATTAGAGATTTTTGATGAAGTTGTGAATAAAGTTGGGTCAAAAAGCATTATGCAGTTTATCATTGACAAGAATACTACTTATAAAGTAGTTAGGAAGAGATTTCAAAGTATGTATAACTCTTTATGTTAGACCATTTGTGATGCACATTATATTAACTTGATGCTAAAAAATGTAAGATCAGATGCCAGATATTTTCCTATTATTAATGAAATTGTGAAAAAATAAATGACAAAATTCATTTATAGTTGTACATGGTTTCTAAATTTGATGAGAAAAGAGTTCACAAATATTAGGAATTTGTATCATCTTGTTATTACAAAATTATCACTTCAATTTTTTGCTCAAATGAAGAATAAGTTGAGACAAATATTTACAAGTAATAAGTGAGTTGCATCTTAACATACTATAACTAATTCTAGAGTGGAAGTTTCTAAGATTATACTTAAAAATCATGAATTTTAGTCCAAGGCTAGTTTTTAATTCAAGTTTGTTAATATTTTATGAGATTACTTTATCTGACTAATAGTGGTGAGAAGACAACAATTAGTTGCTTTTCTAATGTGATGGAGTGGGCAAAGGAAGCAATCAAAGCTAATTTAGAAAATAGTTTTCCTTGTGCATTCCTTTTCTTGCACTCACTAATGAGAGATGAGAAAGATAATTTTACAATTTATTGTTTACTGCTTGGGCATTTCTAAATTCGAGTGTTCACTTTAGACCAAGTTTCATAAAGAAAATTGAAGTTAGTAAGGAATTACTATTAACTATCACAATAATTATTTCACTTGAAATGTTACAAGACCTCATAAACTCACAAATAAGGGTATACAACGACATGCAAGTGATTTTAGAATACCTATTGCAATATGTTGAAGAGATAAACTTAATCTAGATATATGTTTTTTCACTTTTATTACTTGTTTAAAATTAATTATCACTTTATTTGTTTATATTATGAATTTTGTTGTCTTATAGTTGCTTGGTAAGACTAATTTGAAATCAGTATTCTAGAGTTGTAAAAGTTTGCTAATTGAATTCTTAGTCAATACGTGAGAGTGATTAGATATGAAAGGAATTGAAGAACATTTAAATTTATTCATTCTTAAAAAAATATATAAAAGAGATTAAATGATATGGTATTTATTTAATACAAGGAAACTTTAAGGAAGGTATGTTATTGTCAACATTATGTTAAATATGATTTCTTAATTATTTTATTTTTTACTATAACTCTTTATATAACAAGTAGTTCTATATATCCAATTTACTTAGATCATATTGATCTTTTAGTAAATTAGATTTTTAAGGAACCGATTTTTATAAATGAGAATAACTAGGAAAATAATCTTGGGTGAAAAAGTATTAACATATAATTTGGTGCATAGAGCTTGAATGATGGTGATAATGAGACTCTTCTTAAAATGGGGACTTTGTATCAAATAAAAATTTAAACCAATGCAATTAGAGCAAATATGCCGTGAAATAAAATTTAGCTTTTTATTTTTTGTTTTTCTTTTAAATTCACTTGTATTTGGTAGATGTGTTAAATTCTATATATGTACACTAAATATAGAACTTTTGAGTGTAGGTATTTATGTTTCAAATTTCACTTTCTTTTTATTGTGCTCCTCGATACAAACTCTTATTGTTGTACTTATGGACTTACATTCTTTTTATTATATGATTGTTTGATATAATTAGTTATAACTTTTTAAGTACTTTGTATTACTTTTAGTTTTATGTCTGTAAAGAATTAAATGATCTTTTTCTTATATTAGTTGTGATTTTTTTGTTTATAAGAAAAAAGTAATATTAATAGAATAAAGAGATATTTGTTATATTAAATTTATATTATTATGATTGTTTTAGACACGATTGAAGTAAAGTTAAAAACTATATAATACCACACTAAAGGACTATTTTGAAATTTTATAAAATTTAGTAACTATTTTATAATTTTTAAAAATTATCTAAAATTATACTCAATATTAATTAATACTCAATATTATATTGTACCGTACTGTACTAAAATTAAATTTGATATAAGGTCTTATATGATATTCATATCGATTAATTTTAACACACTTCCTCGTGTCAAAAGAAATATATGAAATAAAAGGAATTCAACTTTTGTCGTTCTGCAAAAGCTTCTGTTCTAGTCTCTTAGTTCAAGAAACTCCTAGTCATATGCAATTGAATTAAATTGAGACCTAAGTACTTATGTTATAAAACAAAATTGCGAATTCTGAATGCCGCCAGATATAATTAGTGGTTTTAGGAGCGTGCCTCCTCCATAGTAGTCTTCAAGCAATATGACCCTCTCTTTTACGACCAACCTTGCTATAACCTCTTTTTCAAAAAAAAAAACTTTGCTATAACCTCTCAGCTACGAGGCGGGGCTCCTAAAAGCTTGGAGACCTAACCATCCTATTTTTTGACAAAAATTTTGTCCCGTCAACCTATAAATAATATAGGCCTCATGGTCATCAACGAATAAAGCAGCCGTCCGGCGGACGACCGGACTCCCTCTCTTTGAACCTGTTTCCTTTTTCTTTTCCTTTTCATTTTAATTAACAATGACAACATTGAGGAGGTCCTTCTGCATTCTACCTCTCCTCCTTTTTGCTACATCTGCTCATCTTTTTGATATCGATCATAACTTTCTATTCAACAATGAAAAGAAGATAATGGGACCTCATGAATTGTTTGGAGACCCTTTTGGGAATCCAAATGATTACAAGGGCCAAAATTTACCTGGTGACTTTGACATTCCCATAGATATGTTGCCGAATAAGGACGCTCAGGAACACTTGCATGTGACTGGAACATCCGGAGGGGCTCAGCAATCCATTGCATACGGTGACGGTGGCAAGGAAAAGGCAGGAAATACAAAGAAATATAGAGGGAGATGGGAGCTGGTTTCTAAGAACTCCGGTGTATCAGCCATGCATTCGATTTTGCTTCCGAAGGTTAACAAGGTCTTAATGTATGACGCCACCATTTGGCTTATCTCAAACGTGAAGTTGCCTGGAGGAGAATGCCGTATTCTTAATAATAAGACCGGTGAGAAGGATTGCTGGGCTCACTCGGTTTTGTACGACATAGAGACCTCAAAGCTCGAGCCACTTATGGTATACAAAACACCGTGATTTCACTTAACCTCCCAAATATGTTTTTATTGTTGTTTTCCACTATATATATATAATATATTATGTATGGTGGAAAACATATATATATATACGACTCTCCTAACATGTCCAAATTATACATCATGATAACAGTTACACACAGATACATGGTGCTCGTCAGGGGGTCTCACTTTGGACGGTGATTTCGTTAGTACTGGCGGTTTTCAAGGAGGTGCAAACACTGTTAGATACCTTTCGACATGCAAAGATTGCACTTGGAGAGAATACCCTCCTGCTCTGGCTGCCCCGAGATGGTAAGGAGACAAATAAACTTCTCACTTTTCGTATTTCATTTAATTAAACCAAATCGTGGTGCCCGACAGTTTGCAGTTTTTGCATGCATGTATGCTTAACTCTTAGAATGTCTCAGCTTGGGGGAAATTTTAATCAATGTTGTTTTTGTGTCTTGTCTATTAAGGTACTCAACACAAGCAGAATTAGAGGATGGTGGCTTCATTGTGGTTGGTGGCCGTGATGCCTTCAGCTACGAGTATATTCCACCAGAAGGCAAAAGCAACGCAAAACCCTACTTCTTTGAGTTCCTCCGACAAACCAGCAATAAAGAAGAGAACAATTTGTACCCTTTTGTCTACCTCAACACCGACGGCAATGTGTTCATCTTTGCCAACAGTCGCTCGGTCTTACTCAACCCCAAATCCAACAAGATAGTCCGTGAGTTCCCGGAGCTTCCTGGCGGTCACCGAAACTATCCTGCTTCCGGAATGTCTGCAATTCTCCCCATCACACTCACCGCAAATAACCCGCAAGTGGTCCCCGCGGAGGTGTTGATATGCGGTGGCTCAGCACATGAAGATTCATACTCTAAGGCCGAGAAGCACATTTTCTACAGTGCACTCAGGGATTGTGGAAGACTTAAGATTACAGAGAAAAACCCAGATTGGGAAAGAGAACTGATGCCAACTCCTCGTATCATGGGTGACATGATCATCCTTCCAACAGGCCATGTCTTGGTTCTCAATGGTGCAATGAGAGGAGCCTCAGGTTGGGGTTTTGCAAGAGAACCCAACTTGTCACCAGTTTTATACAATCCTAAAGCCAAGTTAGGAAGGAGATTCAGGAAGCTCGCAGCATCCAGCATTCCAAGGGTGTACCATTCATCAAGCGTTCTGCTACCCGACGGCAAAGTCCTGGTGGCTGGCAGCAACACCAACAACGGTTACATCTACGATGCCATGTACCCAACTGAACTGAGAGTGGAGAAATTCTCTCCACCTTACTTGGATCCCCAACTAGTGGACAACAGACCACAAATTCAGGCTGACAATACTGACAACAAGCTTTCCTACGAGAAAAATTTCAAGATAAGATTCACCTCAAAAGGTTCAAACTTGCAAAAAAGCGATATCATGGTAACAATATATGCTCCTGCTTTTACAACACATGGAGTTTCCATGAACCAGAGGTTGATTCTCTTGCATGTAGTGGAAATCAAGAACAAGGGTTTGTTCAGCGAAATCCTCGCATTGGCACCACCAAGTGGTGCTGTTGCTCCTCGTGGCTACTACATGCTTTACGTTGTTCACAAGGAAGTGCCCAGCGTTTCCATCTGGGTTCAGATCAAGTAAAATGCACTTTCTGCTGATCATTAATTGTTTATTTCTTCCCTGAAATTATAACGAGAAAATTTGTTAGGGAAAATTTCATAACATTAAGCTCCTTCATTTAATGTTCTTCTTGTTTCTTTTCACGTTCCTTTTACACCTGCTCACCAGTATCAACCGAGCTTCGTTAAACCATCCGATCACAACGGCTAAAGTAATCACTACAATAATGTTGACTTTTGGCTACCAAAAAAATCAGTATAAAAACCTTGCCTATTATTTTTAGCTACATTTTCATTGTAGCTGAAAATTATAGGCGACATTTATGAAACCGTCGCTAAATATTTAGCTATGCATCATTTCTATAGCTAAAATCTATTAGGGAAGTTTCTAGGAATAGTTGCTAATAGTTTTGGCTACACTTACCTTTCATCGCTAAAAGCTACTAGTTACATTTCCAGAAATGTAAATTTATTATGTAAAAAATTGTACAAAAATAATTGATAATTTGAAGTTTGTATATAAAAAGTAAAATATTATTAAAGTATATATAAGATTTTAATTTCAACTTTAACTTCTTATAGAGAAAATAATAAATACAGATATCAGTAAATAAATTATAATATTAAATATTTTAAAAAATAAAATTTTAAACTAATTATAATATTAAATAATTAAATAACATATATTTAATTGATAATAAATTAATTTATAAAAATAAAATAAATAAAAATAGTTTTATAAATTTTACGTTATAAAAACTTAGATTAAAGATTAAAATTAAAAAATATAAAAAATATTTATATTTTAAAGAAATTTGAAAAAAATTAAAAACTAAAAGGCGAAGCAAAAATGAACAGTCCTAGTCAGCATTCTAACTAGATCAATTACGGCTTGAGTAATGATACAACCTGTTTAATATTTTTACCTCATAAAGACATCCATTGCCTAGGTGCACCTTATGCTTAGTCTCCTAACCAATAAGTATAGCAGTAACTTCTCAACATCTTTTGATATCAACGTAAAATTCCATGACATGGTCAATAAATTGCTTATTTTCAATAACAAAAAAAAAGAAACATTAAAAAAAAGTTCATATCAGCAAGGCCAAAACTTGTTGCTTACAAAACCTTTAAAACCATCACAAACCTTGCTGAAAGAGCACCCCATTTCACTGACATAGAACTGAAATGGCAAGTTTGCAACGTCGGTCGGTACCTCTATTCATCCTTGCAACATTTATTCCAATTTTGATTGAAGTCAATTTCCCCAGAAGCATGTACTACTACTGGGGTGGTTATCATTCTACGGTTCTAGGCACTACAACTTGTATTAGATCAAACGCCATGTAACGACGTGTCCAGTTTTCAATGTCATTCATACTGCTTGTCACATTAAATTATCATCCAGATAAAATCATTTGCTGATTTAGTTAACTACACTCTTCACTTCCAGTCTCTGGCAAAATCAAGCAAGCATCCTTATTTGGATGCGTTGAAATGTTAATCAAATTGGTAACTGGAAACTCCCGTGGAGCAGTGATGCCTACTATATGTGAGTATTAATATTTGACCAGGAAGCAAGGCCATGGTCTTCCTTTTGCATTTTCGAATTGTTCCCTCGATCAGAAATGAAAGCTCAAATACTAAGTTGCATCACTTAGTTATGCACAATAGTACTCCTCTCCCCTAAAGTTAATGTACAGTCTTCAACAAAGTTTTAGTGAAATGGCACCCTAGACACCCATAACTAGAAAAGTAAACTTAAATGGATGCTAATCAGAAAGTGTTTTGGGTCCCACTTCGAATTTGTGAAGCTATCCTCTATTTGTAACAAGCATGATGAGATAGACTTTTGAGTTACTTAAGGAATTTCTCAGGTCAGCCATACATCATCCACACAATCTGTCAGATTATGTAGTATTATTTGGAAAAATTGTACAGTTATAGAGAGGATTAGAATAAGATACAGATTTCCCTATACTTTAGGGAGTTTGTTACTACATTCAGGTTAGACGATTATATATATATAAACTACGGCTGTAACCTAAGTTAGATGAGAAAAGCAGAAATTTATTCTTCTCTGCTAATATTCGACATAGTATCAGAGCTCTTGGCTCTTTCCTACTAAAACTCCTTTTTTTTTTCTAGTTCGTACCAACTGAGATCCATCTCGACTGTTCCTCTCATTGTTGTAGCCTTCTCTCTCATATTTCCCTGTTCCTTTTCCTATTCTTATCCTTAGTTTTACTCAATCAATCATGTCGGAATCACCCAGAAGTTTTGCCGAAATCACCAGCCCTGCATTCGAGAATATTGATGCTGCTATAACCGGAGATTTGCAGAACATTTAAGCTGCATACCGATTGAATGGGAAGAATTATTTGAATGGTCACAATTGATCCGCACATTCCTAAAGGAAAGAGAGAAATTGAGCCATTTAATGGGCATAGGTCCTTCACAGGACGATCCCAAATTGCAGCGGAGAATGAACAAGACTCCATGGTAATGTCCTGGTTATGGAACTCAATGCTGCCAGAGATTAGTGACACATGTATGTTCCTCGGAACTTCCAAGGAGATTTGGGAAGCTATTCGGCAGACATACTCCAAGGTTAATGATGCTGCACAGATCTACGAGATTAAGACAAAAGTTTCAGCAACTAAATAGGAGACTCGGACTGTTGCTGAATATTCGAATCTCTTACAAAGCTTGTGGCAAGAGGTGGATCATTATCAATGGATCCAAATCCGCTGTAGTGAAGATGCAGCAATTCTGAAACGTTTTGTGGAAAAGAATCATATTTATGATTTTTTGGCAGGATTAAAAGTGGAATTTGATGTTTTAAGGGTGCAAATTTTAGGAAAACCAGACGTACCGTCTCTAAATGAAACGATTTCTATTATACGCGCAAAAGAGGGACATCGAAATGTTATGCTTGAACCTCAAGGAGGAGATGGTTCTGCACTCATTGCCAAGGCCACAGAATTGAAAAAGGCAAACAATCCTACACTAGTTACTAGAGGGGACTCATCCAAACCATTTAACCGGGAATCCCTATTCTGCACATACTGCAAGAAGCATTGGCACACCAGAGAGGAATGCGGGAAACTTCATGGCAAGCCCAATCGAAGTGGGAACGATCGAAGTCAGGCACATATGGTGAGCACTTCGTCAACTAATGAAGAGAATTCCAAAAAATATGTCCTTGAGTTTAACACCGAAGAAATTGAGAAACTAAAAACCTTTGTGGAGTCCTTTGAGAAGCCAACCTCAACAGGTACTTGTTCATTGGCGTTTTCAGGTATTTCTTCTTCCTCTAATACTAATGTCTCAGAGAGAAATTCTCCTCCCATGTGGGTGATTGATTCCAAAGCAAATGACCATATGACTTGTTCCTCTAAACATTTTATCTCTTATAACCCCAACTGTAGCCATAAAAAGATCACAATAGCTGATGGATCCATCACCACCATAGCTGGCCAAGGGGATACACACATAAACAAGGACCTTACAATACGAAATGTTCTCCATGTTCCAAAGCTATTTGCAAGCCTTATTTCCATTCAAAAATTAACCACATATTCAAATTGCAGTATAACCTTTTTTTTTCCTTCACATTGTGTCTTTCAGGAGCTAGGCACGAAGAAGATGATTGGATGTGCTAGTCAGAGGGACGGTCTCTATTTCTTGGAAAAACAACACAGTATGTCAGAAATTGGAAACCCTTATGTATATTCTTCTTTTCCGAATCTGTCATGTTAAACCAAGATAAAATTTGGCTTCATCATTGTCATTTAGGTCACCCATCTTTTAGAGTTTTCAAGTTGATGTTTCCTTCTTTATTTAAAGGTCTTGCGTATGAAATTTTTCATTTTGATGATTGTGAACTCGCCAAGCACAAACGTGCTTCCTTTCCAATAAGCAACAAAAAAACCTTTGTTCCTTTTTCTCTCATTCATAGTGATATTTGGGGACCTTCTATCATCCCAAATATTTCGGGTGCTAGGTATTTTGTTTCATTTATTGATGATTGTACCTGTGTCACATGGCTTTACCTCTTGAAAAATAAATCTGATGTTAGTACTATTTTTCCTAATTTCTACAACATGATCAATACTCAGTTTGATGTAAAAATTAAGAGATTTCGATCAAACAATGCCAAGGACTATTTCAATCAAACCCTTTCTCCATTTTTTCAGAAAATAGGAATTATTCATGAGTCCTCATGTGTTAACACCCCACAACAAAATGATGTAGCTGAGCAAAAAAATGAACGTCTCCTAGAGATCACTAGAGCATTGCTGTTTCACAAAAATGTTCCCAAATAATACTGGGCTGAAGCCATATTAACTGCTGCCCATCTTATTAACTGACTTCTAACACTAGTCCTTGGATTCAAAAGTCCAATTAATATTCTCACAAAAATTTTCCCAAATTTTTTTGTTTCAAACAGTTGTATACCTCGAATCTTTGGCTGTATTGCGTTTGTTCATATTCATTCTCACAATAGGAGCAAATTAGATTCACGTGCTCTTCGATGCATTTTTATTGGATATTCCTCCACATAAAAGGGTTATGAATGCTTTCACCTACCTTCTAAAATTTTTTTTTCTCAGCCGATGTTACTTTTGTTGAAAATGAACCTTTTTCTCAGTACGCTTATCTTCAGGGAGAGACCTTGAGTGAAGATAAAACAAAGGATATGTTTCTTCTTGATCCTAGTTTTGTTCAACCTATAACTATAACCGTGCTTGAATCCACTTCTCCCTCAATTGAGTTAGCCACATCTGTTGAAATGATGAAAGCTAAGGGAAATCAAGATAACATGCAGCCACTGCATGTTTATTCTAGGAGGAAGATACCAGTCTCTCGACCAGCACAAGTCCAGTCTCCCATTCATGTTGTTGCCCAAATTCCAAAAATCACTCTCAAACCAACTGACAATATCAGACCAGGTGGTGAGCCAAGTGTTGAGCCATTTGAACCAACAGACGAACCAAAAAAAACAAGTACTAAAGACCTACCAATTGCACTTAGGAAAGGAACAAGAACCTGCACAAAACATCCACTGTCTTTTTTCATGTCTTATCAGAATCTATCCCAAACCAATCTCCATACAATTCCCACACGAGAAATCTAACTGAGGCATTAGGAGACAGAAAATGGGTGGATGCTATGAAGACCAAAATGGAGGCCCTTGAAAGGAACAAGACATGGGAGTTAGTGGAATTGCCAAGAGAGAAGAAACTAGTCGGGTGTAGGTGGGTTTTCACCATTAAATACAAGGTTGATGGCTCGGTGGAAAGATATAAGACAAGATTGGTGGCCAAAGGGTACACTCATCAATTATCTAGAGACATTTGCTCCTGTTGCTAAGATGAACGCGGTACAGAAACTGTTGTCATTAGCTGCTAATTTCGAGTGGAATCTGCAACAATTTGATGTTAAGAATGCATTCCTCCATGGTGATCTAGAAGAGGAAATTTACATGGAAGTTCCTCCTGGATTTGAATCTAAAGAGGGAATGGTGTGCAAGCTGAAGAAAGCCCTTTATGGGATCAAACAATCACCACGAGCTTGGTTTGGGAGGTTTGCTAAGGTGATGATTTCATTGGGATATAAGCAGAGACAAGGAGACCATACTTTATTCGTTAGACACTCAAATTCTGGGAGAGTCACAGCATTGCTAGTTTATGTAGAAGATATCATCATGACAGGTAATGATGTAGAAGAGATAAAAAAAATCTGAAGCAATGTCTCTTGAAGGAATTTGATATCAAAGAGCTAGGAAAGTTAAAGTACTTCCTAGGCATTGAAGTAGCTCACTCAAAGCATGGGATTTTCATCTCTCAACAAAAGTATTTACTTGACTTGTTGAAAGAAACAGGAAAGTTAGGTTGTAAACCAGTGGAGACATCGACTAAATTCAATCATGGATTATGTGATGCTCCAGAAGATCCCATGGTAGATAAAGGATCATATCACAAGCTTGTTGGGAAGTTGATATATCCGGCACACACAAGACCAGATATAGCATTTGCAGTGAGCACGGTTAGTCAATTCATGCACAATCCCAAAGAATCACATCTCAAAGCAGTAAATAGGATACTACAATACTTGAAAGGCAGCCCGGGAAGAGGAATTCTATTTAAGCGACAAACAGTCACAGGTATGACATTAGAGGCTTTTACCGATGCAGATTATGCAAGGTCTTTGGTCGATAGGAGATCAACATCTGGTTACTGTACACTCCTAGGTAGTAATCTTGTAACATGGAGAAGTAAGAAGCAAAATGTGGTAGCAAGATCAAGCGCAGAGTCAGAATTCAGATCTATGGCATTGGGAATATGTGAATTACTTTGGCTGAAGATGATCCTAGATGACTTAAGAATAAAAGGGGAAGGACCCATGAGACTGTACTGTGACAACAAATCAGCCATCAGCATTGCACATAACCCTGTTCAACATGATCGAACAAAGCATATTGAAGTTGATAGGCAATTTATCAAGGAAAAACTGGACAGTAACTTAATATGCACTCCATTTGTGTCAACCAAGGTTCAGTTGGCAGACATACTTACAAAGGGACTAACAAGCACATTGTTTCAAGATATTATTGGCAAGCTTAGGATGGAAGATATCCACTCACCATCTTGAGGGGGAGTGTCAGATTATGTAGTTTATTTGGAAAGATTGTACAGTTACAGAGATCATTTAAATCCTTGATTTCTTGGTATCAGAATAAGATACAGTTGAAAGAAAGATTTTTATTTCTAAAAAAATGTCTTACTCTTTACATTCTATGTTCTCTCTTATATAACACTCTA
>JAOQMS010000179.1:10232523-10252206 GCA_027563885.1 Erythroxylum longipes
GATTCTAAGGAGCTAATTCTAGGGATTCTAACCATTATTCCTGATTTATGTTCACATGTAACAGATATTTACAACAGATACAGATTTCCCTATACTTTAGGAAGTTTGTTACTATATGTAGGTTAGAGAATTGTATATAGAAACTATGGCTGTAAACTAAGTTAGATGAGAAAAGAAGAAATTTGTTCTTCTTTGCTAATATTCGACACAATCATTTACACGCTACGAAAAGGAAGCAGGGAACAGCAATTTCACTGCTGGTTTGACCCAACTGCTGATTATCATAACTACATCGTACATTGTCCTTTCACATACTACAATAATCAATCTGCTGTTAGACTTGTTCAGAATTAATAGAGTGTATCTTGCACACACACACACACATATATAAGACAGAACAATAGCGACAAGAGCAGGAAAACAAATATTCAGTTCTCTATCAAGCTGCTAATTCAATGCAAGTCTCAGGCCATCACAAGCACCTATGCTATCTTTAACATATCTTAAATTCTTCTTATACCTCTTTGAACTTTATAATAAACAAATCACACTCTAGTTTCATTTGCTAGATTCAATAGTACCTAGCCATGCATCCAGAAACCAAAGGGGATACTAATCCTCAAGGATCATCATGACAATTTCAGGTGGTATTTAGATAAAATTCCTAAACTACGAGATGAGGGGATAGCTTATTCAAACAAACAAGTAATGAGGGTTTATTCTAGCTTATGGAATGCAGATAACTAGGCAAAAAGAGGTGGACTAGTTAAGATTGATTGTAGTGGTGCATCCTTCATAGCAACTTACCGTCATTTTTTGGGCCCTGAGCTTGCAAGTGGAATGGACCGATCAGCATCAGTCAATGTGCAGTTAAAAGTTAAAAACCCTGCTAATTGGTGGACATTACCCACATACAGCCAGTTAACCCTGCCAAACAGGGCCAGATGAAGTGGGTAACAGATAACTACGTGATCTGAAACTACTGAAAATACACAAACAGGTTTTAAGTGAAAGGATCAAATATTGCATTCCAGGATGAGAGGATGGAGGAGTTTTATTGCAGAAATCACACCATACCTCCATCACCTAGGTTTATTGCATTCATTGTCAATAGGGGTTGTTTTCTACTCCATGTTTCTTCACTACATTACATTCTTCTCATTCAGCGATGTCTGTGTAATCCCATACATCTTCGAGACAATCCCCAGATCAGAAAAGAACATTTCTCTTTAATTACCCAAAAATGAACACCCAAAGAAAGGATCGTACTCGCCCCACAAGCAATTTCTATTACCTTGTACAACAAATGAAAAAACAACATAAACAGAACCTGAATAATCTTTTAGAAAGTGATCACAACATAATAGCTCCCTAAACCAACTAGCAAAATACTGAAAAAGAATTAAGTATACCTTCCAACCAACAACAAGCCAAGAACCCAAAATCAATTAATCGTATCATCTAACGAGCATCAAGCAGTCACGCAATACAAAGCCAAACGCCTAGCACAATAAAACCCGTACCCAGCAAAGCGAACCCAACACGAATCTCTTCCCCCAAAAGCATCCCGAACACAGCAGTCGCAGCAAACGTTATCGCATTGGTGACGGGAACAGCCAGAGAAATTGGGGCGTCGCTTAAGATGGCGAAGAATGTAGCAGACGCCGAGAGGTTGATCAAGAAAGGAACCGAGTATTGCCAGAAGAACAGAAGGCTAACCCAGTTCTTGACCGATGATAGAATTTTCCGGTGGAGCTTTTGCGAGTTCGATGGCGGCGACGATTTTACCGACTGACGATCCCAGAGGAGTGTGCCACGGCGGATTAGGGCGTTGGTGGCGCCCCACACTAGGCCTATCGCCACCATCTTCTGGACGTCGTCGGACATGGGCGGTGCCATTGGTGAGTCCGGTGAACTGATATTTATTTTTTTTCTGGAATTTCATGTGTGTGCCCTTTTCCCCTGTGCCAGTCGCGGTCAACCTATTAGATAAATTTCCCCAGGTTAATAAAAAAAAATAAAACGGAACAGCATAATAATAAATGTTGTAATTGTTTCTTTTTGGTAACTGGTAAGCACCCTGGCAAATTTATGTCCGTGATGGAGGAGTTTTTTTTTGTTTTGTTTAATCCATCATTAAAGAATCGAATTATTTTAATTAGTTATTAGTAAAAATTTTAATTCGATTAATTTTTATTTTTATTTAATGAGATTAGTTATCAATCAATCTATTTTTATAAATAAATTAATTTTTATAAACTATAATTAATTAATAATTTTTTATTTAATAATTTTTAATTAAATGTTTAAATTTTAGAATTTTATTTAATTATATTTAAATTTTAAAATTTTTATTTAATTTTTACTTATTATATCTAATATTAATTCAATCTTTTAAAACTTTAATTATACATTATAAATGATCTGACGATGAGTTGGAATATTTTGATTTTGAATGGTGGAAAGCATTTCTCTTTGAAGAATATAAATATTAGTTAATAAATTAGTCCTCCCTCCTCCTTTGCCTCTGCTTTTACTTTACATGCAACATACGATCCACATGCACTCTGTAGGTCCCACCAAAATTATGATAGCAAGATAGCGTTCTAAGGCCAAAACTATCAGATTAATTGTACATTCATCTGACGTGGCTAAACTCTGCCGTTTCCTATCTGATAATTTCAAAAGAAAGAAAAGCAGCTCCGTTTGCATAAACATGTTAAATGACTGCCGCCGCGCGCACCACAGCGAGAACTGGAAGCCGCCTGTCCTAATCTAATGTAATGACTGCCGTTACCTTTTCTTTTGTTAATAATGATGTCTATTAACTCTTTTTAAATTTAATATTTATTTTTTGAAAAAAATAGAAGCATCAAATAATGTGAGAAAAGAAGGTTTAAACATGGTGATGTATGTGACGATAATTTCAATATAATAAATATTAATTTTCTTTGAATATCATTTAACTTTTTACGTATGTAATAATTAATAGTGATATTCCTATTTTATTTGATTACTCTGATTGATATTTTTGTTGTCGAGATTTGCAAAGTGCTTAATTTCCAAATCTGAATCAAATTTATGAAAAATAAATTAGTCACTTCTTTATATTGTAATAAAGGAGCAAATATAATTCAACCCGAAAATACCCCGTATAATTTATAACGTAAGCAGCCAACTAACCAAATCCAGCCGTCTTATATTCTTAGTGCAGCCACTGTATTAAGTCACCATTTCTCTCTGTGGTTTTGGCTGCTCACACATTCCGAAAACTCTCTTCCTAGTCTCTCTTTTTTCCCTCCCTCGTCAACACCCAAACAATCTTATCTATTATTCAATTCTCTGTCTCTTTTCATGCTCCAACCCTAGATGGAAAGATTCGTCGGTGGCAAGTTTAAGCTTGGCCGCAGGATCGGCAACGGATCTTTCGGCGAGATCTTTCTCGGTCAGTCTTTTTTCCACCACACTCACACATCTCTGTTGCTATTTGCTATGTTTGCTACCTGATTGATTATCGTTATGGTGTTTTTCCCTTTGGCAGCTACACATATCGATACGTTCGAGATCGTAGCGGTTAAGATCGTAAGTTCCTCTCATATTTTGCGTTTGTCTTTGGGGTGTCGATTTGTTAATTTTAGTGTTTATTTGGTAGTTCTTGATTTGTGCTGGTTTGCAGGAGAATACTAAGACGAAACACCCCCAATTGCTTTACGAGGCTAAGCTATATAATATTCTTCAAGGAGGAAGTATGTGTTCGGATTGACTGTTTTGTTTTGGTTACAACTTTTGGAGAAATGAGCTTGCGTAATTTTATTGTGCTCTTTTGGTAGGCGGAATCCCTGGGATAAAATGGGCTGGTGTTGATGGGGAAGAGAACGTTCTGGTGATGGATTTGCTTGGACCAAGCCTTGAGGACTTGTTCGTCTATTGTGGGAGAAAGTTCTCTCTAAAAACCGTGTTAATGTTGGCCGATCAGATGGTAAGTTTGACTTGGTCATATCGTAATTAGTCTTAAGATCAAAAGCAGATACTGCCACTCCGTTCTTCACAATTGCTTCTAACTACTCTGCTCTTTATACCGTAGTTCAGTTGCTAATTATGTGTCCTTTCAGTATAAAGTTTTCCAAATTAGCTCTTTCATGATTTGTGTTTTTTCAATTGGGAGATGAATAACTAACTCGTTTATGTACGTAGAACTGTTTCCTAATGATATGTTCCCGTCTCTTTTTTTCCTCAGATTACGAGAATAGAGTATGTTCACTCCAAAGGATTTCTGCATAGAGACATAAAACCTGATAACTTTCTTATGGGTCTTGGCCGGAAGGCTAATCAGGTAATGATTTGTGATGCCTTATTGGTGTTTCTATAGACTTATTATCAGGTTATGTTGTTCTTACTGAATTGCTCATTTCAGGTTTACATAATTGATTTTGGGCTTGCGAAACGATATCGAGATGCCACAACAAATCGCCATATACCTTATAGGTAACTGTTTGCTAGTTAATCATCTTCTACTCTTTTATGTAGCAATTCTTCGTGTATAATGACTGTGGCTCATGAGATTCCTATTTTTTTTTGGAATTGATGAAGATAAAAGAAGGTGCGGTTATGAAATGTGATTTTGCCTAATCCATTCTAACTGTCTTCTTCTTAGGGAGAACAAAAGCTTAACTGGAACTGCACGTTATGCCAGTTGCAATACTCACCTGGGAATTGGTAAGCTAATTATAGTCTTCTTGAAAGCAAGTTAAGAGTTTAGGCGTTTAGATACTCACATAAACGTGCTTAGTTTTGTTTTGCATAAGCTTACACATAACCTCGTTCATTCCTTAATTGTAGAGCAAAGCCGCCGAGATGATTTGGAGTCACTTGGTTATGTTATGTTATATTTTCTTAGAGGAAGGTATGTCTTATTGTAGATTGGTTTCTGGTATACCTAATCTTCTATTCTCCTCGGCCTGGATAGTTGTTTCCATATCTTTGGAAGCAGTATTATTGCTTAGATCAGAATAAAATCTTAGGTTGTGTGCATATAGGAGTTTGTGATTTGAGCTGACAAAAGTTCTTTATGTAGCCTTCCATGGCAGGGTTTAAAAGCTGCCACAAAGAAACAGAAGTATGACAAAATTTGTGAGAAGAAATTATCAACTCCTATTGAGGTTCGATTCTATTTTGGAGAATATTCATTAGGACTTAAGGTTTCAATTTGTCACACATTAATTTCTTTACAGGTTCTGTGTAAAAATCATCCAGTGGAATTTGCTTCTTACCTTCACTACTGCCATTCACTTACATTTGATCAGCGACCTGATTATGGATTTTTGAAGCGTCTATTTCGTGACTTGCTTGTACGTGAAGGTATTGATGAGTTTGATTTAATCAATCTATAGGACAACCAAAGATTTTCATTTCAAGATCTGCCAGGATACAGCCACTACAACTTGCAAGAATAGCAATCAATTTTGAACCAAGATTTTGTACTGAATTGGAATATAGAAAAGCAAGCAATTTTTGGCAGACCTTCACGAAATCTGATCACTCTCCATATCATAAAAAATACAATTGAATATGTCTTCTTGATTAGTATGTTAATGGGAACCTTCATGATATCTGTTAGCAGGATTGGAATTTGATTATATATTTGATTGGACCATCATCAAATACCAGCAGTCACAGAAGGGAAGAAGTCAGCCTCGGTTGTCTGTCAGTAACTTGTATCTTCTATTTATTTTAAAACTCATAGTACAATTGATGCGTGAATGTGGCTTCAAGTTTTATCTCTGCATAAAGATATGCATTTTTAGTTTAAAATTGGGGAACAGCCATATAGAAGTCTGAAATTTTAAAGTTCTCATATTACAGGCAGTTCCTGGAGCAAGTAGCAGTCATGCAGTTCCAAAAGACGTGGAAAATCTCCAAGGTCAGAACTTGCCTTATGTTGTCTGCAGATATTCATGATTGAAATTCTGTCTTTCGAGAAAGAAAGAAAGAAAAAAAGATAGCCTTGGATAATTATGAGTTTAATGAGTTTCTTTTAAGTGCAATCCATGGTCTACATACTGTTAAACTTTTTAGAAGTTTTAAAACAAACCTTTTAGATTTATTAGTCCACACAGTTCAATCATCTTGGTACACAAAAAAACTGGTAGTTAGAAGTAATTAGTAGAGGCAGCTTCATCACCACAAGTAATTAGTCGAGGCAGCTTCATCACCACACTTTCAAACAACCATTTTTAGATTAACTATTCCACAAAGTCCAATCTTTTTATGCCACACGAAATACGTGCTGAAAAGGAATTAGTAGTAGAAACCTTTATCATCATTCAAAATAATCCAGTGGCTAGCATGGTATAGATCATGTCCTTCAAAATTTTACCATTATTAAGTGAATCTTGATTTTCCATTTATGCCATGGTTATTATATTAGCTGGTTTTTAGCTGATCTTTCTTCCTTCTTGGGTAACTAATATGAGTTGTTATGACCTGCAGGAAATAGTAATCCTCCTTACTCATCTGAGGTTGTGCGGTCTTCTGGTGCTGGCATACGAATGGAATTGAAATCAGGAACAGCCAAAAATTTTATTTCCGACAGCCTGATTGACAAGCATGTAAGTCTGAGCCAAGCATGTAGATTATGTATAGGTTACTGAGGAAAATTCCTAAGACCAATTTTTTTCTTGATAATCCTTGTCCAATTTTGCTATGATTTTACAGAATGAAGTTTTAATTTGGAACTTCTGGCTTAAGGTTTATGTCTCTTCTAGAAGTTCATTTTCTGGTTGGGGCTCTTAAACAGGCTCTATATCTTTAATGCTGTTTCCCTATATTGCTTCAAATTTCACTAAAATGCTGAAAATTTGACGGATTGAAGACCTATTCTTTTAGATGGCAGGTGAGGCAAATATACCATCCACCTCATATTCACTTGCTGGCACTTCGATAAGAAATTTAGCAAAACCTATCATTCAAACTGAAGCACCAAATCCTGGTCATGGAAATAACAGTAAAATTGGCCCCTCAAGTAGTTGGATTTCAGCATTGCAGCGCCATAGTGCCAAGTGATCAAGATGGTAAACTTATTGTCAGTGCATTTGAGTGAAGTTCAATACTGCCTTTTTCTATGGCAGTCATGTTGTAGAGTTGCATTTAACAGCACGGTGGCCAGTTATCATGCAGTATGATTTTACTGTGATCTGGGCTAGAAGATTCTTGGATACCTCAGTAGAGGGAACAAAATCTTTGGTGACACAGGATGGTGCCTTCCAGTATGTTTCTCATCAAGATGGCTGTTAATGCATTTCCTGGGCTCTGATACACTTTTTACCTGATGAAACTTGGTTGCATTACTTTACAAGGTGACTACAGACACGTTGGTTGTCATAGGATACCAACATAAGTTTGGTTCCTGTGCTGTGTATATAGATGTCGTAATTGACTCATAAAGATATTGTATTTGTGCCTCCATGTGTGAAGAATTAAATTTGATGCTTTTATCCATCAATTTCTTCTTTTCATCACCAGACAAGACAGTTTCTTTTGCCCAATTAATGTCTTTAAAAGTTGCTTGAATGGTATGCATTTCCCGGATCCTAGTATTTTTGATGTCATGGAGACTTGAGAATGTCCATCTCCTGTTCACATCTTCCAAATTTCACTACCATAGTGTAGAAGTATGTAAAGTTGAGCATAATCATTGGTCACATATGGGATGCTTCAAATTGCCACAAAAACTAGAATGTTATCCGAGGTATTCTGGCAGCTACTCTTTTGCAGGGTTAATAGAAATTTCTTGCCAAATGCATTGGTAATGAGCAAGATCGCTCTTAAGTTGATTGGCTATGGTCAACTATTTTGGAGTTCAGTTGCTAGCGGATGGTTATAGCTCAAAATACTGGTAATTATTAATAGTGCTTATTAAGTGGCTGGGGATATATTACAAGCTAGTAATTGCTTTATGCATTAGAATTTTGCCTAGCTTGATCTCAATTATCAGCTAAACAATAATTATTAATATTGCTTATTAAGTGGCTGGGGACTTTCAAATTCTTATTTGCTTCAAAACTTTTCAAAGGTGATGTGTTTAGCAATATGTCAATTTCCTTGTGTGCATTTCTTTCCAACTTTTAATTTGGTCTTGTTAGAATGCTAATGCAGAGAAATTGATCTTAACTGACTTTTATGATTATTTATTCCACCTCTTTGCCAACATATGGAAATAGTTGTCACGTTCATGAAAGTGCAATAATTTGTTGCTTGACATTCATGCTTCCTGTTTCAATCAAACATTGTCCTGCATTTGCTCTAGTTTTAACATAGAAGAGAAGTTTGCTGGCTAAAAAGAACCTATGTAAACTTTCCTAGCTAAAAAGAACCCATGTTTACTTCAGCTTTATTTATTTGTCTGATGTTTTGGTCATCACGTTGGATAATAGTTTTATATATCCCTCTCAATTGTTAAGTCATACTTTCTAATTTGCAGGATTCGTCCTCCCATGGCATTTTCTGCAGCAACAAATTTACAACCGGGAACTGGTAAGGAGGGGTGTCATATGAAGTCCACTAACACTTGCCTTTGGGTCTTTACTACTACTAGTCACAAGTATGAGGCTGCCTATCTGCTAATCAGTGGACCATCTCCTGCTTAATTGCGTTTTCATGCTCACTGGTGGGATATTGGAGTCCATTGATCCGAGGTTGCATTCTCAGTTGAGTTGCTCTTGACAACAAACTATGCATCAAATACAATCCTCTGGAGGAGAATTAAGTGAGGCACGGAAAGTAGGATGTAATTTGATTGGAATGAGAATACTGGAAAGAATCAAGGAAAAGAAACTTGATCGGCTTGTTCTCGTAGTAGTAGGATGTCAGATTGTAGCTGTTTGGGAAAACCATCCAAGTATTAGAAAATATCCTTATAGTCAGTTGATTGATTGATCAAGGTCCTTGGTTTCTGGGTTAATACCGAAGGTAAATGTACAGGTTTGGTGAAAGAAATTTTTGTGGCTTGATCCAGTTGAAAAGTGCAAATGCTCGGATGATTCTGTTTCTGCTACCATGACAGTGAATAAAGTTGCTCTCTTTTAGTGCTGTTGTCGGTAATGCTTTTTAATCTTGTAGGCTGTCAACAAACAGCTGAAGAATGCAAGCTGCAATGTTCTTAGTGCAAGCTCAGGCAATTGCAGAAGCAAGTGTTCGACATTGAAATGGATTAAGGCATAGTTAAACAGTTAAAAGTCATCGAGAAATTTTTATATCAGGGTAGTACCGTACCTCGAAACACTTGGGACCTTCTCCAAGACCCCATTTTGTTTCACAATAGTAAGAAGGATATGAAATTTTAGGGTCTTCTGTATTTCCTTGACTTGCCTCTTCTCAGCATTTGCGTTGTTCATCTTTATAGTTATGCCTGGCATTTGGGTTTTTGTGGAAACGTCCCAGGTTGATCCAGGACTTGCAGAGATTATGGGTTTTATTGAAGAGACTGCGGAAGGTATCATTTCGTGTTTTTAGAACCTTAGTATTCAATATCTCCCAGCATGTTATTATGCACTATATTTTAAGATTATGTTCCATTTTGTCTCGAATCCAAAGTAGGCATCTTCGTCATCTGTTTTTTTAGGAATATGACATAATTAAAGTCTGCTAGATTATTCTTTTGATTTCAAATGATGTATAATAATCTAATATTAGTTTCTAAAATTTTGAAAACATGACCTGAAGTTAGAAATATAAAATATTGTGCTCTCTATTCATTTAGGAATTTTGAAGCTGATCTTCATAACCTAAAATAGTGCAACTAATCGATAAATGCTCGCAATGGGCATTAATATGGTCTTGAAATTATGAAGCTTGTGCAAAATAGCAGTGGATCACTGTTTCTTAAGTTACCGCAAGAACTTTAAACCTATTCAGCACGAAGGTTCGCTGTATGGTTTGGATGTTTTAATGCTACGCATCAAAATTTAGATGGATAATCGTTGTCGGCCACTAACTTCGTGGGCCATTATATCATGGGTTTTCTTCAAATTTGTGGGCTTTAACTGGGTCCTTGGATCGGCATAAGGATTAGTTTTCTCCGACGCAAGGGTAAGCTCTCGCCCCCCTGAGGATTTCTATTATAAAATCAGCAATAAAATCTTTTGTATTAAAGAAAATTTACTTTTTATTCAAACACAGTCCTTTTAATATAGAAGAGGTAACTGAAAGTCCCTTTTCTAAAGAGTTAGGAGTGGTAGGATGCTTAGGAACTTACGTATGCATCTATATACTTTCGTGGGATGAAATTGGCCAAGTGAAATGTGAGGTCTTTAAGGTAAGGTTAAAGTGGGGCAAGTTCTTTGTCCCGTTTAGGCTTGGTAGTTGGCCAAATTGGGCTCAAAAGCAACTAATCAAGTTCAAGTTTAGGTTGAGGCCTAATCAGGTTTGAGACATACAACTTAATTGGGCTGTAGGTAAGTTTAAAGCCCAATTGAACGAACAGCCCAAACCTTAGACTCAAGTAAACCTAAGCTTGTTTAAAACTTGGTGATTAGAAACAGATTATGTTTCGATTAATTTTTTAATTACTTAAAATTTAAATAATTTTAATAAAGATTTCATCTAAATTTTAAATAATTCAAATTGCAGATAATATTTATAATAAATATTATTTATTTTTAAATACTTCATAACTAATACAAACTTTGTCACTAATTATTTTAGATATATCAATGAACTTTTCCATGTAAATTTAAAACAAACAATAAAAATATGCTGTATCGATTAGTAAATAATTAAATATATTTGTAACAAATATTACAGTGCTATTATCAAAATTATTTTATTTTTAAAACAAGGAATTATCATAGTACTATTATAATCCAAATGAAAAAAGATACAAAAAAAAGTATCAATTATAGCTAAAGATTAACATAGACAACACTATGGAGTTTCTTTATTAACTTGAATAAAACTACACAAGTAGAGATATGTATCTTTAAATCTAAAAAAGTCAAAGCAATCATTAAAAAAGGAATAGTGAATCGAGAAGTAAAGATTAAAGAAGACAAATCTGCACTAAAGGAAAGGAGTTAACTAATTGTTATAATCAGGATCGTTAATAATTCGCACCGTTTCAACTATATATAAAAACATTATTATGTAAATTATACTCGAGCATGCAACAATTGTGTCAAATGAATATTTACAATTGTGTTAAATGAATATTTAACATATGAGAATTAATAATTAAATATACATTCATCATTGAATATTTGTTCGAAGAAATTTTCAGTTGGAAGATTAATTCTCCTTACTTATATTAATATTAAAAAGACTATAATATAATATAATGTATGATTGTTACAATTATTAAGGTAAGCAAAAGTTTGCCTATATTTTATTAAAAAGACAATATAATATAACATAATGTATGATTGTTACAATTATTAAGGTAAATAAAACTAACATGTCACAAAGAAAAGAGTTTGTTATAAATATCTTCATCACCTAACTAACTTGGAGCATACATAAGGGCTTCCATAGTATTAGGATGAAGTCAAGTATGACAAGGACTATCTGACTGCTAGTATTGAAAGCAAACTTCGAAGTAGCAGTAGAGATTGGAATTGTTCAGAAGTTTCATACAATTACTTGCATGAGCGAAAAAGTAATTCCTTGTGTCTTCCACTATATTAATTCATCTAATTACATATTTTCAACTAAGGTTATAACACTTGCTTCTAGATAGTTCTCCATCTCCATCATACTATAAGAATTTCTAATATTTTTTTATGAATTTTGCAAATTCGGGACTCACACTAGTATATAAACAACAGATAAGCTAAAGTTGAAGCTAATACTAAACTATTACGATACGAATCTTTGTCCAAACTTAAATGATAATCATTAAACAAATCAAAACAAAATTATTTAATGATATTAACATGTTCTTGAGCCCAATTACTATATAACTTTTGATAATAAAAATATAACATCTCCATCTTATGTATCGATTCAATACAAAAATGATTGTCATAATTTATCCTATCATATGCTAATTAGAATTGAGTTTCTCCATCATCTACTCTGTTATGACCTGGATCACCTCGTTGGAATCAAATATTTAACCAGATAAAGCTCGTTTGATCTCACACATGTTGCTAAAGCAAATGTGCGAATTTGGATATTTTGTATTGGAGAACAACTCAGTAGCATTATAAAATGTCTCTAACTTCTCCTATTTTATTGGTAGGCAAGTACACTGAAAATCTCTTTATCTCCACTTGATAAACACCTCAATAAACTTAGTTGTGACTTCACCATCTTAAGTGTTGAATTCCGTCTAATCGGATAATCTAAAACTAACTTCTTTGTACACGGAATGCGTAGTTGTTGTGTAATTTCTTCAAATTTCACTCTTTTGGATGTTACACTCTAATATACTATACTACTCCAGCTTAACTCCATCACTTCCTTAATTACCTCCAAGTTGTCCTTAATAATCAATTTCATGATATACACAAAGCAATGTATATAAAATAACCTTATACCAGTCAACAAGATGAACCCGCAACTTGGTCTTTAATTTTTCGATCATTGCATCATTTGTGATATAGTTATCCAGAGTTATAGTTAAAAGCTTAGTATCAATGTTTCAATCCATTAAGCAATCCACCATCACGGTTGTCAACTTGTCACTTGTATATGACCATGACATATAAATGAACTTACTATTTAAAAACATGAATAATATTAATTAAAGTATAATCAATAAATAAAAGATAACAATATTAAATAATCTAAATGTGTAATCTACCTCAATAGTTAACTATTTAAAGTCCATCAATTGTTAATATAATGTGTTGTCTCCATCGTATAATCCTTCTTTTGGTTGTCAAACATTCACATATCTAATGTGATGGCTACCCATCCATGAATTTTCAAGAACACCTTTAATATTTCTTTCTTTTGATCATCTTAAATCTTGAAAATTTCTTTCTTCAAGTATTCCAAGTTAGAATTTTGAACATTGTCTAGAGTGAGATGAACAATATCTTGAAATTTTTGCTATCAATAATAGAGAGTGATTATTCGTCACCATTAATCACATAGCTACTAAAAAATTTAATATATTGCTATCATAACTTATGGTAGTCATTGCATTCTTCTCTCTCAAGATGTTGAGGGTAAAAAATGTTTGACATCCTAATATCATCTGCCTTTTGTTGCATGACTTTATATGTCTCTTTAAATAAGAGGTTCCACCTTTATGACCTTTGACCAACATCTTGTGACAAATCGTACATTTAATTTTTGATCTTGTTGAAGTGATTCTAAGCATCACTTCTTAATGAACCTATTCTTTTAGTATGAGTCATTTGTTCTCTTAGTATCAAATTAGAACTCTTTGCTAGTATCTTATCATGTACTGAACTAGAACTCTCCACTAAAAGAATATGTTCATCCATCTAAAACAATTAATATATAAATAAGCATACAAGTTATTCATGAATATTTACATATACATTCACTTTAATTAATATTTAACATATATACATACTAAATTCAATGAACATTTATATATATACAAACTAGCAAAAATAATCAATGGAAATAATCTAATTATTTCAAGAAAAAATAAATCAAAATTTTTACATCGGATGTCTACGCATGCATAATCAATATATATTAGTACTATGAAAATTTGTCCATAACATGCATAATCATTTGCAAAGAAGAAATTGGAGTAGATTTTTAAAGTGAGATAATCAAATATGAATGGCTGTTAACATGTCAGATTATAAACTCTTTCCTTATATGGTTCAACATAACACATTATGTTTTTATTTCTGAATAAAGGAGGAAGGCAACTATGGCAAGTCAACAAGGAGTAAAGGAGGAATATATTAGAGGAAAAAGGAAAGCAAGGTCTAAGTTCACGCAGAGGGATTTTCCAATTTAGTTTCAATTAAGCTTAATTGAAGTTGGCTGAAGAAGAAAAGATATTTTGTGTCATATATTGAAACAACGTTGTTTTGCTATACCGTTTTAACATAGATACAATAAACCAACAACTTAAGCAAAACAAAGTCGTTTTATCTAGTATAAAACAAAGTCGTTTTACATTTTACATAATACTTGAAAAGATAGTTCAGACTTTAACCTAGGCTAAATCGGTAAGCTCGAGCTTGAGCCTAACTTGAGACCCAATCAAATTTGATTAGACTTGTTAACTATAGAGCGAGCTGAGCTAAACGCAAGTAAAAATCTCAAGCTTAGTCCCTTTCGCAACAAATTGGTCGAACCATATATTGGAAGTATAGTGTTTGCTATCACAAGACCCAAAAAGGATGTGACAAGTTCATTAAAACCAAATTTCTATCACAGGCTTGGGTCTTATAATTATATATTCTTCTTGAGCTATGTAAGAGGTTTATATCTAGTTGTTTTGTACTAAAGAAATTCTAAGTCCTATAAAATATTTTGGTAGAAACTCTCATAAAGTATAATATCTCATGATCTTGATCTTCAATTATATCTTTATTTAACTCATCATATAAACTCTTCAAGGTCACTCATTTCGTATTTAAGATTAAATTCAAATAAAGGAAAACCTGCAACTTGAGAATTAACATGTAGGTTTTGAGGGTCCTTATTGGAAGATTATATACTGAATCTCGTCATCCATCCCTTAAGGAGGGATGTCTTTAAGTCCAACTCTGGTGATATTAACTTAAATAGTAAGTCTACAATAAGTTCAGGGTCCTATTCTAGAATCAGGCCCAAGGGTTATTCCACAACTGCACAAACGATTTGGTAAAACATCACAAAACTTAGTCTTTTGGCGACGAATTTTGAAATCGTCACCAAAAGTTGGCCAAAAAATTTGTAGCTAAAACCTAGTTTTATTGTAGTGTTCCAAGGTAGAGATGTAGAAGAATGACCCTTGGCTGTGAAGCCATTAGTGAGGGGCATTGACTTATATGAAGTGGAAACGTACATCGAGGAGTTTAGGTCTGTATTTGAAGATTTAATATCAAAATTTAACATACACTCTAAGGTCTAAGTCAAGAAACCATTCAATTCAAAGAAGGAATACTTTTAAAGGCCCTAGGAGAACAATGCCTACTTCGACAGTTTTGTGAATGAGATAAGACTCCCATTCATAGTCCATAACATTATCATAGAAACAAGTTTCAACCCTAGTCATTTGCATCCTCATCCTTGTGGTATTATCGCTTGTTTAATGGTGGCATGCCACTTGAAGCATGTAAAGACTTGATATTGTCGTTTCACTATGTGCATTAAATCAGATCTATTGGAAAGTACTCTATATGGTTTAGCCTCTATTTTAGATCAAATATGTGGTTTTACCTTTGCTTGGGGTGATTCAAGTCCTTACTTCAACAAGAGATATAAAGATATCAAATGTTAAAGGACCAAGCAAGAATCCTCTTGGATGCGTAATTCTTTTATTGACAACACTAAAAAAGGGAATCCTCTTGGATGCGTAATTCTTTTATTGACAACACTAAAAAAGGGAACTTTAGATTTCGAACAAAGAAGCACGTATTTTTTTTCCTTTTTTCTGAAAAATTGCAGGCCTAAACCACTTTGTCTTTTAGTGGTTGTAGATATGAATTTGATTAAGCTGGTTAGTAAGGTCAATAAGAAGAGAAGTAGTAGCAATGTTGCAACTTTAAATAAGAGAGTGAGGGATGCATTGGTAGATCAAGAGGTCATTCTTGCAAAGGCAACTGATAATATGGTCCTTGTCAAAGCTTTACAAGAAACAACCCTAACTAAAGATAGGCCTCAAGCAATTGATGTTATGATAGTGTAGTGCAAAATCAACTTAAAGAATAACGTAAAAAGTTTGAAAGAAAGCCAATTTTATTCACTGCTAAAAATTTGCAAAACAACATAGTGACAAGTACTTAAATAGAAACATTTCACTTGGTTATTAACTCCCACATTACTACTACTCCTAGCCTTGCTAACATTTCATAAATATATAACAATAAACACATAGTGGACCAGACCACTACTTGACTCCTTTAACTACAATCACAACTGTTTCAGCCACAACTGACAGTAAAAACAAAATTATAAAGACTTGGTAAATAATTGATTCAATATTGAATTACTTTCTAACATTTTTGCCCTTAATTCAAGGAGGCCTTCAATTCTTCAACACACATCATGGAACAAAATTTCTTGACTTTTGGTTCATCTAAAGCTTTTATGAAAATAGCTGCTGATTGGTTTTCTATGTTGATATACTGCAACTCCACCATATTTTTTTGCAACCAACTCTCGTATGAAATGATGCTTGACCTTAACATGTTTTGTTATGCCTTGTTGAACTGGATTTTTTGACATTGCAATTGTGGATTAGTTGTCACAAAACATCACGGTGGCTTTATTGTTTTTTTCTTTAAATCTTTTAATATTCTTCTTGGCTAAATAACTTGATAAGTTGTTGTTGTTGCTACTACATAATCTGCTTCAGAACTTGAGAGAGTTGTGCTCTGCTACTTCTTTGAGGACCAGGAAATAGCTCCTGAAACAAGCTTGATAATATAACATGTTGAACTTTTTCTATCATATGAACAAGATGCCCAATCGTTATTAGTGAAAGTGACAAAAGTATTTGAATTGCTGTTTAAATATCTAATGTCAAAATTTAAAGTCCCTTGTACATAACGAAGAATTCTTTTTGCTGCCCCTAAGTGATTCTTACTTAGATGATGCATAACTTGGCAATAAGACTTACAACAAAAATTATATTAGGTATTGTGTGAGTGAGATAAATGAGACTTCCCACAATGCTTCTAAATAGATTTACATCAATCTTTTCTTATCCATCATCCAAAAACAACTTTTCATTTGTATTCAACAGAGTCTTGACTAGCTTGCAATTCTTCATTCATGCTCCTTTTAACAAATCAATTGCATAGTTCTTTTGACAAATAAAGATTCCATTTGAATCTTGCACCACTTTAATTCCCAAAAAATAATATAAGGGACCCGAATATGACATTTCAAAATTTTGCATCATGGACCTTTTAAACATTTCCACCATTTGAGATAAACTTCCAGTATAAACCATGCCATTAACATATAAGCAAACAACCAAGAAATCATTGTTATGTTGTCTAACATACAAAGTAAGCTCAATAACAATCTTTCAAATTTGCTTTAAGCAAAATAAACATCCATTTTATTGTCCCAAACTCGAGGTGCTTGTTTAAGTTTATAAAGTGTCTTGTGTAACTTGTAAAGTTTGTGTTATTAATCTTTTATCACAAAGCCTTGAGGTTGCCCAATATACACATCCTTTAGATCACCATTAAGAAAGGCTAATTTTATGTTTAATTGATAAACTACCCAATTATTACTGGCTACCAAAGCCAAAAGTGTTCTAATAGTGTCAAAACAAACAACTAGAGCATAAGTTTTAGTGAAATCAATACCTGGAACTTATGCATATCCTTTAGCTACCAATTGTGCGTTATTTTTTTTTAAAGAACCATCAGCATTAAGCTTGGACTTGTAAATTCATGTTGGACCAATTGCCTCTTTCATCTTTGGTAAATCCACTAAGGTCCATGTTTTATTCTTCTCAATTGCTTTAATCTCTTCAGCCATAGCCATATGCCATTCTTCTTTTTTTGTTGCATCTTTATAGCTATTAGGTTCCAACTCCAAACAAGCATATTCGCATGATCGATAAATTTCAACAAAACTTCTTATCCTTTGTGGTTTTGATTCCAGAGATGATAGTGTTGAATCATATGGGTTGTTGATCTCAAAATTAGTGGTCTCCATTATGTTCGTGAGTTATGAATCAACCTTTTCCCAAATCCATGCCTCATTTTCATTAAAGACCACATTACGACTAATAACTAATGTCTTTAAAATAATACCATGAAGTTTGTAGCCTTTAGTTTCTTTACTATAGCCAACAAAAATGCATTTAGCACTCTTGTGATCAAGCTTTCTTCTTAAGCCTTCCTTTTTTCTTTTACAGTCTTCAAGTGCAATTTTATTACATTTTCTCACTAGAGCGTCTGGATGTCTCCTCTTAACATGTCTAAACCATCTAAGCCTTATTTCTCTTAATTTTTCAATAATATTAGCTACCTTTAATTTGTTCTTTGCCATTACATTCTTAAAGGTGAATAATATTATTGAAAAATTAAGAGAAATAAGGCTTAGGTGATTTAGACATGTTCAGAGGAGACATCTAGACGATCCAGTAAGAAAATGTAAAAAATTGTACTTGAAGACCGTAAAAGAAAAAAGGAAGGCCTAAGAAGAAAGCTTGATGACAAGAGTGTTAAATGCATTTTTGTTAGTTATAGTAAAGAAACTAAAGGCTATAGACTTTATGTTCCTATTTTAAAGACATTAGTTATTAGTCGTAGTGTGGTCTTTAATGAAAATAAGGCATGGATTTCGGAAAAGGTTTATTCACATCTCACTAACATAGTGGAGATCACTAATTTTGATATCAACAACCCATATGATTCAACGTTATCATCTCCGAAATCAAAACTACAAAGGGTAAGAAGTTTTGCTGAAATTTATTAATCACGTGAATATGTCTTAGGTCAAAGCACATAAAAAATTAGTTATCATCTAAATTTAAAATTCACATAACAAGATTATGTTATTATGCTTTATGTGATTAAGACATAAAACGAAACTTAATAAAACAAATGCATAGATTCTAGATAATTAGTATCTATTCATTCTCAAAACTCATACAATACAATGTAAGCTATTGAATAAAATCACTTTTTAACACAAACCACCTCAATTTTAATTTATCAAGATCAAGATAAGAACAATTTTAATTTATTTAGATAAATTTCATAATTAAGATACATATATAATTGGCTCTAATACCAATATAAAAAATTATCTAATATATAAATAAGTATATAAATGTATCATAAATTAAATCACATCAATTTCTAAGGACTTTTCAAAGAAACTTACTTCTGTTATGTAGAATTATCTCTTTTGAGTATTTGTTTTTCAAAAGATTAACATTAACTTTATCAATTGATCATTGTCTATTATTTACAAATAATATGTTTTAACTGATAGAGAATTGTCACAGTTGCTAAATTCATTAGGTGCATCATTTTATTATCAGCAATTTTACTGACATCAATTGTTGTTGTGGTTTTTTTTTTGCAACTTGTTAACCAAAAAAAAAAGGTACATGTTGTTAAACGCAGCAACCTGCATTTCCCTCTTACGTACCAAACGAGTTTGAGACAAACAATACTGTTGGAAAATCGGGTCGGGATCTGATCCGACCGAAGCGGAATAATCACGAAACTTTTTCGTGACTTTTGATTTCTCGAAAACTAAGATCTATTTAATTCTATAAAATGATTAACACGAATAATAATAAAGCGAAATTTAATTCGTACCTTATTCCGAAGCTTGATCTTTATCTTGATGCATTCCTCGAACCATTTCTGAAACCGATCCGTCTCAACCACCGTAGCCGCACAAGTGTCCGGCCTCTAACAGTATCCACATAATAGGTTGAGAGAACTCTGTAACTTTTACAGAGAGGGTTAAGCATGAAGTGTTAGCTCCATAAAGCTCAAGCCTATTTATAATAAGCTTTGGACATTTTAGTAATTTAATTGAAATTAACTAATTTCAATTAAACTTTAA
>JAOQMS010000179.1:10252306-10263588 GCA_027563885.1 Erythroxylum longipes
TCATATACATCTAAACATGTACAAGATAAATAATGCCTTTAAATAATTTGTCACTAAACTACAACCAAAGTGATTGGGTGTAGGGCATAAACCAACAAATACATGCACCAACCTTATTTAATGACTATTCACATCCAAGTTAGAAGTTAAATTTTAGGCCTAAATTCTAAAAATTTTCAAGGAAAGTTGTACAAATATATGAAGATTAAGAGGCATCAATTCCTTGTTAAATATGGGTCATTTCAGCTTCTGTAATAAAATATTCCTAAATAATTAACTTTTCTCAGAAAATGAACCAACCTTCGGATTCTCTCAAACCCATGTATTCATTGTCCTCCAATCTACACTGCTTCGTACTATTTTACTCTCTTCCCTGACAATTCTGATGAATCAATCCTATGACTAGTATATCAGCTTCAATAAAGAAACCACACGTTTTCCCATCAATTTGAGACACTTAATGTTTTCCAATACATTCACAAGTAGAACATAACTAGACCCTCACCTCCATCAACTTTCTATTCCAACCACATTCCAGCATGATTAAAACAAAAAGCCAAACCATTCTTTCGATATCTGACCCTTTTATTGTACAGAAACAAAAATACTTTAATGAATTTCAAGGGGTTCAACCTAATGCGAAATTACCAATAAAAATGGTCATAACAAAAATACTTTAATGAATTTCAAGGGGTTCAACCTAATGCGAAATTACCAATAAAAATGGTCATCAGTGATATCCAATGTCCAGACAGTCCTTGCCAATGGAACCACTGTCTTTTCAATAGGGCCTTTATGCATGCCCTTGCTATCACTACCCGTAATAGTTCTTACAGAAATCTTGTGCGGCGTCTCCTCTTGTTTTTGCTCCTTTGTCATCATTGTTCACTTCAACACTTAAATTGTCCTCTTCTAATCTGCTCTTCCTGTTGTTGTTATTATCATCATCTCCAATCATCAGTCTCCCCTCAAAAAACTTTTTTCTGATTCATCATTCAGTTTCCACTGCCTTGGATGAGTTAATTAGCTCCATCATTTGGGGTTTCAGAGATTAGTATGTTTATTAGGGTTTTAAGGATATTTGACTACTACTCCACATCATAGCATTTAAGTAAACTAATTCGAGCAAACTCATACAATTTAATAACATATAAACAAAGTAAACTTTTTTTTTTTAAAGAAGAAAATACCACATTATTCCTTAATACTTCCGTAAGCAATCAAACATTTTAACTTATTTTCCAATTTTAAAATTGAACTTTATGTTTTCTAACTTGGTAATCCAAGTTAGCTTTCACACAATGTTAAAAATGAAGCTTCCACTCAAGGGGAACTTATTGCAAAGGTAAGTGGCAATAAGGCAATTTGAAAGACAAAGTATTGGAATTAGTGATTAAAAGAATTTGCATAATAATGTTTATTAAATTTGATAGATACTTAACATTTGCATTAATTGGTAGTACAAAGTTTCTTCAGCTAACAAATACCTCCAAAACCGCATGTTACAAATACACAATTTTGACATTGTTAAATATGCTTCCAAAGATTAAGCACTTTTTGCAAGGAAAGAGGAAAAAAGAGGGAATATAATTTTAAGACAAATAAGCATATCTAACTTCCTCTACCGCTACTTAGCTATCAGCAGGATGTTTATTGCCATTGTCACTGTGATCGCTACATCCTATCTACAAAATGAGAGCGATTGTCTCTGCCAGACACTCATTTTGGACCCACAAACTTCAATTGGCATATTGACCAAGCTCCTACAGTAACTCACTCCAATTCCTTGAGGAAGTCTATGTTGTCTACAAACACCTGCAATAAAGAGAACAAAATCATAGTTTTACAATGAAATAAATATACATGCATATGCCATGATTCATGCACAAAATGAATTTCTTTTACGTTCCTGCTCTGTGGTCATTGGCATACAAGACAGGGGGTTGCTGTTGGTTGGGAGGAGGAGGGGGTGGGATTGGAAAAGAAAATTTAACAAATAAAAGAAGAGGGAGTAGGATAAGTATGATATAAATTAGTCCATGCAGCCTGAATACCATCAGGCATCAGAGAAAGAATTCAGGCCTAGTATAAAAGAGTTCATGCTGCTTTGCAACTTAAGTTTTTGTATTTAACTCATCTACTCTGTTCTTTAACGACCTTGTTAGAGATCATACCCAAAAAAAAGTCAATAGAAGAGCTACCCAGCGCTCTGGTATCAAGTAATTTTTGTAAAGGTAAAAATGCACTCTGGTATCAAGTAACTTTTTTAAAGACAAAGTATTAGAAAAGAACTGATGATGCAAGTTTTACAAAAGCATACCGTCTTCCAACCATCAGGATCCAAGCAAGCAGTAATTTTGGTGTTGATGCCAGGTAAAGGTCCTGGTTCTCGGGTAATCTTTCCACCAAAAAGCTTTATTGCTTCTGCAGTTTTATAGACATCATCTGTGCCTATTGCGATCTGTTACAATGAAAAAATTCATTGGATAGAACCAATGAAAAAATTCATTGGAAAGCAGAGCATTTGCAAATCAATCAAATACATATATAAAGACAAACATGAAGATGGTGATCCCAACACCAACATTGAGGAAAGAATTTGACCTGAGCATAAGCGTTGCCTTTCTCATATTCAGAGACCCCATAATTGTATGTCAACTCCAGCACAGCACTTTTATCTTCAGGTCCGTAACCCATCATTGCAATTGTATACTAATAGCCATGAACATAAGGTTGCATCAATTTGCACAATAATCCACAAACCTAATATCAAGGCTGAAGCATGTTGCAGAAGTTTCTATTGAAACAGCATATCAATATGAAGAAAGAACGCCAAGTTGTGATGAGAAATTCTGTCATGATTGTAGGAAGATCAACTTTTAAGAAAAGTACTGCAGAAACATGCATTAAAGAAGAGGAAACCATTCAATTCAGTGAAGTAGCAAATACTGCTACTAATAGTATTCAACATTTTACGAGTTAGTACCAGATTCATGTAAGTCTGTCTATTGAAAGTATTTTCCACAATTTTAGATGTGAATGTCATTGCAATTTGTTACTAAAATGAAAAGTGAGTTATTTGACATGTTGGATGCGGATGTTTAAGAAACTAAATTCAAAATCCAGTTTTTCTTTCTTCTCCCAAATTTTTCTTAACTGACTTCTGTATTATCCAGTAAAACAGGATTAACTGATTATCAAAGACCAAAATTTTCATCAGTGTCCTTTCTTCCCACGCTATAAAGACTACTATGTTAGTGATCAGTTAATGAAGTAGAAAAAAGAAAACGATCTTGCTTGATCATTCCTCACTTTCTCCTCAGAATGCCTACAGCATATTTGTTATAAAACTAAGGCACAAATTCATTTACTAAGAGAACTTATTTACTCCTGAAATAAAACACAGGAAAGGGAGCTTAAAAGTAAAAAAGAGCCATTTGAGGAAACAAAATTTTACCGCACGTCTGCAATTGACAGCTGACATGGATTAGTGTCTCTAATTCACTTTGCAGGTTAGAAGTTTTTCACAAGAAACTGTATTTGTCAAATTGCTGTTTTGGAATCTTACAACTTCCAAGAGGTTAAAAAATGGTTATATTGCATAAAATTTCACTACTGACCCAAATGAGAATTTTGTTTGTCAGTAACAAATATTCAAAGACAAATAATAGATACCATAACAAGAAGCTAACATAAACCAACTAAATGGCTATCTATAATGACCGCAAAGGTTTTTCTAATAAACTATTCAGAAGATCCTTACAGAGAGTAAATGTTACACCACAGAGCAATGGAAAGTATGGTTTTCCCTTAATCCAGCTTGTTCCAGACATAAGTTAGGCAAGGATTCCTACTCTCTCATAATTCAAATGTTTCTTATATTTGACCAAAGAAATCAACAAATCAATATTTCAGCAGAAAGAATTGTCAAAGCGATGTAAAACTTTATAACTACCAAATCTGGCCAACAAGTTGAACCTCATAAACTTGTTCAGCACAAAATATTCAAGTAGTCACATCTATACTGCTATACACTATTTACCAAGAGATGCTGACTTACCTTATATTCTGGATTATCTCGTTTCCGAAGGAGCTCCATGCCAAAAGCCTGATCATAACAACATCAGAGATTTACAGCGAATAAACATGACATGTAATTAAAAACCAGTGAGGAGGATGAAAGTCAGGAACAATCTTTATCAATTTAAAGTGAAGAAATTCACACCTTTTCATAGAAGTTTATTGAGCGATCAAGATCGCCAACTCGAAGCATTACTTGACAAAGTGGTTCAGGGGTAGGCCCCCTTTCTAAAAGTTCAAACTTGTAACCGTCAGGATCTTCAATAAACGCAATCACTGTTTTGCCACCTTTAACAGGACCAGGTTCTCTAGTTACTTTGCCACCCTTAGCCTTTATAAGCTCTACGGTCTTGGTAACCTGAGCGGTTGAGAAAGTTTATAAGCCTAAGAGTTGGCAAAATATTGCATGGCAGAAATTAAACCCAGTAGTTCAAACATGCCGGGTTGCAGAAAATTCTAACAATAATGCACACTTACATCATCGACTGCAATTCCAAAATGTCCAAATCCAGAACCAATATCATAATTGTCAACCCCATAATCTAACAATAGCACATGAACAAGTTACTCACAAGGTAGAGTAAAAACTGCACCTTTACTACAATATCGTTTACATGTTCAATACATTAGGTATTAAAAGGTTTGACAAAAGTGAGAAGTAGCTTGGTAGCTTACTATAAGTCAATTCAATAACAAAGTGAGAATCTTCTGGTCCATATCCAAGGAAGGCATTTGTATACCTCTCCTCTGGTATGTCACGTTTTCTTAGCAACTTCATCCCTAAACACTCTGTATAGAATCTGAGTTGACAAGATATTTCTTAGTGACAGTTCACGATTTCCTAAAGATTAACTGCAGAGAAGAAAAACAAGAAAACTACACATACTTGATAGTCCTGTCCAAGTCTCCAACACGGTAAACTACATGCAGCATTCTTCGGTTGTCCTTTTTAACCCACTCCAAAGCATTTTCTGGGCTGGTGGTGGTGCTTGATTGTGCGATATTACCTTTTGGTGCCACTTTAAGCCTATTACCTTCTTTTCTCAAAATCTTAGAAACTTTAAAGTCATCGAACTTTGATTGTGTAACACCTGTACTTCAAATTAGAACTCTCTAATGTCATCACCCAGCAGACAAAGAGCACATGACAAAACATTTTCCACTAACCAAATCCCAGAAAGCAAACTCCAAAATCTGTACTTGGCAATTTGGGAAGAATATCAATTGCGTACTCAAAAAATTCATTCGAGAACACATTTCCCTCCTGGGAACCAGCGTACTAAAAGGCTAAACAAATAGCTCATTCAACAGCATTTCAGAAAAGGAAAAGAAGTGAATGAGCATCACTTGGAAAACAATAAAGCTAAAATAATAAACTCCTTAAAGAAAACCAGAAAAATCCAGCTTGAATCAAACAGGCAATTCCCAAACTTCAACGAATGGAGGAAATGTTAAACGAAAACAAGTTCAGCAATACACCACAATTCAACTCCGTATCAAATGATTATCCACCTAGGTGAACTGTCATGTTTCGGAGTTGCAAGCCGCCAACGTTAATGTGCAAAATATATTCACAAGACCAAAAGAAACAAAATTGGTATAAACATTCTTAGCAATTTAAAAAAAAAGACCAAAACGGAAATTAAACACAAGGCTAGGGTTTAACAGGTAAAACAGGGGCTTACCAATTCCAAGGCAATCGAATCTGGTGCGAAAGGAAAAGAGAGGTGAGCAAGCAGCAGCATAGCGAGGGGTAGTAAAACTACCATTACACAACCTGAAGGTGGATAGAGAAGGTCGAATCGAAGACGCCATAGGTATAATTCTCACCATTTTTATCTATACTCACCGTATTCAAGGATAGAAAATTATTTTGTTATCGTGTCTATTTGAGGGAAAGAATTATGCAGTTGAGATGAGGGACAAAATTTTGATTGGGCATTTTGTATTCTTAATCTTATCCTCCTCAAACTCACCTCTCCGACTGCAAAGCTAACTTTGTCTGTCTGTCATATATCTGATTTTACATTTCTCATATTTTTGTTTATAGATTTATACATAGAAATTATTTCTCTTTTTTTTCCCCCTTTAACGAGGGGCATATTTTTATAATTGCTGAAAAATAAATTGTACAATTTGCATAACATAATGTAAAATAGAAAATGTCCGTAAGAAAGCATAAAAATATAAGTAGGTCAATAAATTACGGTACCTCTACATGTCCATAAAACTACCGGGCCGGATCTAAAAATCACTATGGCAAGTTAATGATTTTTACTAGTTTGGATGAGATCCAATCCATCCGTTATGTTCGGGTTCAAGCCCATCATCTATTGTAATATTATCTTTAGTTAATTGCCCTTTTCCGTCTTATTGTACTAAATACATATCAAATTATACATAAATTTGAAGACAACTTTGATGAGAATTTAAATATTTTTTAAAAAAATAATATGGATCAACCAAAAACTTCATACCTCAATTGACTATGGTATTCATATGTTTTATTTTAGAAATTTGAACACGGTATAACCAAGACGGGCAGAGAAAGTTTTTAGGAAATAAACGGTTATTTTATTTAATCACATATGCACTGAAAAAGTAAAATTTTATAACTTTTTATCATAAATTAATAATTAAAAATCTTGAAAATATAAAATTTAAAAGTTAATTGAATCATACTTAATTTGAATTCTTGTCGAAACGAAGTATTAACTACCTATTGTTCAAGCATTTAGCTTCTAACAATATTTACGTAGCAAAGAAAAAAATCATCATTTGAGATGAATAGGCCCAAATGATAGCTCTCTTACAATTATATCTTTATAAATAGGGATTTTTATTTTTTACTAAAATTAAATCTCCTAATTATAACTAAATTCATACTCTAATTATAATTATAATTAATTATAATTATAATTATAATTATAATAAAATCAAATATCTTATATTTGATCCTTGAAGTTTCTTAAACTTTACAATTAAGTTTAGTTTAATTTGAATTGATCTTTTTTATTTTAATTACTCTTTATGTGTGGCTTACTAGGTTTTTAATATACTGATAATAATTATAAGTTATAATTCTAATTCATAATAAGGATTAAATAAATTAAAACTTCTTTTAATTATCTTTGATTCTCCAATTAAATAATTGATAATCATATATCAAGATTAGCAGGATTTATACTGGGTCATTATTATTTGTTGTTTTATTAGATCAAGATTAACGTGTAGTAACATGTTATGATCATATAAATATTAGAAATTTCAAATTAGTTTGACTCTACCTATTTATATATAGTGATGATGTATATTTTAATCCTTTCGTTGTCTAATGTTTTAATTAGATATAAAGTATGTATACAGTGTATACTCTTATAAGTACAACCATGTTCATTCTTGATAATTAATAATTGATTTATAATTGTTTTTTGACTATAGCCAAAAAAATTCTTTAAATCATTACTGATCAAGAATATTAGAATACTCTCTATAATTGTTTTAAAGTGATGAATCTTTTATTAACTTACTTAATTATCTCCATATGGTTCATACTATATTCAAGTACTACCAACTAAGCTACTTCAATTTGAATAGGTAATAAATAGTATCAAAACATAATTTTTACATGAGATTTTTTTATTAATCTTAAGTTTAAGGATCAATTATATAATCATCATAATGAGGAAATTAACAGACAAATAAGTAATATTCTATTTTGAATCCTCATAATTAGTTAAATTTAGTGAACTTATTCTTTAATAAGCACCCACATATTTGTTTAAGTATCTTCATACTTTAATTTATGAGATAAATTACTTTATTTGTAAAAAAGAAATATAATGTGTGTTAGCTTTATCATTTCATCAATATCTCGTCTTAACAAAACTATAACTAAGAGCAATTTAGGATTAATACATAAATATAAATTGAATTTCATAATTATGATCTCATGATAATTTCAATTACACAGTGATTATTTTAGCAATTTTAGCTTTAGTATTAAAATATCAAATGCAATTAATAAAATACATAAAGATAAAATTACAACCAACTGATTAGCTGCAAGTTTATAGATTAACGATCTTCCACCTGCATTAAAATCAGTCACCTATGTATCTAATATGATGTCCATCCATATATCGATCACGTCTTTTTTTAGATAGTAACTTAGTGAGAGGATTTGCAAGATTCTCTCTAGTAGGAACTCGCAATAATGTTATGTCTTTACATTCCATTATCTCCTTGATCAAGTGAAACTTCTTAAGTATATGTTTGGACCATTGATGAGACCTTGGTTCCTTTGTATACATAATGGTGCCATTGTCGTCATAGTACAATCCTATTGACTTAACATTGTTAGGAGTCACTCTAAGTTTGATAATAAAATTTTTAATCTAAACTGCTTTTTTTGCCACCTTTGACATTAAAATGCACTCTACCTCAGTTGTATAATCCACAACAGTTGGTTGTTTAGAACTCTTTCAACTTATTATACTACCATTTAGAGTGAAGATGTACCTTGACTGTAACCTATTATCATCTAGATCGAACTGAAAACTAGTACTTGAATACCCCTAAACTCTCAATTCAACTTCTCTATAGATCGATAAAATATCATAATCCTTTTCAATTACTTTAAGATGTTTTTTCACAACGTCCGGTGACTATCACTAGGATTAGCTTGAAACTTACTCATTATGCTTAAAACATAAGAAATATTTGGTCTAGTACATAGCATCACATACATGATTAATCCAATTGCCAAAGCATATAGAACATAATCCATTTTATTTCTCGCTTCTTGTGCTTTATGACACATACTATGTGAAAGAGAAATCTCATACCTCATAGGTAAGAATCTCTCTTAACATTCTCCATACTAAAGCTCTTTAGCATTTTGTTTATGCACGTAGATTGCGATAAGCGAAACAAACCCTTTGATTTATCTCTATAGATCTTTATTCTTACAATATAGGCTGCTTCTCTTATACCCTTTATGAAGAAGCTCTTGGATAACCAAGTCTTTATAGATTGGAGCATTGGTATGTCATTTTCAATTAGCAATATGTCACCACATATAGTACTAGAAAAATGAATGTACCCTATTAACCTTCTTATAGACATATTGTTCATCCATATTTTTATAAAATCAAGCTCTTTGATTGTCTCATCAAAATGGATATTCTAACTCTGTGATGCTTGCTTAAGTTGATAAATATTCCTTTGCAACTTGCATACTTGATTATGAAGAGATTCAAAACCTTCAGGTTTTATTATATATACATCCTCAATTAAATTCCCATTGAGAAATGTTGTTTTGACATCGATCTGTCATATTTCATAATCATGATATATGCCTATAGCCAACAAGATCCTTGCTTTATACGTGTGTACATTACTATCCACATTTATTTTTCTCTTAAAAACCCACTTGCATCCTATAGGTTCAATACTATCAAAAGCATTATGTAGATCTAATCTAATGAGGGGCTGACATATCCTACTAGTGTATTATAGACTATGTGTTCCTTGAACCCTTAATTAGACATTGTTTGTATCAACTTGAGATTGACGTTCCATGTAGATGTGAATTTATGGTTTTTTTAACTTCACTAACTTCTACCTCACTCCCACTAATTTCCTTGAGGATAAATTCTCATTCCAAGAATGTAACATATATTAAGACAAACACCTTTTGCTTAAGAGGCTAGTAAAATTGATATCAAATACTCTCTTCAAATACCCTATAAATTTGCATTTATCTTATTTAACTTGAAGCTTATTAGATTTTGTATACTTCATATGAGCATCACATTCTCAAATCTTTATGCGTAATATCTTTTCTACTACTAGTCCATATCTTATATAGTATCTTGTCAATTGATTTGGATGGAATTTTGTTTAGAAATAAGCAACAATTTTAAGGGCAAATCTCCAAAAGGAGACAAAAAGCACTACATGACTCATTATAGTGCTTAGAAGGAAAATTTTTTATTTTGGATATAATTGTTTTAGTGAGGAGATATTTTGTGAATACTTGGTGAAAAATTGGGAATAAATTTGCTTACTTGGAATTTTTAGGGAAATAATTAAGAATAATTGATGTTAATGACTAAATTGGAGGAAAATGTGTTAAAGATTAAATAAATTGTAATTAATGGAGGAAAATTATTTTAAGGTTATAAGTGTGCTAATTAGGTGTTAAAATAAGTGGATATATATTAAAAAATAAAAATAAAAGGTTTATGGACAAATAAAGGCATGGAGTGAAACGAGTGGAAGAAGGTTAATTAAAGGCATAATTGGGATTTTGCACTTTGGGACACGACTGTGATTTTTAAAAATTATGGTCAACTAAGGTTTGAAGAGGCAAAAAAAAGAAGGGTTTCTATAGCAAAGAGGCTGGACCTCTTAGGTGAAAGAGAGGGAGAGAACTTTTAAGAGAAAGAAGAAGGAAGAAGCATGAAGAAAGAAGAAGATCTAATTTCAAACAAAAAGATAAGTGAGATTGCGTCCCTTCATAAACTCCGCTTGAAATGAATCTTGTGTTATAATTTTGAGCAAAAATTTGACGGAGTTACTGATCTTTCATGACTGTTTGTATGTGTTCTATGGCTAAAAAAGGGTTTAAGGAAATATGGTTTAGTTTGTGAGATATAGGTTAATAAATGCAAATGTTCTGCTTTGGATATGAATGACTAAGTTATTTTTCTCTAATTGTTTTAGGTAAAGGGTTACAAATTTGACAAAGTGTAAAACATAAAAGATGTAGATTTACTTGTCTACTTTATTCCCGTAAAAGGGGAAGTTCCCATATTTTACAAGTTTTTAAGATATGGTCAAATTTAGGAAATGGTTTGTCTAGTAGGATTAAGATTGAGCCTAAAATTGTACTTATGATTTAGAGAAATGATTTGGAAGTTTAATAAAACATGAAAATTGTAGGCTTAGATATTGTGTATTTTTTCGGTAAAATCATTTGGGAAAATTCTTAATGGATTTGGAGATATCATTGATTTAACATAGGCTATTTAGGCTATTATGATATCAAATGTCTTATTATTGGGAGCCAATTTTAGGGATTGTAAGAAGTGAATTTGTGAAGGTGTTTAACATGAAAATTATGTATGTATGTATGTATGTATGTATGTATGTATGTATGTATGTATGTATGTATGTATGTATGTATGTATGTATGT
>JAOQMS010000179.1:10263688-10276971 GCA_027563885.1 Erythroxylum longipes
AAAATTATTCTTTAATTGTTTGTATATATTTCTATATAAATAAAAATAAAAATAAATTATTTTTATATATAAATCACATAGAATAGAATAAAATATATTAAATAATTAATAATGATATTTTATATAATTAATAATAAATTGTATGTAATTAATAATAAAATAATAAAAATTTAATAAAATTTTTATTAATGAAAATAGAAAAATAGAAAAATTATTCTTTAATTGTTTGTATATATTTCTATATAAATAAAAATATAAATAAATCAATTTTAAATATAAATCACATAGAATAGAATAAAATAAATTTTAATATGATATAATATAATTTATTAAATAATTAATAATAATATTTCTATATAATTAATAATAAATTGTATATAATTAATAATAAAATAATAAATCTCAAACAATAATCATTTTAATATAAGGGGTATAATAGTCATTTATTATACATTCCATTCCATTCCATTCCATCTTCCAAACAACATTTCACTAAATTACATTATGAACCCTTCCATCCCTCCCAAACAACATTTCACTGTATTACAGTCCATTATAAACCGTTACATTTCGTTCCGTTACATTCCGTTACATTCCATTAATTAACATCCAACTAAACAGGCCCTAATTGTTAGATGTCAAAAAGAAGTTGAAAATTATGAAAGATTATTTAGTATTAACACCAGCATCGAATGATCAGCTCGTGGCCCGTCACCTAACCAACATAGACCAAAGTCAGGCCAAGTTGAGCTGGTTCATATTTGCCATCACTAATTGTTAGATGTCAAAAAGAAGTTGACAATTATGAAAGATTATTTGGCATTAGTAACAGGATCGAATCAAAAACATACGTTTTTGTTCCTAATTATAATAACAACTTTAGGAATGGGGGTCAATGAATTCCCACAATGCAATAGAAGATAGAAATTTAGTGAGACATCACCAAGTAGAGTTCGCCCATGTTTATAGGCAAAGATATGAACCTTAAATTATGACTTTTCAATATAGATAACCTAGATTTTTAGTGTCACCACGAGTGCCGCCATCCTGAGATTAATAGTAAGTTAGACACCCCAAGACTTTGATACCCTTAACTCGAAAAGAAAAGATAGCTTTAGCAATAGAAGTCTATTGTCAAGATCAAGAAAAATAAGCAAGCATTGTTGAAGGAGTCAACTTCAAGAAAGTTATCCCATATAAAACCCATTTTCTCTTAAGGAAATATTATAAATCCTAACAATAAAAAGGGAAGGGTAGAAATCACTAGTGAAAAATAAGATAAGACAGCGAGAATCTTAGATTTCATAGGAATTAGCTTGCTCTGAGAGCCAGGATGAGGATTCTAATGAATTCATCACTATTGGAGAAATTCCTATTCAAGTTTCATGTATTGTTTCTTCTATAAAATCCCTAACTTCATTCGGTAAATCTTATGCAAAGAAGATGGAAATCCCTTCTAAAAGAGGAGAATGCATATTGTCAGTATTGTTAATAGTACCAAGAATTCCAAAAAAGGTGATGTTAGAAAAACTAGTTGATGTTATGACATAACATATAAAACCGCTATATATTAAGGCCCATATTATTGAGAGACCAACTTCAAGAGTTTTAGTCGATAACGGGTCGACAGTAAACATTATATCAACTAAAATGATGATAGCTTTAGGAAAATACAATGTAAACATAATCCCAACTGAAATATATATTGCTACATTCAATGATAAAACTATTATAGCTTGAGGAATTCTCCTTGTAAATATTACAATGGGATAAAAGAATTTATTAACTAATTTCTTTATTTTTGACACGCATGCAAGCTAGCAAGTCTTATCAGGATGAGCTTGGATCTACTCCAATTATTGCATTCCATCAGCTCTCCATCATTTTTTTTTACTTTTATGGAATGAAAATGAAGTTTAATCATTTAAGTTGATTCATGGCCATTCCATACTAAAGCTGATGTAATAGAGGCAAAATTCTATAAGGATCGTGTAAATTCAATACAAAATTAGAAGTCGTCTAGTCATAAGGAAGAAAGAAAAGATGAAAACTAAGGTAGAAAGATTCATAAAATAAATACTATTGTGTCTGCTCCTAGGAAGAAAATATGAAAACTAAGGTAGAAAGATTCATAAAATAAATACTATTGTGTCTGCTCCTAGGTTGATGAAGGTTTCTATTATATAGGAATCTAATGAGTGAATTCTCACAAAAAGAAAGAGTGGTAACTGCAACCATATAAATCAAATATCGAATACAATAAATCTTAGAGAATTATGAAGAAATAAGTAGATTTGATAATGTAAAAGTGGTGTCTAAGAGTTGAAATCTGCTCCTAAAAAGTTTGATAAATGTGGGGGCGAAAATTGAGAATCGTTAAAAGTAAATCTGGGAAATTCATGAGAATTTAGAGGAGTCTTTCTTAGCAAAAATTTAGATTCAAAGATAAAAGCACAAACTAGTGGAGCTTTATGGGAATTTTGAAGACTATTTCATTTTGGACTATACTATATGCCAGGATTGAGTAAAAAATTAGTTAAACACAAAATTCCCATTAAGCCACAATTTTTTCCTCACTATTAATCTCCTAGGTGGTGGTCCAAAGAAGTTGAGCTGAAGATTAAAGAAGAAGTTCAAAAATTAAGTAAGGAATATTTTATTAAACCAATCAGATATACTAAATAGTTGGGTAACATTTTTCCAGTAGTTAAGAAGAATGAAAAAAATAAGATTTTATGTAGAATTTACAAATTTAAATGCCACTATCCCTAAGGATGTATACATGATCTTGATTGCAAATTATTTAATAGATGCAACGGTTGGACAGTCTTTGTTCTCTTTTATGGATTGTTTTTCTAATTATAACAAAAAAATTTAGCCAAAAATGATATTTGTAAAATAACTTTTAGATGTCAAGGGTTAATAGGAACATTTGAGTGGGTTGTAGCACCTTTTAGTTCAAAGAATGCATGAGCCACCTAATAAAGAGCCATTAATGCCATTTTTCATGATTTAGTAAGGCATATTTTGGAGGTTTACATAGATGACATTGTTGTGAAGTGAACATAAAGTACAAATCATATCTAAGATTTTCAAGAAGCCTTTTACAAGTGAGAAGACACAAATTGAAGTTGAATCCTCTAAAGTGTGTATTTGGAGTGAAAGTAAGGACTTCTTGGGGTATTTTAGTTCATAATAAAGAAACTGAATTAGATAAAAATAAAGCAAAACCACCTTAGAATAAGATGGAGCTTTAAAGGTTTCTAGGCCATGTGAACTACGTGATAATCAAACAAGAAAAATAAATTTTTAGACTTGTTAAAGTTGAATAATTTTAAAATTTTCCTTTGTGAGAAAAGGCATTAGGCGAATTCAATAGTATCGAGGAATACCTAACTAAACCTCTATTACTAATGCCCATTAGAAAAGGAATTTCACTAAAATTGTACATTTCTAATGCAGAAGAATCTATTACATGTCTATTGGCTCAAAATAATGAGGCTAGTTATGATCAAGCTATTTATTACTTAAGCAGAATCCTTACGCAAATATAAAAGAAGTATTTACCCATATTAAGTTATGCTTGACGTTGTATTTTGCTTGTTTAAACTTAAGGCCTTATTTGTTGTAAAATAAAGTCTATGTGATTTGACAAATTGAATTAATGGAATGTGTGTTGAATAATCAAATCCTCTTAACAAATATTAGGAAATGGCTTCTGACTTTTATAGACCTTAACCTAATATATTACCCTAGAAATCTATAAAAGGTCAGGCATTAACTAACTTTTTAGTAAGCCATCTATTTGTAAAAGGTCAGGCATTAACTAACTTTTTAGTAAGCCATCCGTTAATTAAGGTTTAACAGGATTTAGGAAATTTAGTTCGAAGTTGTGAGAAGAAACCATGTGAATTGAAATTTAATAGGTTTGTATGGAGAATTCAGTCAATGTTAGAGTAGTCATAACCATATCAAATGGGAGCAAAAGTCTTCTCTCCCTTAAAATTGACTTCCTACTAATAATCAAGTAGAATATGAAGGCTTCATAATTAGACTAGAACTTATAGTTGATCTCGGAGCTAAATAAGTTCTAATCAAAAGAGATTCACATTTGATGTTATGCTGAATGGTAAGAGAATATATGAGGATATGGAGAATTTAGTTCTAAGTTTGAGAAGAAGCCATGGGAATTGAAATTTTATGGGTCTAGTATAAAGGAGTCAACTGGTGTTAAAGTAGTTATAACCATACCAAATAAGACCAAAACCTTTCTCTCCCTTAAAATGGACTTTTCATACACTAATAATCAAGCAGAATATGAAGGCTTAACATTTCGACTTAAACTTCTAGTTGATGTTGGATCTAAATAAGTTCTAATCAAAGGAGATTCGTAACTAGTTTTATGCCAAGTAACAGGGGAATATAACTGCATGAGTTTAACTTTATCACCTTATTACATTGCTACTGTCTAATTGCTAGAATCCTTTAACGATATAAAATTTCAACATATTCAGCAAGGTGAAAATTAAGAGGCAAATGAGCTTTCATGGATAGCATCCAGGTTGAAAATGTCTAAAGATTTAATCCATAAGTATGTTGTAGTATAACAAAGGTCCAACCCATCCATTTATAGGAGGAAATTTTCTTTAAAAGTTTTTAACATTGATGAAGAAGTAGCCTAGAATTAGATGGAGGAGATCAAAGAATTTTTAGAAAATCCTAACAAGTAACTGGTTTTCAAATTTAAGTAACAAGCATTTAATTTTGTGTTGATTAAAGTAATTTTATTTTGTCAAGGTAACAGCATGACTTCTTTTAGGATGCCTGGGGATACCTGAGGCATTAACAGTAATGAGGTAAGTACACAAAAGGGTATAAGGAGCACATCAGTCTCGAATAAAGATGAGACAGCTTATACATCAATATGGATACTATTGGTCAATTATCATACACCATATACTGTAAAAAATGTCAAAATTATAGAAGAATTTAGAATTCCTACATCTGAATTACATTATATATCTAACTTACATCCATTTAGAGGATAGGCCATTGATCTCATTGGAAAGATATTTCCACCATTTTTAAAAGGCCATTGTTTCATTTTTTTAGCCACATAGTAGCTCAAACTTTGAAGAAATTTGATTAAACAAATGTAGTTGAATTTATGAGTGAACATATTATTCATTAATTTAAAATTCCTTAATCGATAATAAGTGATTAAGGTTATATTTATAGGCCTAAATATAATGGTCGAATTAAATCGTAAAACAACATAACGATTAAGATTCTTAAAAAATATGTTAGAGGAGAATCCTAGAGAATGGCACATGATTCTTTCTAAAACCTTATGGCAATATACTTTTAAGTGTATCACTACAATTTTCCGTAACCTATGGACATAATTCCATTCTTCTTATCGAAGTAGTGGTTCTATCCTTGACAGTAACCAGGCAAAATGTTTTAGAAACTTTTGAGTTTTTAGAAGTGATGTTAATGGAATTATAGTACTTAGATGAAGTATAACTTCATATTTTGAATAATATGATTATTCAAAAGAAGGTGGCAAGATTTTATGATAAAAGAATTTGTAGGTAGGAATTCTAATAAGAGAATTTAGTATGGAAATTGATCCTATCACCTAGAATAGAAGATAGAGAATGGGATAAATGGTCTCTGAATTAGGAAGGGCCATTTAGAATTTATGAAGTTTTAACCGGTAATGCCTATTGGATATCTATTTTGAAAAGTGAACATCATAGGCATTTTACTAATGAGAGGTATATAAAACCTTATACACCTATTTTTTAAAAGCATGTCGATAAATGGACGGAGTGAATTCTTAAAATAAATGAACTTTAGTTCAAGATTAACATTTAGAAATAAAAGTCTAAAGATCCATTTGAAACTAGCTAAAAGTTGATAAAGTAGGGAAGTTCAAAGCTGGTCCAAGTTAAAGGACCGAATTTCACCCTATTGTTAATACCTGATACTTAGTCCTCTTTGGCTTATTGGACTTGCTGCTTCTAAAAACTAACTTTTTCTTTTTATAACACTAATGAATTCCCTAACTTTATAGCTGTCCACTTGACTTTATGAAACTCTTGATTCAGCATCTGTCCATCTTGTTTAAGGGCTTCTTATTTTTCTTTAATTAGTTTGATAGCACGTTCATGCTTAACAACCTTATTTTCTAAAGGATCCAAATTTGGTTTTTAACTCTTAAATTTTTATTAGGAGATTTTTGCCTTTAGTATCCTCTGCATCATAGTCCATTAGATGTTGATACAAGAGGCTCAATTATACGAAGTATATGACCTAATATTTGGCAAGATTTTTTAAAAGAAGCAAAGACATTTTTACCTTTATTAAGAAGTCCCCTAATAGGAGATGAATGAGTCGTAGAACCAATATATGATAGCATATTTATAGAAGACTTATATTGAATTTCAATTAATAATTGTGAGTTACAAAGAGTCCTACTATATAGTGAGTTACAAAGACTCCTTGACTCTTAATAGTTCTTTAGAGTTGATAATTGGCATGGTACTTGAAGGAACGTCAGATGAGAGACCATAAAACTTAGGTGAAAGACTTCTTTTAAAGTCATCATTGTGAACCAAACATCTTTTGCCTACAAGATAAAAGAGAGTTTATTAGCAAGTTAGCATAGTGTGTAGAATAAAGGAATTCTTGTTTTTACCTCCAACGAAGTAACCTCAATGACCTTTGGATCAATGACCTTTGGATCAAGAGAAATACCTAATTTTTTGAACTTCATTTCTAAAGAAAAAGTAGGAGTAGGGAGGTTTGACATTGTGTTGTTTACAAGAAGGAGATAAAATAATGAAATTCATGGTAAAAGAAAACTAAAAGCAATAAAAGGATTTTTTTTAGCATCACTAACTTCCTTAATAACCTTTTCAGGTGTAGAGGATGTCCCTTATAAAAGAAGAGTATTTTGAGTTGTAGGCTTGTTGATCACAATTTCTTTGGGCAACTTGGAGGAAGAACGAGTGGACTTCTTAGTGGAACCTTTCAGGAAAAAAATTTTAGACTTCTTGTAAAACTCCGAACCTTTCCTTTCATTGAATACAAATTTTTGTGTTTAGTGAATACTATTTTTAGATGAATAGTGATTTTTGGGGAACCTCACCCTGAAATATTGAAAATTATCTAGAATAAGTATTAGAGTCTAATGATACTGTAATGAATCGAAAATAAGTCCTATCAGATGAATTTTAGGAGTTTCAAAAGTTTATGGTTAAAATGCCTTTTTTGGAAAATAATGAGTATTAATGATTTTAAACTCATTTGAATTGTTTTTAAAAAGCATCCAATCAATTAATATTGACCTAAAATAGAGTCTTTCATGGTCAATTTGTGGTAAGACAATTGCAAAATATTTCGGAGTTTAATTCAGTTAGTTGATGAATTACATTCATTAAAGGACAATTTGGTCTTTTTATATGATGTAAGGGCAATTTAGTCTTTTGCAAAGTGATAGTGGAATGATGAGTCAATTGAAATGGCCAATGATGGAATGCCATGTGGAATGCACTAAGGAAATATAAAGAAATCCAAACGTAAGACAAACCTTCTTCATTTTGAGAGATAGCCCAGTAGATGTCCAAAACAAAAAAGAAAAGAGAGAAGCCAAAAGGTGAACTTACACCCAAGGAGAAAAGAAGAAGGTGGCAACAGATTTTCATAGGTTTTGAGTTGGATTTAAAGAGATCTTGACTAAATAAAGATTGAAGGAAAAGTAGTAAGCTTTTCCATCTTTAATTTCTAGTTTTGTGGATTTTGCACGAAATGGTTTTGGTGCAAGATAAATGGTGATTTTGACATGCAATGAAGTAAATAACAAGTTTGGAATTATTTAAGGGTTGAAATCACAAAAGCAAACCAAAGAATCAAGCTTGAGAGAATCTTCGATGGCTAGGGTTTTTAGTGTGATATGATTCAAAAGTCATTTTTAGTTGAAGGTGATAAAAGAGATAGCCACGTTTACTAAAATTTTGTCTTTGGTACTCGATTCACTTGAATCAGTCCTATTATTTTGATCATAATTTGGCCTAAAGACCTCCAAATTGAGTAATTTTGATTGGAACTAAAACCTAAGACATAGTACTAAAAATCTCTAAAAGAGATCTATACCTAATTCTGGCTAAAACATATTGGAATTTAAGATTGAAAATGGTGATCTGATGTTGTACCTACGTTGAAGCAGCTTGTGATTTTGGTGCAAGTTTCTTGATTTAGAACTTCAAATGGCATGATTTTTGATGATATGGAAACTAGAGACATAGGAAACAAATGTCTAGAAGACTTAAAAACCTAATCTGGATGTCTACTATGTGAAAATTTAGGAACAAGTGGAGGTAGAAATTCTGGATAGGGATCATAATCGTGACTCATCATGTCTGATAGTGATACAGTGACTTAAATTGACTGAGATAATGTTTTGAAGAAATTGGTAAGTTAGAATGAGTAAATTATGATATTTAAGTGACTTTCGAAGTTATATTTCAAAATGGAGAACAATAGGTTAGCTTACAGAAATAAGCAAAAATATGATTAGTATATGTGTTACGTGATTAAATACTAATATCAAATTCGGTTAAGCTGAAATTACAGTTTTAATGTCTTATTTTTGAATTTGGAAATAAATGCCTAAGCAAAATGCATTTTGTGTAGGTAAAGGAGAGGCACCCAACACGTGAGTGTGCTTGACAATAATTTGCAAAACTATGAGTATTCTTTAAATTGATTTTATGAAAATGATTTCTATTCGATGTGAAGTGAATATTGATTATAAGTTTTTTATGAATATTGCTAGTATAATTTTATGTTTTAGCAATATATGAATTGAAGTTTGAAATTTAATCTTATATGATTTGAGTTTACATTGAAATGATGTTATTGGTTGATAAAAAGGAAATGGTTTCTAGTCTATAGTAAACTGATAAGTTTTATACATGTTATTATACCGTATGAATAATGGTAAGCGATGTAGAACCAAATTAGTTGCGTGTAAGTAATGTAGAACTAGCTCCATAACTAATGTATATAGCGGTTAACCTAGTACAGGTAAGCAATGTAGAACCAGTTCCGTAACTATTGGTTAACCAGCTGCAGGTAAGTGATGCAAAACCAACTACATAATTATCATGTATAGCAGTTATCCTAGTGCGGGTAATCGATGTAGAACCAGCTCTGTAACTAATGGGTAACCAGTTATAGGTAAGCAATGCAGAACCAGCTCCATGACTTTATGCCCGAGGGTATCATATAGCAAAGAAGTCAGTGATAGGCTATGTCGTGTAAGAAAATCATGACATTTTTAATACCGCCATTATTTATTTGAAAAAATATTTGAGAAACTTGATTTTAGGAAGAATATGTGTTTCATATTAGTATTGAATTATACAAATTGAGATGAATTTGTTTTACAGAAGTTTAAATTGTTAAGTATGATTTGAATAGAAAATCTAGCACCCACTGAGCTCGTTTAACTCATACTCTCTTTTCTGTTTTTAAATGAAACCTCCTAGGTGCAAGCTCAGGGGCTGCAGTAGTAGGGACTCCACCTCACGAATAGTCAACTTCGTCACATGCTGTTGTGTAGGAATTTTTGCCTTGTAAATTTTTTTGGGAACGTTTGCATATTCATCAATATGTTTTGGAATGTATTTTGTGTATATGAATTTTTTAAAGTTAAATGCATGAATATGTTTTAGTTTTTAAAAAAAGGATTAGTGAATTGATTGTTGAGATTGCTTGTGAATGGACTTGAAGTCCAACAAAATTGTAGTAGGGATTTTGATGCAATTACAAAAGTGTTTTGCACTTTTACAGGAATTTTGAAAATTTTGGGAATATCAAAATACAATCATTATGCTGCCAAAATTTTAGATAAAATGGTTAAAAAAAAATCCACTGCTTATATATTTTAATGTTAAGGCTTTTAAGTAAAAAGGGGCAGTAGGCTTAGCTTTATGGGAGCCTTCCAGCTTGATCAGATATCGACTGGAGGGCCACTTCGGGGTGCTGGGTAGGCCGTTTAATCATTTCAGGATAGGAGCCTGTCATTTCTTGAAATTAGATGTTGTTAGGGACTTCTCTTTGAGTTTCTTTTAGGGATAGGATTGGGAGCTACTTCTTTTTGAGAGAAAGGTTGACTTTCCTCTCTACTCTCAGCATCCAAAATTCTAAAATATGTAATAAAAAAAGTTAGAAAATTTTGATAGAGCCAAGAATATACAAATAAGAGGGAATACCTTTAAGAAGGGTAGACTCAAGAGGAGTCGTTAAACTCTAAAAGCTTTTAAACCATTAAAAATGGTAGGGTTTTGTTTTTGTGATACTAGAAACAACAATCTTATAGTTGAGAATGCGATAATGATAAAAAAAATTCCCAAAGGAATTTATCGTTGATAGTACTTACCTTAAAAGGAACTCCTATTAGGTAGTCTAGAAAATGTACAATAGGAGGAATTCCCATAAAAGGGTTGAGTTGCCTACTTCAAAGGTAAGGGAGATACATTTCAAAACTTAAGGACATAATGGAAGGGCTATTTTAGGGCTTTATCACCACCAACAATAAAAAAAACTCTAGAATTGGTAAAAACAAGAAAAAGCTTCTGATAATTAAGATGGTTAAAAAGTCTTAAAAATTTTGAGCCAATAAGATCTTATGTAAAAGTATTTAAAAGGATTCAATTGATCCATAGACCTAGATTTTAAATAGTAGAGTAATAAGAATGTCTTTAGAAGATTTACTACAAAAACTAGTGGATAGGCGAAGACCAAAAAAATTAGGAAATATAGGGTTAAAAGAAGGTAGGCCTTCTCTTTCCTTAAATTCAAGGAAACATGCAAAAGTAAAAAGTTGGACAAGCCATTACAAGGGGAGATTGATAAGAATCTCCTTAAGTTTTTGTAAAGAAACTACAAAAAAAGCAGAGCTTAAAGCGAAGAACTTATTGAAAGGCACTACTTTATAAAAATGAAGGAATCTAGATTGATTTTGTTATTTATAGGACAAAAGATACATTGTTTTAGCATATCCAAAATAAATTTGACATGTTCTTCTGAAATAGGATTTCTTGAAGAAGTGTAACTATTTACCAACTATAGGTCTCTTCAATTAAGCAAACAAAATCTTCTTCGATTGCATGAAGCACAATTAAAAAGAAAACTTATTTTAATGAAATTGAAGTGTTACTAAAAAGAAAGATAAAAGAGTTATATAAAGGACTCCACAATTTCATAACCTCATATACAAGGTTAGGTTAGTATTCTATGGAATTCCTGAAAAGGGCTATTAGATGCAAAAGACTTTGTCTCTTCTAAGTTGAATGATATGACTAATATAACCTAACGACCCATGTAGTCCGTTGATATACATTTTAGGCCATAATTTTAGGTATTCGGGGGTCTAAAACAAAGTGAATTCTAGAGAAAATTTTGGCTTATTTACTTTCCTTGATAAGGGAGTAATGAGAGAGAAGAATCAAAAGGTAAAGGGGTTCTAATACTGAGAGACGGACTAGATTCGTAGTCGAAATGATAAAAGCTTTCTACAATATTGAAAACAGGAATTCTACAATATAAAATTTTATTATATTTTAATTAATTAATTAATTATAATTTAATTAGTTATATAGTAATTAATTAATTACAATATGTTGATTAATTAAAATATTATAATTAATTTTAATTAATTATATTGTAGCTAATTAATTAATTATAATTAATTAATTAATTAGTTAATTATAGTTTAATTAATTAATTAATTATAATATTTTAATTAATTAATTAATAATAGTATTTTAATTAATTATATTGTAATTAATTAATTAGATTTTGATTAATTAATTAAGTACAATATTTTAATTAACGAATGAATTATATTTAATTAATTATATTGTAGTTAATTAATTATTAATAATATTTTAATTAATTATATTGCAATTAATTAATCAATTACAATATTTTAATTAATGAATAATTATATTTTAATTACTTATATTGTAACTAATTAATTATATTTTAATTAATTAATTAATTAATTACAATATTTTAATTAACGAACAAAATATATTTCAATGAATTATATTGTAATTAATTAATTATTAATAATATTTTAATTAATTATATTGGAATTAATTAATTAATTACAATATTTTAATTAATTAATAATTATATTTTAATTAGTTATATTTTAATTAATTATAATAAGCATACCCTTACATAACAATGATACCCATTCCTTTAGATTATGAGAGGAATGGGGTATTACCCAAAAATGGGTAATCAAAGTAATGACTCTATAATCATAGTCACTTACCAAACTCAATCTTTTATTCCATCCCTATTCCCCTTTTTCATACCTACTAAATAAGCATACCCTTAATTCTCCTTAGATTTTTTGTCATTCCTTACTTGAGATTAATCTAGAAACTTATGTGAGAAAGCTTGAAACCCCCCATTAAATTCTGTAACTTTCTCACCAAAGTGGAGGGTTATAAGAACATAATAGCCAGAGGACTAGATGCTCCAGTGGTGGGATTTAAGGCTTACAAAGATATAAAAGAGGATCTAAAGAAACGTCATAGGGATCATTTTAGGAATTATTTGCTCAAAGCAATTGATGTTGCTAAGGATAAGCTTTAGTTAGCACAAGAGGAGTTATATGATGACCCTTTAAATTTAATCTTCAAACAGTGAGAGAATGTAAAGCTTATCTTACCTTTCCTCCTTTAAGGCCTATAAATCCTTGCTAAAGTAAAAGAACATAATATTCTGGCTAAAATAAGGTAACTCCACTTCAGCATTCTTCTATAGATCTATCCAATTTAGAAGAAATATTAATAAAATATTTAGTATTCTAGACCTTGAAGGCAGACCTTATTTTGATGAGGATAAGTTAGAGTCTCTGACTTTTAGGCTTTGTTTGGTTGAGGGGTTGAGCATGGAATGGAGTGGAACGTAACACACTTCTATCGTTTGGAAGGAAGTTTTATAATGGAATCGAATGGAATGAGATGAAAGCGGAGAGTTTCATGTTACGTTCCATTCTATCCTAAACAGTGAAAATAAGAAACCTCCGATTTGGGGGCTTAGGATGGAATGTAAACTAGTAAATGCAAACTACCTAATATACCCTCAATAATTTTTCGTAATACCAAATGTGACCATGTCATAATATTATATTAAATAGAATTAATATATTAAATAGAATAGAATAATATTTAACATAATAAATTTTATTAAAT
>JAOQMS010000179.1:10277071-10295562 GCA_027563885.1 Erythroxylum longipes
AATATTTTAATTAATGAATAGTTATATTTTAATTACTTATATTGTAACTAATTAATTATATTTTAATTAATTAATTAATTACAATATTTTAATTAATGAATGAATTATATTATAATGAATTATATTGTAATTAATTAATTAATAATTATATTTTAATTAATTGTAATAAGTATACCTTTATATAATAATGATACCCATTTCTCTAGATTAGGAGAAGAATAGGGTATTACCAAAAAATGAGTAATCAAAGTAATGACTCTATAATCATAGTCTCTTACCAAACTCAATCTTTCATTCCATACTCATTCCTCTTTTTTCATACCTATTAAATAAGCACACCCTTAGTTATTTACTTAGTTTATGTTAAAAGAGTAAAGCGAATCATTCAACTACAACAAATTGAAGAAAATGTACTAAGATGAACAATGATAAAGCACCGGAAAATTTTTAATCTTGTATTTGGTGTTTATAATTTAGATAGCATGATTCTATTGTTTACTATCAAAATAATCATAATAGTTATTTATTTGGTTTAATAAATAAAAATCATTTCATAAGTTAAAATTATAATTTTAAATTATAGATTAAAATAGTTTATTAGCGCATGAATAAAGAACCGGTAATTTAAGCAAATTACTTATTATAAAGTTAAATTAAAATGCATGTTTTTTTTTAATCGAACACAGGTTGATAAGGTTACGTCATCAATTAATAAGAGAAGCGAAGAGAAAAGAAAAGAAGTATGTATGAATGTACACGGCAGAAACCCAGAGGCCAGAGCGAGTGAGAGCGCCACCCACGTTCTCTGGTGCTGATCACTTTGGAAATGGGGACCCTTTCTTTTCTTCCTTATGCTGGTCCTCCTTCACCCTATTTCACATGTAACTTCGTCCAACTAATTAATTTCTTTGACCTAGCACTCTCTGCGGATCACTTTTTCTTCATCTTATAATAAACTTCAATTCACATAACAAAGTCATTCAGTATCATATGTTCCGAATAAAATAATTTGAATATAATTTTTAATGATTGATTTGTATTCGATGTCAACATGATACTGAGTAATTAGAGTTCAAAGTATATACAATAGAAATGTGCCTCTAAATATTTTTTTAACAGAATTGGTAAAACTTTGTAGAATTTACTTTGTTTTAGAATTTAAAAGAAGACATTGGCATTAGAACGAAAGTCTAACAGCAACTAAATTTTCGCTAACAGTGAAAAGGAAGCACAACGTTAACATAGATAAGAAAGCAAAGAATTCCAAAGTTTAGTCCACAAAACGTTAACTGATTATGCAATTAAATAAATTGAGAGACTTTTTTATTTTAACAAGAAAAGAGATAAAAATGAAAAGAAGAAAAGTACGATGAGAACGGTATCTACGCGGAGAGCAACAGTAATGACTCCTTTCTTTCTCTTTCAAGTAAAGTGATCTTAAAGCTTATCTTTATGTCTTTGTATCTTTCCCATATTTATTGTTTTTCCTTATCAACAAAAGCTGATTGACTTGACTTCAGCCAACCACACATTTCTTTAATAAAATTTGAAATTAAAGCCATTTCGGTGCAATGAGTTACGGTAACGAGGAAAAAAAAAAGGAATATCTTGTAGTAGCTGACTTAATTTTACCATTTCATGGCTCCAAAAGGTATTAGGACATCACAACTAGACTTAACTAAGGAGAATATACATAATGTATTATATATATGTGTTAAGATATTCTATTCTACTTTTGGCATTATTGATATTTTGATTTATTTGGGATATTTTTTGTTATAAAAAATTGATTTGGTATAAGATTTTACTATCTTGAAATATGTAGAATTTTGGAAGTTAAGATATTTGTAAAAGGAAGAAATCCTAAAGGAGGAAGTACTCGTGATATAATGATTAGCAATTTATGGTGTGACAATTGATGATTGATTTTTGGTTGCTATGCTTGGGGGTTTTCAGAGATCAACTACAAAATTCACAGCATATCTTTGTTTGAAGACTCTCCATGATTATGTTTTAATGCGTTTGTGCACATAGGAGATTGTTATTTGACTTAAAGTGCTTTTTGTTTCTTTTATTCTTGATTTAATCACTTGATATATTCTTTTTTTTTGTTTCATTCGTTGATTTAAAATCCTCTGATGAGGTTAGCATGAGTTGATCTTGCTATTGAATATGAGATGCTTTCATGGGTATGAGTACGAGTGGATAGCGTCAAGGAATGAGTGGTCTTAGCTCCATAATACCCTTGTTTAAGCCTATTATACTATGGTGAAAGTTGATTAATATGGGTGAGAGCCTCGCAGATGTAGGTCGTGTGTGCCGAACTATGTTAACAAATTTATAGTGCTTTGTGTGTGTGATTTATTTGCTGCACGTTTAATATTTGCTGCACGTTTAATTTGTTTGCTTGCAAAAGAATTCTGGAAATCCCAGTTGCTTGCCCAGTTGCTTTGTGAGAATCAACTATAAATTTCAGTTAGAAACAACCGTGACAGAATAAAAATTTTGTGGAACTTTGACCTTGAGTTTTTCAATTGGTATCAGAGCTTGGTTCACCTAATCAAAACTTGGTGTGTCAAGTTGGTGTAGATCAATATTCCGCACTTATGACTATTAGAGAAGGGACGTTAATCATTAGGCCACCCTGACTAGATGGCTCTAACTATCTTACTTGAAAATCGAGAATAAAAGTGTTTATTTAACCATAAGGGATTAAAGCCTAGACTTTTGTGTTGAAAAGCTGGACTCATCCTATGACAACTAATGAAAAGCAACTAATGAAAAGAATGAAGCGATACCTAAAGATCAATCTAAGTAGACAAAGGTTAAAGAATAGGAAGCGCTTGGTAACATTTTAGCAATACATGCAATTTTAGTACTGTAGATCAAGAATGTTTTAGTATGATATTAACTTGTGAATCAGTAAAAGAAGCTTGTGGTACATTACAAACCATACATGAAGGATCACAATCGATGATAGCATCAAAAGTTCAAATGTTAGCTAATAGATTTGAAGAGCTTAAAATGGAGGAAAGTGAAACTATTGGAGACTTTCATGAGTGGATGCATGATATTGCCAATCAAGCACATCAAATTGATAAGAAGTACTCAAATCTAAAACTTGTCAAGAAAACCTTGAGATCGTTGCCTTCTATATTCATATTAAAGATTGAAACTATTGAAGAAGCCCATGACGTTAACGAGTTATTTTTGGATAAGGTAATTAGAATTCTCACAAACTTTGAGATGAACTTGTAGAGAGACAAGCGTGAGAAGAATAAATGATTGGTGCTATAAGTTGAAGTTGTAAAACCTGTGCATGATTTAGGAGACGATTTTGACGAAAATGAAGATTTGGTGGTGCTAACAAGAAATTTCAGCGAGTGACTGAAGAAGGTGAAGAAAGATAGACCTGAGTTCAGGTATGATGGTGGGAATTTATCTAACAATAACTTTAAACAGCAAGCAAAAGCTCAAAAAGGTGAAAAGAAGGCAAAGAAGAAATGATGGCATAAGAGTCAAGGTTTCAGGCATATGCAAGTGGAGTGTGCTAATACTCTTAAAAGGAGAAAATGGAAGTCTTACACTAGCACTTAGAGTGAAAACGAATCTGAAAGTGAGTATGGTAGCTAGGAAGAAATTATGGGTCATCATATTATGTTGGTTGCTTATATAAAGAAAGCTCAGTTGCTTGGTTAGTAACAACCAGTGAAGAAATTGAAGATGAAGATTCAGATGTTTTAGTACCAAACTCTAATTCTGATAACGATAATGATGATAGTAACTCAGAATACAAAAAGGAAGATATCTGCAAGGCTTATGAACTAATGTATAACAAATAGGTGAAGACATGTAAAAAATAGAGAAGTTAAAGAACGAGAATTCTACCATGAAAGATATTATTGAAGATATGGAGATGAAGTTATTGTCAACAAAAAATAAACTTGATGAAACCAAGCTAAAGCTTATCAATACAGAGAAAGAAATAAAAATGTTGAATGGTGGTATAAAGAAGCTAGATGAATTACTAGAAATTGGCAAAAACAAAGGGGATTGTGAAGGTGTTGGATATAAAGGTGAATGCTCTCAAGTGAGTAATGAGCAAAAAGGTGAAGTTAGATTTGTCAAAATAGCAAGATCAATTAAGCAAGGAGAAATTTAAAAAAGAAGCAGAAAGTTTATGCCTACATGTCACTTTTGTGGTGTAAAAGTCACATAAGGCCAAAATGCTACAAACTAATGTAAATGCTATTCCATAATGCTCAAAACAGAAAATCCAGATATTCTTGGAAGAAATTTCAGTCATAGAAGCTCCAAAGTAGATTTAGGATAAAAAGAACCCATCGTAAGCACTTGTGGCTCTTAAATCCATGCGCGTTGCTTCTCACAATGGATGGTACTTTGACAGCAGGTGCTCAAGGCAATTGACAACTGAAAGAATCTATTTGATGAATTATCAAAGTTATATGGATAGTCATGTTACATTCGGTGATGGGAAGAAAGCAACGATGATTAGTAGAGGAACTCTTTGTGTAGGTGGATTACTTCATTTCAAAAATGTGCTTCATGTGGATGGTTTAAAAGCTAACTTGGTAAGTATTAGCCAGCGTTGTAATGATGGGTTGTTAGTCCAGTTCACGAGTGATGAATGCAAGGTGTTAAACCAACAAACAGATTGTATAGTAATCGGAAGAAGATCGATGGATAATTGCTACACGTTGCAGGTTCTTACTTCTTGTAATTTAGCCACATATAATGATATGATTCTATGGCACCAAAAGCTTAGTCACACAAATTATGACCTCATCAACAAGTTGAGCAAATCTGAAGCAGTAAGAGGCTTGCTTATGATGAACAAAGATGACAAGACTATTTGTAGCGCTTGTCAAATAAGAAAATAGATGAGAATACCACATAAAAAAGCAAGACATGTTACAACCTCTCGAGTACTGGAATTGGTTTATATGGATATGGTAGGCCAAATACAACATGCTAGTCTCGGTGGGATGAGGTATTTCTTGACATGTGTTGATGACTACTAAAAATATACTTAGGTAGCTTTCCTGAAAGAAAAATCGAATTCTTATGAAGCATTTAGAAATTTATGTGTGTGGATTACAAATAAAAAAATCATGGCGATTTTGAGGATCAAATCTGATTATGGAAAGGAGTTTGAGAATGTAAGCTTCAACAACTTTTGTGATAAATATGGGATTATGCAAGAGTTCTCATCACCTAAAATGCCACAACAAAATGAAGTTGCTTAAGATGTTTCAATTGTCATGTGTGATAATAAAAGCGCCATATACATCTCCAAAAATCCAGTCTAGCATTAAAGAATCAAACATTTTGATTCAAAGTATCATTTCATTTGAGAGTTAGTGAAGAATAAAGTTGCAGTTCTTTCCAACATAACAACTGAGAAGCAACTGGTTGAATTTTCACCAAACCTCTTGACTCTATGAGGTTTGAACTTCTTCGTGGGGCACTAGGACTCTGTGCTTTACAATTTTGAAGCTTATTGGAGTAAGTGTAAGAAAAAGCCAAAGGCCCTTTTCTTTCTCCATTGTAGCCTCTGCCTTGTTTGGTTTTCCATTCTGATCATCGTCGGCCACTTCATCTTTTTAGTGTCCTGTCTGTCACCGGCCCTCTCTACACCTCAGCTTCCTCCTATGATCACTAGCTTCTTTTGGCATTGATTTGTTCTAAAGGGGAGATAGGAACTTGCTTATAGCTTTTTTAGCTAGTATTTATAGCTTTGTTGGTGATAGTTGACCTTGACTTTGATTTTTCAATATCTTTTATCATGATTGTTTATTTCAGGGGAAGTCTCTGTTTCTCTTATTTAGGGGGAGATTTTGATGTGACAAATAATGCTAAAAAGGGGGAGATTGTTAAGATATTCTATTATATTTTTGACATTATTTGTGTTTTAATTTTTTTGGGATATCTTTTGTTATAAGAAAGTTGATTTGGTATAGGATTATACTATCTTGGAATATGTAGAATTTTGAAAGTTAAGATATTTGTGGAAAGAAGGAATGCTAAAAGTTATAGACTCCTAAAGGAGGAAGTACGCATTGATTAGCAATCTATTGTGTGACAATTGAGGATTGGTTTTTGGCTGCTGTGCTCGAGGGGTTTTTAAAGATTAACTACAAAGTTTACAGCAAATTTTTGTTTGAAGACTCTTCATGATTATGTTTTAATGTGATTGCGCATATAGGGGAGTATTTTTTGACTCAAGTATTTTTTGTTTCTTTTATTCTTGATTTAATCATTTGAGATATTTTCTTTTTATTTCATTCATTGTTTTAAAATCCTCTATTGAGGTTAGCATAAGTTGGTCTTGCTATTGATGTGAGATTGTAGCGCCCCGTTACTATGGGATATAAACCGGAACACCCTGAGGATATTCTAGTACATGATCTATGATAATGGTACGTTACATTCAATCACGACATTCACTTAACATGGCATCATCATTCTTTATTCTCTTATAAGACATCATAAAGAAAGTCACAAATTTTTAAAACCAAAATTTCCCCATTTCATTTCATAAATCCAAACGTATTTACATTGTAGCTTTTAAACACTTATACATGTACATCATCATATCCTAATACAAAATATTCTACATGAAAGAGGAAAATACACAAAAATTTTATCTAATCTTTCAAATCCCAACTGACTGACCTTTGAGTCATTTCTTCTTCTTCCCAAAAGTACAAGACTATACTCCTTGCACCGTCTCTTAGTAGCTAAAGTCGTCTCTCGATCTTGAAAAATCAATGTTGCAATTTTTGTGAGTTTTGCGAACTCAATGAGGTAACCATCATCGATGGTTCACTTAATTCATGCAACACATCACACATATAACATATAATTCACATCTTTGCATTTTGCATAAATTATCACATATCACATTCTCACTTAAGGGTAAGACAATTTTGTATTTCAAAAAATCAAACATACTTATTAAAATGTATATGAAATGCTCATGTGACTCTTTTCTAATTATTGTGTTCTTGTGACCGAGTGCTTAAAATGTCCCATATCTATTGTGGATACCGGGCTCATTTATACTGTCCTTTATCCGTTGGAGATACATGGCTCATTTTACATAATGATCCTTTGGCTCTTAATCACATTTAGAGCTTTAAGCTCGTTTTCGGTGGCTACTCAGGTCACAACTCTCATTATCTGGTCATGTATTCATGTATGAAATGCATCTCTCATAATCAATCAATCATGTCAAGAAGCATTTAGTTCGTCACATTCACATATAAGTAGCACTTCAATATCACATTCATGCATCAAGTCTCGGATCTTCATTATCCAGCATCAACATAATCAAATCACATTTATATCATCATTCAAAACATATTCTAAAGCAAACAATTAATTGCGTGAAACCGTCTAGGTTACTCACCGATTGCTCCTGAAGCTATTGCCTCGAAGTTCCGGTAACGTCTGAATGTTGAGGTTCCAATTGCTCGTCTATATCAAGCAATATACACATATCACACTTTTGCACAATTATAAGTGTTTGTTAATGCACATGTATTTATATGAAATATGCACAATGCATGTTCATGACAATCCTGGTTATCACTCTATTATTCTCGTCATGTAAACATTCACATTTCTAAACTCACATAAGTATCATTTATACTAATGGTTTATACCTCAATAAAACCATTAAAATCGAAATTCATAATTCCTTGGTCAATTCAGATTTTTCCTATAACAACTTTCGGGTCAACTTTTCTAAACTCACATAACTTTCAAGTCAGTTTTTGAAATTCTTAGAGATAGAATTAAAATTCTATTTCTTCAGAAAAATTGTATCCCTATGTCTCTAGTTTACTTAAAATCAAAAATTATCCCAATTGGATAACTAAAGATCAAGATATCATCAAAATACTGAAGTATGTTCAATAAAAACCAAATCACTCGCTTAAACCTCTCGGGTTGCGATCCATCTGGGCAAAAGTCACCGGCATAACTCTTCTCTCTCACGCCCGTGAGAGAGAGAGATGAAGCACATAGTCACTTGTGTGACTTTGTTTCTCACGCCTGTGAGAGTGCAATGGTGTCACGACTCCTAATGAATAAAAGCTGAAGAATAAGTTCTGAAAATTTTAAAACAGAGCATACGTAAACCTTAACTCTCATGAATTTTTGCACTCTTCACATACATATTTTCATGGATCTTTCAACTCCAAAAATGATTTTACTACTATCTCATATCATCTAGATCCTCAAAACATAGAAGCAAAATCAGTGAACATGTTACAGTTGCATTTTCCAGCACTCAACTTCCAAATTTTTTTCCAAATTTTACACCTAACACAACTTGTACGAAGATCATTTTTCCTACTTCGTTACTCTTCATTCTTAACTTAATATCATTCCCAAACCAATCCATGATCTATTTTTGATCATTTACTCAAAACAGAACATGTGTATATACCATTCATTAACAATTTTCTGTACTCATCCTAACACCATTATGAAGATCATTCTACCTCCAAAACATCTCAAAAAAATCACTTCCACACTACCTTATAATATATTGACCATCAAAACCGAAAAATCAACAAATCCACATTTTCATACTATATTCACAGTGAACACGAAAAATGTCTATTTTTCTTATGATTATGAAATGTCAATAAATCACCACTTTTGTTTCATAATTCAACAACTCTAAAGGATTAACAAGATACTTACTTGATAAAACTCTAAAACTTCAACAATCTCAAGAAACCCTAATTCTTCATGCAACCACATACATCATCTTGAAGGTGGTTTAGGTTAGGTTTTTCTCGAGGCAAAAGAAATGGATAACAAGTAGGAGTAAAAAAGTAGATGAAAATAAGATGAAACTTTGGTGAAGGTTTGGTGAATCAAAAAGCAATGAAGAGAAGGTTTGAAAAATGAGAGTTACGAAGAAGAGAACTAAGTTATGAACAACAGTAACTTAGTCAAGTTTAAAAGGAACGTGACTAAGTCTTTCTAACTTAATCAAATAATATAACAAAACTAAATAAGTGACACTTGTCACTTAGCCAACCTCTAAGGCTTTAACTAGTTTTTCTAAAGAACTAGTTTAGTCATCTTCAAATTTTATTCCAAAAGTCTTCAAAAATTTCAATATCATTTTCTTAATAATTCTCACAATCATTTATCACATTTCTTCAACATCAAAATTTCTTATTTCTATTTCCAATTCATCAATTTACTTGCCAATTGTCATTTTTTTCTTGTCCAGTAATACTTAGCATTTTTGAAAATTTTTCCTAAAATTCACCAAAATTCTAAATCACTCAATATACTGTCCAAATTAATTTTCAATACAAATAAACCACAATTTTCAATAAAATCATATTTATAAAAATTATACCCAAAACATCAACGAATGCATGTTCAATTAGTTTCATATGCAAAATTCAATAATCACGTGCATGTACATGTCATATTATGCATGAGCATAAAATGTACTTTCTAATTTCTTAATAATCTCTAATATAATATATTCTAGTCTCAACATGGGTAACGGGATGTTACAGAGATACTTTCATGTGTGTAAGTACGAGTGGATAGCGTGAAAGAGTGAGTGGTGTCGGCTTCATAATAGCCTTATTTAAGCCTATTGTACTACGGTAAAAGTTGATTAATCTGAGTGAGGGCCCTACAGATGTAGACTGTACGTGCTGAACTGCGTTAACAAATTTTTGGTATTTTGTGTATGTGATTTATTGACTGCATGTTTAATTTTTTTGCTTAGAAAAGAAATTTGAAAATTGCAATTGCTTGCCCAGTTGCTTTGTAAGAATTAACTATAAATTTCAGTTAGAAATAACCATGACAGAACAAAAATTTTATAGAACTTCAACGTTCGATTTTTCAACATGGATCAAAAATTAAGTCACCCTTAAAATAGTTTACGAATGAACACAAAGTGTGTAAAAATGCTCAAAATCGACAATAAATAAGGGTGATGCATCATGTTATAACATGGCTGTTGTTCGTGGCTATAAATTATAATTATAGCACCATCGAACCTAATCATAGTACCACCTTAGATTATATAGGCATAATGAAAGTCCTTGAAAGAACATATATTACATACTTTTATATATTGCTTGTTGAATTTTAAAATATTGTTTGCAAATAAATAATTACGCCGGTAGCATAGATGGTATATATATTAAACGAAAGAAACAAGAAATATATTGATTTTGATCCAATTTAGAGAAGTATATAGAAATTAAGGCATTATCTAATCTCCATGGACATGCTGAGCATATGATGGCTCTGTCTACCAACTTTTGAGTGTGAGGCTGTGCTTTCACCAAGAGTCAGCATCAGCTTGCGAAGCCCCACAACTTACTGCCCCTTCACTAACTCACCATGCATGAATGTCTTCTTCAAGAGAGAGTGAGAGGCTTTCGAGCTTTTCCTCGACTCAATAACAAGTCCAACATCTTTTAAAGTTTTGGTCCCCATCGTGCAGAAAAAGGCAATCTTATCTTCTTACGTTCCTCTTTTCTTCTTTCTTCCTCTCAGATTATAGTGGTATGATTACTGTTTTCTTGATTAATTGCGTGAAATGTAGTGGCTCTGATTTGGATATAGCATGCAGTAGTGTTCGATGTCAAACTGTCGGGCAGGTACAAGAGGACAATCATATATATGCCGATTAGAAAAGCCATCATCGGAATACCTCGTGCTTTGCTGACATATTCGTTGTTTTGTTTTTTGTTTAAAGCAGACCACTATTTTATTTCAAGTACCCAACAAATTTATAAATATATACAATAATGTATAAGATAATGTGAATAATTCAGTTGACAAATTTATTATATTTAATTTACTAATTGTATTTTCATTTTTAAAAATTGATTTAAAACTAAAATTGCTTTATTTGTATACATAGTCCAAAAATTATGTGTTGAATAACTCATATCTAGTTAATTACTTTAAACTTGTTGACGTGTTTTTAATTCTTAAAAAATTATTTCTAACACTAAAATTGTTGTATTTATAAGCATAAATAAGAGACTGAATAGAAGAGAATAGAAGAATAGAAACAATACAAAAGACTCTATCATCCGGGAATGATTGCTCTACTAGAAAAATTGAAAAGTTAAACCATTTCTTCCACCCTTATTCACATATTCACCCATTGTTAAGATAGATAGACATATCTCTATCTGACACTAAACTAGAAAATTAACAAATGATAAATCTAGAAATTTAAGAAGAAAGATAGGTATCAACAACTTATCTAATTCTTTTTTCTTTAAGAAAAGAATTGGCTTCAAGGGACAAATGAATTTTCTTCCTCGTTGAATTAATGAATTATCTTAGATCTATATTGAATTGGTAGGTTATCAATCAACTAAAGTTTTTGGTATGATGGCCTATCAATTTCATTCTATTCGGCCTTGAAACAATTCATTGCATTAATATTTATCCAATTTAATTTTTTTTACCTATATTCACTAGTTTAGTCTATATTCGACTCGCCAGGAAAATCCACTATCTCCTCTATCAATGAGCTATTATGAATCTGTTCGCTATACTCCTTGTAAATTCTAGTTATTATTATTATTATAATTATAAGATAGTTCTTATATTTACTTTTCATTGATTTGATTTATAATAGATCTTATTTGTATAATGACTGATTCAAGAATTCAATCAAAGAGGCCCTTTTAACTTAGTGGTAGAGTAACGCCATGGTAAGGCGTAAGTCATCGGTTCAAATCTGATAAGGGGCTTTGCCTCTTTTTCATAAAATTCCCTAGGTAGTATTTATAGTTTATTATTTGAGTTGAAGGGAGAATTGAAATATTGTTAATATTTGTAGATAAGTTATCTGGATCGATAATTGTGTTGTTCAGTGTTCATCTTTAAACTTTGTTTCCAAACCTAAAACTTAAAATTGCTTTGTAAGCCTTAACATGTGGAAATACGACTATTTAATCGTGTTGGTCAGGAATTTGTGGACCAAAGACAAATGGGACAACAGTGATATTGGTTTCTAACTAATTTAAAAACGACTATAAGGTATATTATAGTGACATGTAACATAATAAAGATGTTATTATGGGACAACAGTAATATTGTTTAACATAATATAGATGCTCTATGTTTCCGTGACATGTAACATGCTCTCTTACGGCAGGACACAGTGGGTTGGGAGTAATATTATATCCACTTCCTTTATCCTCGAAAGTTTAACTCTTATTGTTTGTACTTTTTTGGGAATTATTCCGATCACTTTGTTCGTTCGCATAAACAAAATAGAATATTCTTCAATATGATAGATTTTATTTTATAAACTTATAAAATTACTATATTTACATTATTGATAAGAACAATGTTAATTATAAATTTTGTCTCATCTTTTCAGACATTAGAAAAACTTTTATTAATAAAATCCTCTTTTGTCTTGATCTTTTTTATATTGTTTAATTTTAGAGGATTACATCTTATATATATGATAATTTGAAACTTCAACTGTTTGGTAGTTAAGTAATTTATTTGTAACTAACCCATTATATGTGTATGTGCCTACTATTTTCTACCCTTAAATTAATTAGAATTATGCATGCAGTTTTTATACTTGTCCAATAATTTGTATGATCAATACACGATAATAGCTTATTACCATATATCTATTAGGAATATACGGTTTATCAATTAATAAATTATTTAATAAACAATTTTTTTATTTACTTTATATCATATCTCAAATTTTATTCTTCTTTAATCTCATTTATTTTATTAGATCATAATTGTATTCAATTCTTTCATTAAGGGACGTTGACCATTTTTAAATACATTTTTATGTGAGTTATCAATCAAAATAACATTTCTTTGTTTTAAATTTTCTTAAATTATATTTAATTTACTTTCCTAGAATTATCCCATGAAATTGCATCATCCATATTTCTTAAGTAATATTCTGAAGTAGTAACCAATGAATTTAATTATTTAGAATTAGACAAGAATCTTAGGGTATATTATGAGACTCATTTAATATTTAATGTCTCCTTCAATGTAAGTTGAGATCTTATTAACTTATATTGATTATTTTTTATAATCAATTTTATACACATGATATGAGTCATATGTTGTGGTACTAACTCCTTTTTATTTAAAGTGGATGTCTTATATTCATGAAATACTATATAGATGTTAGTTCAAACATACTTAATATTTAATCTAAGTTCACTAGTTTACTAACTGTTTCATCTTTTCATAACTTAAATCTAGCACTTAAGATATATATAATGACCATTTAATCATTCAAAAACTAATTTCCTTGTTTCATTATTTAAGACAAAATTTATAGTTCAAGCTTACTGCTCCTAATTTATAGTTTAAGCTTACTGCTCTTCATTGTTTATTCTTATTCATGCATGCAACAAATTGCTTTTAAATTTCTTTGAGTTAAGAGGGTAATTTTCTTTCTTTTCTTACTCATAATTTCTAAACTTTTGACTAGTTTATTATATGTCAAATCATTATCAATATCATACAAATTAGAATTGGATATTATCTCACCATATTCTTTAAAACACATGTAAGCTATCTCTCCTTTTGAATGCTCATTTGTAGATTCAATTATGTCATTCCAAGTTGAGGCTTTAAATGCTTTCTTCTCCTTTTTTTTCATTTTCCTTCTTACTTTTTCTTTCATACTTATCATTATCTTTAAGTAGAGGATATTGTGACATTATGTGATTGAATTTTCTATATTTAAAAGAAGTAATACTAAAAGATTTACATTTTAAATAACTTTTACCTTCCTTAATGTCCTTTGTTATGGAGAAATTCTCTCTCGTCAAAAACTTTTTGTGTTTCCTAGTGATAAAGATGAGGTCTTCATCACCACTATGGATGTCTCTTCTTCACATGATTCCTCCCTTAAAACTTTGAATATCAAGTCTATGACGCCCCACAAATCTTGGTTTCATGAATAGTGACACCCAGGACCCAAATTGTACTTTATTTTATTTGGCATTGGATAATATTATTTAAGGACAGCGTAAGGGTCAAATTTGAGATCAAAACGAGTTCATTTTGATGGTTTGATCAAGAGTTGACAATGGTCAAAGTTTAACCCCATAAATGGATAAAAGTCAAACCCGAAATAAATGATATTAATTAAGGTATTTATGTAGGTTGATTTTTTATGGGTATTTTTATTGAGAAGAAGAAAAGAACAGATTAAAAGTTAAATTTAATTTTGGATCTTAAAAAATGGAAAATTTTATTAAGGGACTATATGACTTTTTTTTTTGGCCACCTACCTTCTCTTCTTCTCCCAAAAATTGCCAAGAACAAGCCTCCTCCTTCCTTCTCCACTTTCTTTCATTTTCAAGCCAAATTTCTCTATTTTTAACCCCTAAATCAACTATTAAACTCTAAATCATCAACCCAGAGTCCCTAAGCTCACCATATCAATAAGAATTTTGAGAAAAAAAGATTAAGAAAAAGTACATGGGTCTTTTTGATGAATAGTACCCAAAATTAATAAGGTAAGTTAATGAAGTTTTGGTTGTTTTTAGTATATGATTTTAGTGTAGTTGCATGCATTATTGAATGAAAATGCATGAAATTGAATTGTTATGCAATATTATGAAGATAAAAAGAGGAATTGAAGGAGAGAGAAAAAGGGAAAGAGAAGGAGTAAGGAATTGATGGTGAAATTGAAGTTTATTAAAGCTTAATTTGAAGAATTGGACATCAATTTGATATATGTTCAAGCAATTTTATTTTTTTCCTAAAAATTGTGTATTACGTAATTTAGGATTCTTGAGATAATATTAGGGGTTTATAAAATTGTTGCTGAAAATATTTAATTGGATGCTAAATAAAGTAGTAGATATAATTAATTTAGATTTTGGACTTATAATATGTATTTCCCTCAATTGGCATACATTATATTTGAATTTGGAAATTCGATATGCATGTTATTTTGAGTAATTGGTAAGATGAATATGTCTTGAATATTCTATGAACTAAATTAAAACCAACAATGGAAAAAATGACATTAAGGAGTGATATTTATTTTGGCCGAATATGGAATAACATGAATTGGCTATTATGAGACTATAATATTCAATGGAATTTAATTAGAATTTCCTTTAATAAAATAGATAGGAATTTGAGGAATGTGATAAGATTGACATGCCAATTAAGGAGTTAGCAATACTACGTCATGATATATGTTACCCGGCTGTATGGCTCCGAGAGTTCGATTCTGGTGTAAGATATCTGATTTGTGTTATGGATTGCATGGCTCCGAGAGCTCAGTCCCATAATATATAGATATGTAAATGGATCGTATGGTTTTGAGAAATCAGTCCCATATTTTTTAAAATCCTTCTTATGTGGCTCGGCGATCCAATTCCGTTGGATTTTACTTTGAGCAATTATAAAAAAATATATAAATACATAACTAATGATTAAAGAACTTCAAATGGAAGTAGTAATTAAATTGCACAATTTATCGATGGTTATGTAATTAGATATAAATGAATATAATAGTTTCATGCTTTTATGTCATAAGGAAATTTTAATACCTATTTAGGCTTATAATGAAGATGTTTATATTTGAAAAAGATTATATGCTATGCATGTTATGGTTGGATGAATTTAATTGGATGAGAAATGAAATTGCTTGAACACCACTAAGCCTACAGCTTAGATTTTGTGGGTTTTTTTTTCCGCGCACAAGTTTTGAAGAAAATTAGAAGATAACTGTGGCTGATCTACTACAAAGACTAGAGTCACATAGAGGATTGTAGAAGACTTTAAGGTGAATGTACTATAGAATTTTTTTTTTGGTTATGACATGTGCACATAAAGAAATGAAGGACCTTATAGAATTGTATATGAAAGTTATGTATGAAATTTGGTTTAGATGAGTTGAAATGTATTAAAGGATGGGAAAATTATTTTGTCAAGGAGTTTGACATGAATATGGATAGCGGAGTAAAATAAATGAGAAGTGTATTGAAATTTCTTACAGGTGGTTTTAAATGAATATAGAGGAAACTCTATCAAAAATTTTATAAAGTGAATAGTATTTACTAGAATAATAAGGTTTTAAATAGAAAATTTTGTAATTCAAAATTTTAGGTATTTAAGGATATGGTAAAGTTCAGTATTCTGATTCCATTATCGGGTATGAGTTGTTACATTTAGTAGTATCAGAGCTCAGTTTAGGCAATTTCGACTCTATCATTAAGTAAATAAAGGAAAGGTGTTTTGTGTACATGTTAAATGAAGGATCATAAATATGATGTGACTTTAATGTATATCTACCATTTATGTCTATTATAGACTTAAGAATGGAACCAGGAGCTAGGGGAGCTGCTGAGGAAGAGGAGGAAAGTCATGCCTCTGCTAGAGATGCAGATAGAGGCATGGCGGGGTGGCTAACATAGCCTGTATCATCACCTGCTAGTCAACCAGCTCCTAACCGGGTAGAGTTTTTCCAAATTATAGTGGAGTATATGAAACAACAAATGATTTTTGCACCTTCTGTACAACCACAACCACCTCTTTCATTATAGAAGCTTAAATTGGAGAAAGCTAAGAGGTTGGGAGCAGGGGATTTTCTAAGGGAGTCATCATTCTCTGCTCCAGATGCCGAGTTTTAGCTAATTAAGATAAAGAGAATCTTTGATCTTCTCCGTTGCAGACCAGTAGAGAGATTGAAGTGTGCAGCTGGTCTTCTTCAGGGACTAACATATCAGTAGTGGGAGTCCATAAAAAGGCTTGTTCCACCACAGGATCTTACTTGGGAGTGCTTTTTGTCCCAATTTGCAGATAAATATGTAGGAGAGACTTATAAAGATGAGACGAGGGATGCATTCCTTCATTTGAAACAGGGTTATAGAACAATATCATAATATGAGAAAGAGTTTGATAGACTGAGTACGAATGCTGAGAGATTAATTCTTGCAGAGGCAGATAAGTGTAAGATACTTGAAGCAGGTCTCTACCATAACATCAAGAAACTCCTTGTTGCACTGCAGATTGGGGATTATGGAGAGATGATGAAAGCAACTTTGAGGATTGAAAAAGTTAATATTGATGAACATAAATGGAGAAAAAAGGAACAATAGAAGAAGAGTCGTGGAAAATCTAATTCATCCTTCTCAGTCAGTAAGAAGCAAAAGGGTTCAGGGTCTCAGACTCCAACACAAACACAGACATCCTACTACCAATTAGGACAAACTTATAGATCAATGATTAGGGTATGACAGCTGCCCCCATCTATAGATAGTAGAGCAAATGGGTCACAATGTAGAGTAGTTACCCCATATGATCATTGTGGGAAGAAACGTGGCAGACAGTGTTGTAAGATGATGAGAGCATGCCTACGATGTGGATCTATGGAGCATTTTCAATAAGTGTGCCTTAGTAGATATTATCAAAAAGCTAGTCAAGCTAAGAGACCAGTTCCTATGGCTCCGAGGGGCAGAGGTAGAGGCACAAGAGCTAGTTCTAGTTTTGGTGGTCAGAGGTTTGTATTAGAAACAGTTGATGGACCTAATACATGTACTCTATTATAGTACCCAATGCTCTTAGTAGGAAACCATCATCAACCTTAAGAGCAATGAATGCTAGATTAGCCAGTGATGGAGCCATTGTAGCTGAGTTAAGGTTTAAACCAAACTTGTTACAACAAGTCAAGGAAGCACAAAAGCAAGATGAAAAGCTAGTTACCAATCTCAAACAAATTCAAAAGGGGAAAGATGGTGAATATGCAATCAAAGAGGATGGCTACTTGTATTACACAGATAGAATATGTGTTCCTAATGATGATGAGCTAAAAAAGAACATCATGAAGGAAGCCTATAGTATTTCATACGTTGTGCACCCAGGAAGTACTAAAATATACCAAGATTTGAAGACACATTGACGTTGCAGCTTATATTGCCATCTTACATACCAATAAGTAAAAACAATTTCCATTGGATTTACTTCAAGAAATGGCAATACCGAAATGGAAATAAGATAGAATCATGATGGATTTTGTGGCTAGTTTGCCTCAAATTAGGAAGAAACATAATGCCATATAGTTGGTTATAGATAGATTGACCAAGTCAACTCACTTCTTGCCTATCAAAACTGACTACCAACTCCTGAAGTATGCAGAATTGTACATCAATGAGATAGTGTGGTTACATGGGGTACCATCTTCTATCATATCATACCAGGATCCAAGATTCACTCAAAGATTTTGGAAGAAATTACATGAGGCTTTGTGTCAGCCCCATGAACAATTTTTCCATCAACTTAAACATAAGAGCTTATGGAAAGAATGCATAAGAAGAATTTGAGGGCATTTTCGGTATATGGCTTAAATGAAAAGGGTAAAGAGGACTTTTGGGAAAGGCATGGAGGACTTGTCTTCTTGGAAAAAGGTAGCGTGTTTGGGAGTGAAAGAATAG
>JAOQMS010000179.1:10303869-10320032 GCA_027563885.1 Erythroxylum longipes
TTCAAAATAAACCTTAATGTTTACAAAATGTTTAAATTGGACCTTGAGTAGACAAAAAATTGGATGGAGTTAAGTCCTCATCTGTAATTGTATATTTTCCACTAGTATTATAGTTGAAGGTAGTTGGTTATGTGCTATCACTTATGGTATGGGCAAAAAGTGTATTTTTGACCCTAGGATTTTTATCAAAATACAAGTTAGACCCTAGTGTTTTGGAGTGTTCAAAATAAACCTTAATGTTTACAAAATGTTTAAATTGGACCTTGAGTAGACAAAAAATTGGATGGAGTTAAGTCCCCAACTGTTATGTGCCATCTAACAGTATCGCAGGGTTGAGTTTCGAAATGGCACAGTCACTTGCGTCCATTAAACTCAAAGCTTGACTCTTTTATGTGTTCTGTTTAATTCACAAGCCTTTTTGTGTGCTTGTCAATTGAGTCAATAACTTCAATACATTATTTTTGTACTTTATGAATGGTCAGCTCAAAGAGAGAAACTTTTTAACTTTTCTTGTAGAAGAAACTATAGAAACTGAAAGAGAGAGAGAGAGAGAGAGTGTGCGTGTGTGTGAGAGAGAGAGAGAGTTCCATGTTTTGACCATCCATTGCTTTCTCTCTCTTGTCCGCTACCAGAGTTGACATAAATTATTTGTTAGTTATTGCTTTTGTAACTTTTTGATAAAACCAAGCTGTACGCACAAAATATTTAGGGAAGATGAAGAAGGAAGGAAATAGGAACTGGCGAAATGAAGGTTAGATGGGGGATAGTAATATCGATATCAGCTAGAAAATATTACGAAATAAGGACCCAACAGCAATTGGAGAGGATGCATTTTCTCCCTGACAAAGATGTCACCTAAAATCTTAACTCTTTCTATCTTATCAGCCGCTCTATATACTCCTATTCTCATTCTATTACATCCAACTCCCCTCCATTCCTTTACCACAACCTGCTAAGTAACAGAAACGTCACACAGACCTCACACACAGAAATGTAAAAAATTAGACGAGCACAAACAATTAAAGAACCAGCCCAATACCCTTATGTAAATTATTCAAGCCAGGTTCTATTGAGTTGATTTCAGCTTATCCACAGACAGCTTCAAGCCTTTATTACCTTTTCTTTTGTAAACCGTCTTAACAGTGGGTTTAACACTTTCTCTTTTGTTCTTTTCCTTGAAGAGATTGGAATTGTAGAGATCGATTTAGTAGTGTCAGAGAAGAGTTATACAGGTTGGTTCTAAATAGAAGTGAATAAAAGCTTGCATTTAGGGTTTAAAGTTGGATGGTATTTTTTCATGGCGAATAAGATAAACAAAGAATATGCTTTAGAGATTCAGTTCTCATGAAACATGTTGGATAAACGTAACATTGTGGCGTTCACCTTACTGTTATGGTTGTTGCTGTTTGAACCCACATTTGAGACGTGGCAGTGTTAGGGATGTGTTGGGAAGGAATATTAATGGCAGGAGCAACTGGATCGATGGTGGAGATGGGAGTGGTGGTGAAGCTGCAGCAGCAGTAGATTGTAAGATGGGTTAATTAGGGGTTTTCGATTGAATTTAAGTGAATTGTGATTAAATAAGATTATGTAGGTTAATTTATATTTATTAGTTCAATTGTAATATAGTTAAATATAAAAAGAATTAAAAAAACTTAAAATTAATTTAAGACTATTTAAAAAGTGGGTCTATTATGCCACATGTATGCTACATGATGAGACCCACGCTATTAATAAAAATAATAATTTATATCACGTTGATATGATATATAATGGACAAAACTCAATTTTATCCAAATTTTTGTTCATTAAGTATTTAATTAGAACATTTTTCAAATATTAAAATTGAAAGAAGAGGGTATAGAAAATATCAGAAAAAGCTCCACTTTATTTCTCTGATTATAGGTGATTTATACACAAGTATAACCTATTCTAATACTACCAAACTACTAGATTTTTCATATATACTAACTTATCCAATCTATAGTATATCTTATCTTATCACCTATCTCCTAGAAGATAATCTTATCTCCTAGAAGATAATCTCCTAAGCTAACTAAACTTATCTAAAATTATTATCCAAGACTCCCCCTTAAGTTGAGGGATAGATGTTTATCAACTTGCTTAGAACTGTCTCGAATCTAGGCGTAAGCATGATCTTTGTGAAGATATCGGCTTCTTGTGCTTTAGTAGGGACATAGCATAGACCAATGCCCCCTTCTTCTATTTCACATTTGACAAAGCTCCTGTCAATTCTAACATGTTTTGTTCGATCATGTTAAACTGGATTATTCACTATACTGATGGCTGATTTACTATCACTGAAGACTTTGGTGGGAGAGGAAGTGGTGATCTGTAGGTCTTGTGTTACATTCCTTCGCCAAGTATCTTATCATAGGGCAATTAACCAGGAAATCCGGCTCTAAGAGTCGTTTGTTCCCCTTATTAAGGTTCTTAGAACGACCTATCTTTAAGGAAGATTTCAGCTCATTAAAGGGAGACTGAAACCTTGGACCTCGTTAGGAGAGAGATCTCCAATCTCTAGGTTAAGGATGAAAATTCTGCTTAGCTTTATTCCTCTGCACCTACCCTTTAAATAGGACTATCTCCTTACAGTTAGGAAAGCCTAAAATAAAGCAACTAAAAGATATGCTAAGAAAACTACCAATTCTAAAAGATACACTCCTAAACCTAAACAACTTAAAGAATAAAACAGGATAAATGAAGTAGAATATCTTATTAAATCCTAGGTTAGAGATTATTGAGCAGTGCATCTGGTGTACACACGCCCAACAAATGAGTCCATAACATCCTGCATCAACCTCTCTAACCAAATAACTACACAAATTCCTTTTGCAATTGCCCTAAACTCTGCTTCTGCACTGCTTCGGAGTAGCTTTTTGCTTCTCCATGTGACAAGATTCCCCCATAGTTTAGTACAATAACCAGATGTTGACCTACTGTCTTCAATACAACCAACCCAATTTGCATCCGTAAAACCTTCTGTGCTTCTTTTCTCATTTTTCCAAAACATTAATCCTCTACCTGGACTGCCTTTGAGATATCTCAGAATCTGGTTGACTGCCTCTAAATGTCTTTGGGTTGGAGAGTGCATAAATTGGCTAACAATACTCACATAATAAGCAATATCTGGTTTGGTTAGTGACAAATAGATAAGTTTTCCTACTAACCTTGGGTATCTTCCTTTGTCAATAGGAGGATCTTCTTCATTTTTCGTGAATTTCCAGTTTCTCTCCAGTGGAGTTCCCATAGGTTTGCAACCTATTGATAGACCTTTAATTACGAAATTTTATAAAAGAAAGAAGGGGCACGTGGGGTTGAAGGTATATTCTAGAAGTAAGAGGACAATGAGGAAAAAAATACAGAGAGATTGTGGGAGAGTGGTTAGCCTTTCGAAAGCTAACCAGGGGAGGGTGTTGCATTTTCTGGTGGTTCATTTCAGGAGAGGACTGAGAGTGTGTCTTACTATTTTTGTTACTGCTATTTTCTTCTTGTTTCTGGTTTAGTATCCAAGGATTCACTGTTTTTCTCTTAAAGAGTGGTGGTTGTACTGGGTGTTTTGATAATACAGAAGAATAAATATTCAATACTATTTCTAGATACCTATCGCCCATCTTTCCTGTTTCCTCCAGTAAATCAAGAATGTATTTTTGTTGAGATATGAAAATACCTTCCTTCTAGCAATCTCCATTCCAAGAAAGTGTCTTAATGCTCCGAGGTCTTTTACCCTAAATTCCAGCCTCAATTTTTGTTTAAGATCATTGATCTCTCTAGTGTCATCGCATATGATTATAATATCGTCCACATACACAATCAAGATGGATTTCTTTCCATTTTTTCCACACTTCACAAACATTGTGTGATTAGCTTGTCCCTGTTTGTATCCAAACATGCAAAGAGTGTCACTGAACCTCTTAAACCATGCTCGCGGAAACTGTTTGAGGTTTTATAAAGATTTTTTTAGTTTGCAAACTCTTCCCCTTCTTCGGTTTCAAAACCTGGTGGTATCCTTATATATATTTTCCTCATCTAATGTACCATTTAGGACTCTAATTGTGTTCAACTTCGCAACTGGAGCAAATGTCTCCTCACAATCTAGTCCATAGGTTTGTGTAAAGCCTTGAGCCACTAATCTAGCCTTATACCTTTCAGTCTCTCCATCTGCCCTATACTTCACAGTGAACACCCATTTGCTACCAATCACCTTTTTTCCTTCGGGTAGATCCACAATCTCCCATGTTTTATTATCAAGTAAAGCGTTCATTTCTTCAAGTATAGCTTCCTTCCACTTAGGTTCTTGGAATGCATCACGTACATTTTTTGGAATTCTTACATTGTCAAGCTTAGTAGTGAAAGCTTCAAACTTTGAAGATAACTTTGAGTAAGTCAAGTAATGTGAAATAGGATATTTAGTACATGATCTTACCCCTTTTCGTAGTGCAATTGGCACATCTAAGTCACTTACTATAGTCTCTCTAGGAGCCGGTTCCAGGTCCAATGATTGGCCTTGTTGAGGAGCTTTAGGCCTTCGAGAACACACTAAGGTTGGTTTTTCGAGAGTTGGTTCTCCCATTGAATTGGACTGGAGAGATTATAAGTTAACTTAGGCAAATAGAGAACATTATTTAATGTTAGTTTTGGCAAACAAACTCTCCCTTGACCAATGGCTGGTGACCCTTCTCCATCCGCAACCCAGACATTAACTTTTTGGTTACATGGCTCATATTTTTCAAAGACATTCAAAGACCCAGTCATTTGGTCTGATGTACCTTCGTCCACAATCCAGAGATCTTGACTTAGGGACTTTGATAATAATGATTGACAGAGGTTACCTTTATGTACTAGTGTTGCTGTAAAGGTTTGTTGGTCATGTGTGTCTTTCTCAGTTGTGATTTTTGTCTGATTCAAGAGTTGCTGAAGTAGTTCAATCTGATGGGGGGACAAATTTAGCCCTGTGGATTTGCTAATATCGGATTCTGCTACATTTGCTGCTCTATGTTTTTGCTGAACTCTTTAGCTTTTAGGTTTCCAATCTTGTGGTTTCCCATTTAATTTCTAGCAGGTCTCACTTGTGTGGTAGGACTTATCACAGTGGTCACACCATTGCTTGTTCTTGGTTTCTTGCTCTTGGGTTTGGTAAGTAGACTCCTTTCAAGAGTTTGCCCCTAAAGCTGAGTCTTGAGAGGTTTATTTTGAAGTGTGTGAGGTAAGCATGACCTTTTTCCTACTCTCTTCTCTATGAACCTCAGCAAACGTTTCTTGGATTGATGGCAATGGTTTTAAACCGAGTAACCTTCCTCGCACTTTATCAAGTCTGACATAAAGTCCTTGCAAGAAATAAAGAACTCTCTCCTTCTCCAATAATTTTTCATACTTCTCAGCATCAACACGACATTCCCAATTAATTGCATAAAATAGATCCATCTGCTGCCATAATTAAGTGAGTAAGTTATAATACTCAGTAACAGACATATTACCTTGGTGAGTGTTTTTGATTTTTGATCTGATTTCAAAGCATTGAGAAGTGTTTTCCAAATCAAAAAATATTTTTTTGCACAGCCTCCCAAATTTCTCTTGCAGTTTTGCAGAATAGGTAGGTTCTTCCTATTTTTGGCTCCATTGAATTTATAAGACAAGCCATGACAATAGAATTCTCAGCTTCCCAAGCACTGTAAGTGACTGCTGTTTTGTGTGGTTGAGGAATTGCCCCTGTTAGATATCCAGCCTTGCCTCTTCCTTTGATTATGAGCATGACTGATTGGGACCATTCTTGGAAATTCGTTCCATTTAATCTATGTTGCATGTTTTGCAATGAAAGATTATAAATAGGAGGAGATGGAGTTGAGCTGAAGGTATTGCATAACTTGGTGTTTGGGATGAGGTTTGGGACTCATCAAAGGAACCAAAGGTTGGTTGAACTCCAGCCATGATGTGGCTCCAAAAAAAAAAAGAAAAGGCTATCAGAATCAGTAGCTCTGATACTATGAAACAAGAGGGTATAGAAAATATCAGAAAAGCCCCACTTTATTTCTTTGATTATAGGTGATGTATACACGGGTATAACCCATTCTAATACTACTAAACTACTAGATTTTTCGTATATACGAACTTATCCAATCTATAGTAAATCTTATCTTATCTACTAGAAGATATACTTTATCTCCTAGAAGATAATCTCCTAAGCTAACTAAACTTATCTAAAATAATTATCCAACAAAAATTTATTTTAAACATTTCAAAATGATAGGGTCTAATTTGCATTTTGGTGAAAATTTTAAAGGTTAAAAGTATATTTTTTGCCTATTGTATAGATGCAAAGTAGTTATGTGAATATTCTAGCTTGTTTGACACAATTACCCAACATCAATATGGGAATCATGTCGTCATGCTCAAGTGTTATAGAAGAATAATTCATCTCCACCAAAGGAAGGGCTTATTGCTTTCAAAAATTGTGCTTCCTCTCTTTGTTGTAACATTAATTTTTAATTAATATCAAGTGGGTGAGTGCCAATGAATAAAATATTTTACCATATCAGGCGATACCGGTTGTACCAGTTAAAAAAAAATACTAAAGAAGAGCTTTGTACTAGAGTTTGGTATTGGCCAATATCGATCGATAACCAAAATATTTGATTAAATACTGGTCTGAATTATAATTCTTAGAAAAGTTCCTAGGATTAAATTGAAAAAACTTAAAGTTTCTCTTAAATGGAATAATAATTATCTATACATAAAAATGCATGACTTTTTAAAATCATCTACAATTTATTTTATAAATAATAAAGATACAATAAAAGAACGTATTAACTTTTTTTTTGTATTCAGACTTATATTAGCTTAACTTAAATATATTAATTTTTAAAAAATTAAATTCGCTTCTTATGAGTGCATATTTCTTTTTACTTTGTATTATTCTTAGTTTTGTATATGTATGAGAATTAAGCGACTTTTTGCCTTATATTAATTATTGTGGTTATTGCTTATATTAGAAATATATGAAAATAATATCAATAGTAATATACAGACAGATATTATATCAAACGTATAGTATTATGATTTCTTTAGAGAAGATTGAAGTGAATTTAAAAATAATATAGTACAATATATTGAAATTTTATTTTTTAATTCAAAAAATTATTCGAAAGAGTAACTAGTATTATTGGTATATGGTATCGTACTAGAACTAAATTTTGTATGATATTCATATTATTGTTTAGTGCTCCAAAGTGAAAACTAACGTTCATTGATTTGATCATCATAATTTAGTCATGGATTGGGAGAAATAATCAATTTCCAGTTTATGAATCTCGTGGCAATAACCAAACCAAACCAAACATACCCAAATTCTCGCCTAAGCAGGGTATGGAGAGGGTAAGATGTACGCAGTTATGCCCGCATCTCCGATAGAGATACAGAGACTGTTTCTTGATAGACCCCCGGTTAAGGTAAGAGCAACAACAAATAACAACAAACAAACAAACACAAGCAAACAAACACAAACAACAAAAACAAACAAAAAAACAAATACAGACAAACAAAAACAAACAGACCAGACCGATGCAAGTACATTACTGTATAAGTATAACAATATATGTATATGCATGGAGACTATAACCAATCTCGTGGCAATAATTAGCCTTAAAAAAATGGGAGCATGAAGGAGTTGAAATGCTCATTCGAATCATGGATACATATATATGTATATGATATGTTTTGGGGAAGGATTAATTTAGTTTTGCAAGCTGTAAGCAGGCTTATACTATTAAGTAATTGTCACTTCACTGGCATTGTAAACAAATCAATCTGATATGCCTTAAAATTGTGGTTTGCTTTAGTCTAATATCCAAAATTTGTCTTCCCTTGGTAATTATAGTTATTTATTTTCTCATCAGAAGTATGACCTAGGTGTCTGAAGAGTCCAAATTATGTTGACAAATATGTAGGTGGGCATTGGGTGTCTTGATCTATTTTATGCTAGAAGGTGAAATGCCATTTGGTTCATGGAGAGAGAGTGAGTTTGATACTTATGCAAAGATCGCGGGAGGACAACTGACTATTCCCTCTACTTTCAGTCCTGAAGCTGCAGATCTTATAAACAAGGTCTCGTAACTAGTATGTCAACTTTTACTTTTGGAAAATTTCCGCATATGCTGACTTGTTATTCTTTGTTCTTTTGCATGCGTATAACCTGGTCAGTTACTTGAAGTTGACGAACAGAAAAGACTAGGATGCTCAGGTCCTGATTCTGTAAAATGTCACCCTTGGTTTAGTGGTGTTGACTGGAAAGGAATTAGAGATAGAAGCTCTCCTGTTCCTCAAGAAATAATCTCTCGTGTTAACCAACATTTGGCAACATTTCATCCTGAGGACTGCACAGCTCCTTTAGCTTACCCTTGTCAGGATGTTGATCTCAACGTTCCTGAATGGCTTGAAGATTGGTAGATGAATCAAAGATGGGGGTCTTGTGTGTTCCAACTTTTTGCCTTGTGGAACTGTTCTCTCATCAGTGAGAGTGAACTCCAGAGATACGAATTCTGAACACATTTGCATACTGAATTTGCTCGGGACGTGAAGTTTTCAGGTAGTGGCTAACCGATTCAATGGGGAGAATAAAATTCAACTGCTTGTTCCATTTTTAACCTTTATACATTTTTATATAGGTAAATGTGTAAATGGGTGAGGTTCTATTTTCTTGTAGATTGTGTTTTGTAGACATCTACGATGTTCTCGGAATGAGGTGCCAACAATTTTTTTTTTGTTGTAAAAGTAATATGACTGGGCCTGGCCTATGGAAATAGGTCGCTCGCCATTGTAATTCATCTTCCAAAGTTGATTTAATATTAGTACGTTTCGTTCCATGTATATTTTCCTCCTCATCTTCTATATTCTATCTAAATTATATCCCCCCAGCTGACGACTGCTTTTAGGAAATGGGACTTCTCGCATTTGCATTTTTAGAAGTCAATTTTTGAAAAAAATTTAAAATTAATAAACTTATCTGTTAAAATATAAATGACTATTATTATTTTTAGAACTTATTCCATGCCTACATCCCTTATGGTAAGACATTAAAAGTTAAAACTATAGCGGTTTGGCATTTAGCTAAATGATTAATGATGTCATCTAGCCATTTTTATATTGTATTGGTCGAAAAATGGTACAAAATAGAATGTTTCAGGGATTTAAATGCCAGCTAGTACTGACCTTTTTAGCTTAGTATTGGTCGACATTGCTGGTATTTGGAATATCGGGCATATACTAGCCGATAAATTTTTAAAAAATCAAATAGTATTTTTTCAAAAATGAAAAATTTTAATAATATTTCGTAAAACCAGTTCCTCTTTAGACTATGTTTAGTAAAAACATTAGACTTATACTATAACGAAAACCACATTTGACTAAAAAAAATCATAGCTAAAGGTCCAAAAATTGTCACTAATAGTCATTAGTGACGATTTATAGTCGTCACCGAAAAGTTTAACAAATCTATATAACTGAAAATTATAGATGACATTTTTTGCTAATTATCGCTAATAATTTTTGTCTACGTTTTATTTTTGTGACGAAAAACTATTAGCAAAGTTTTGGAAATCGTCGCCAATACCTTTTGGCTACGCTTAGTTTTCATATGCAAAAAATTTTAGCTAAGTTTCTAGAAATGTTGTCAAATGTTTTTAGATTATTAAAATGTAGCCAAGTTTTAACCAAAAAGTTTCGGCTACGTTTTCGAATGGTTTTAGCTACTTTTTGTAAAATATAGTCAAATTTTAATTTACATTTTAATAAAATGTTATACTATATTGAATTATAATTATTTGTTACATTTTAAATCCATATTATTATATATAATATTCATCTTTTTTTGTTGTTAATTTATTATAAAAAATAATTGATAATTTGAAGCATTGCATATAAAAAATAAAATATCATTAAATTTCTTCGTGTTCAAGATTTTAATTACAACTTATATAATACTTATATACAAAATAATAAATATAGGGATTAATTTACACAATATAATACAAATAACTCAACCCTGTTACATCTTCTAATTTGTAATATGAGAAAAAAGTATTAAATTTGAATTATAATAAAAAACAAATTATAAGAAAAAATTATAAGAGATGTAATTAGTACTATTCATTTTCATCTTCACTGCTTTATGATTCAGGCTAAGTAATTTTTTGTGGTATTTTTCATGCTTGACTAACTTTTTTTTCTTCATTATGTTGTAATTTAACCTTAAGTGACTTGTTTTCTTCTTCAAGACCTTGAATGTATGTTGATGTTGAAGAGGATGAAACATATGACTTAGGGTCAAACTCAAGACGTGATATAACGGATAATGTATCAAGCATGGTATTGTAAATGTCTTCTATATTTCCCTTAGACATTGATTTTTAACAAATCTTGCATCTTATTCTAAAATTAAAAAATAAAACTAATATTTGATGTAGATATTATTAGTTAGTACTACATAAATAAATAAATTTAAAATTAAAAAATTATACTTACATGGTTATTTTCTGCTTCTTCTAATATCCACCCATGACTTTCCTTATAGCGAGTGAGTTTATATAATTTGATCTTATCACACTCTTATCCATGTAGTTCCTTTTCACTCTGTTTTATGAAACAAAAACAATGCATAATAAATAAGGTAGTGTTTATTGATATAATTATAACTTGTAAACAAAGATCTTACATATTCATTTCGGATGACAACAAATGATTTAGAGCCTTGATTATAAGGAGTTTTCATTTTTCCTCTATTGACCTTTATCTTCTCACATTTTTCCTAAATAAAGAAAAAAAGATAGCCATTAAATCATCTAACAAGATTAACGGAAGCAAATGTAAAGGGAAACAAAACAACCCTAAACTTTGAGAGAGACCCAATAATCAGATAAATTATTCTAATTTTATGGAGACATCCATTTGGGAACATGTCTCTTTGCCTCCACATCAGAAGGAAAAGATTTGTCATACTAATCACCACTTATAGCGATTATCTCTAATCCTTTGTTTCAATAATAAAGTCACACATTTTGAGACATCAGGGTTGTTGATATTGACAATATTCAATTTCATCTATGAACAATAAGTAAAAGTGTAATTAATGTTAAAATAAGTGAAACAATATTGCATGTAGTTAAATAAATTGAAAGTTTACCTAAACTTTATCTAAAGCATTTTCAAGCAAGTTGTCTTCCTTCAGGCAAGGTAATTTTGTTCTCGCAATAATCCCCACCTCACTTGTCACTTTTACAGATTGGATCTTGTCTAGAGGATGACCTTGTGAAGTATCAATTTGTACTGACATCTTGCTATTCATTACAGTATTCATTCGTTGCAACTCATAACCTTTAGTTATACCTCTAAATCTTTTTCTAATGTTGACCGAACCTTACAACAAATGAATAATTATAAGAAAATACACATTAAACATGTAAATATATTTTTGAGTATAAGTGTATTTGTACGCGTTAAAGAATAACAAACTTGCAGATCCCCCTGTACTAGTTGATTTACTGTTGGTTGAGGAAGAATGAGGTTGTTGCTGACTTGCTTTATTGGTGACTGAGGTCGAATGTTGTTATTGGTTAGGAACTGATTGATCTAGTTGAAGTTGCAGATCCCTCTGTTTAATAATTTTGATACCTGCCACCTTTTTCCTTTTGTTTCTAGCAGGTGCTATTATATTGGATATCTATAAAAACAAACATAAATTTTATTAATATTACAATACATCCAATCATCATTACAAATATAGATTCAACCATCAACAATCCACATTAACATAACTCGAACATCAAAAATACGTATTAACATAATTCAATCATCAAAACTCCGCATTAACATAACTCAAACATAAAAAATACGTATTAACATAACCCAATAATCAAAAATCCATATTAGCATAACTCAGATATCAACAATACACATTAACATAACTCAACCATCAATAATACTTATTAACATAACTCAACCATCAACAATCCTCATTAACATAACTCAAACATCAATAATACGCATTAAGATAACTCAAACATCAACAATCCTCATTAACATAACTCAATCATAAACAATCCGCATTAACATAACTTAAACATCAATAATATGCATTAACATAACTCAATTATCAACAATCCACATTAACGTAACTTAATCATTAACAATACGCATTAACATAAATGTTACCAACATTCCATTTTAAACAATATAAAGAACACTTTTATTACCTTCAATTATCATGATCAAGATCTTAAAAATCATCATCATTAATTGCATTATAATTTGACTCTTCATCGCTATTATATTCAGCCCAAGTACCATTATTGTCATATAATTCATCCTCAATATAATCTTCATCTCTTTATCCTCAATATGATCTTCATCTCTTTTTTTGACAAGATTGGCGTGTACTTCATTTTTTCTAGGATATTGGGATCAACGTCTTTCCTATGGAATGATGATATATCTGCATTTTTTATCTGTAGGGCTCTATTATTCAACTTCGATTTAATCTTTTGATATTATTCATCACCATCTTGATCCATTATACCATTTTCCCTTTCACAAAAATCAAAGAGAATTTGGTGTTGAAACTTTTGAACAACTTTCCAATTGCTGCCCAATATAGTGTCGATGAGGTAGAATATTTGCTTCACTTGACTTGTAAGGACAAAAAGGTCATTATCATACTAAGTTTTACCAACATTGATGCTAGTAATATTTCCATTCATTTTTATGTCACCAAGATTAAACCGTTTGCACTTAAATAGAACCACCTTTTTATCTTTGATGTAATGAAACTCTATTATTTCTGAGATAACGCTGCAGATGTCAATAAAATCATCCTCATGTTGCCCCTTAACAACAACCCCACAATTTTGGTTTCTAAGTCGATTGTCATGATCTTTTATGTGAAATCTAACTCCATTAACAATGCAACATATATATTTTTTGCCACACATATGAGGTCCACACGCCAAAGCATATAATGTTGTTGTCCCCTATTGCAATTTACGGTTATAGAACCTTATCATCTGTAGGACAAAATATAATTGGAAGTCAATTTGACCTATAAATTGCCATAAGTTCATAATATTCCATCAATAACTTACTTGAGTCTTAAACAATGAGGGGAGGTTGATTTTACGTCTTTCTTCAACATTAACAATCCCTTTTCTTCCAATCTCATCTTTATGCTCTTTATTTAAAAAAGTAAATAGATGTCACAAAATATAGGTTGAATGTTGTATTTAAATATGAAATAATGAATGAGAAGTAATATACATACTCCATATATAAATTGCCTTCCTCACTATTGTTCAAAATATACCAATAACTAATTTTGAGTTTATCTTTAGTTAACTCCATATATTTTCCTATTCCAAATGACCTTACTTTTTAGGAGAAAACTGTCAAGTCACCATCTTGATCAAAATCAAAGTTATGTTCTTATCTATTAAATCTTGTCTCCATTTCGTTTAAGTATATAGAACAAAATGTCAAGCATTTATTCAATATATAAGCCTTTATAATAGAGCTTTTAAGTCGAGCTCTATTATACACATAGCACTTAAGAGTGCCTAAAAACCTAAACAAAATATAAAACATTAACAATTTTTAGTAACTAATAACTTAAGAAGAAAAAGAAAAAGTTAATATAAGTTACCTTTCAATGGGAAACATCCATCGAAATTGAACTGGCTAATAAAGTTTTCCCTCGTACTGTAAGTGAATTGCCAAATGCACTATAACATCAAAAAAAGATGGGGTGAATACTAGTTTAAACTTACATAGAATCAAAGCTATGTCTTTTTCCACTTTTTCAAGCTCTTCTACTTTCAGTGTCTTGCAACATAATTGCTTAAAAAACTCACCCAATTGTTTCAAAGACACGGACACATCTTTCAGCAAACAGCCACACATTCCAACAGTAAGTAATCATTGCAAAAGTACATGACAATCATGGTTTTTCAACCTTGAAAATTTTCCCTTATCCACATTGACACAATGGGCTATATTAGATGCATACTTATCAAGAAACTTGATTGATTTAAGAAATTGACAAAAAGTTTGCTTCTCCTTTTTCGATATGTAAAATGCAGGTAGAATGATGTATGACCCATCATCTCTTCTTTTCAAATGTAAATCTTTTCTTATATTCATGTCTTCTAAGTCTAATTTAACCTTAATTGTTTCTTTTGATTTGCCATCAATTCCCATCAAAGTACCTAAAATATTCTCATAAATGTTTTTTTCAATATGCATCACATCAAGATTATGCCTCAATAATTATAAGACAAGTGCAAAGGAGCTTCACTATGTTATACTTTCCATTAAACAATTTGTTTCTTTGCCATCTATGCCCATGTTCCTAGTAATGATAATGTCCCATATAACATATTTTACTTCATAGCCTCATTAAATGAGTTTGATGGTTACACACAAGATAGGACATATACCTTTTAGTACTCCATCTAGACAGAATGTCATAAGCTTGAAAATAATTTATAGTCCACAAACAACCTTATGCATTATAAATGTTTCACCTTTAACAACATCATAAGTTTCTAATCTAACCTCCCAGAGATGGTTTAAGTCATCAATTAGTGGTTACATGTATACACCGATATCCTTACCAAGGGTAGTAGTCCTAGAATAAGTAAAGACAATAAAAAAAATGGCTCCTTTATACACTTCCATGAAGGAAAATTGTATGGTATGAAGGAAAATTGTATGGCACAAGAATTACCGAACACATGCTATAAGAAGTACTCATATTACCAAATGGATTAAATCCATCAGAGGCTAAACCAAATGAGCATTGCAAAAATCCTTTGAAAACCAAGGAAACTTTCCATCATAGTATTTCCATGTCTTTGAGTCAACTGGATGATGCATAATGTTATCATCAATGTGTTTCTCTTTATGTCACCTTATATCTACGGTTGTTTTTGTTGACATAAAAAGCCTTTGTAGTCGTGATTTAATAGGGAAGTATCTCAAGACTTTATACGGTATCTTTTTCCCTTTCCTATCATCCACTTGCCACCTTAACGTATCATAAATAAGACATTTCTCAAGATCTTTACTATCCTTCCAAAATATAGCATAATCATCCTTACAAGCATCTATTGACATATATCCTAATCCAAGGTCCCTTAACAATTTATTTGCTTAATAGTAAGATTTGGACAATTTATGCCCAATAGGTAATGCACCATTAAACAAGTCAATTAACATGTCAAAATATTTGTTACTTCGTTTATTATAGACCTTTATATGCAACAACTTGACAACAAAAGATAGTCGTGAGAATTTCAAGCACCCTAGATATAATTCTTCTTCAACAACTTTCAATGACTTACCAAAATTATCTTCTATAATACTGCTAATTATGTTAGGAACTAGTTTCATTTAGAGTCTCCATATAATTCCCATAATCCTCTAACATGTCTCCAATCCCATCATCACCATCATCATTAATATCACAATGTTCTACAACCTATATCAACACTTCTACTACCACTTGCTTCTGAACATTCACTATGATAAAATCCATAGAGTATAAAATTTATCTATGCCTCGGATTAATAAGTGATTATATACCACATCTTGATTTTGAATGTTCATATTTGAGCAATCTATACATATAAAATGAATACAACATTCGACAGTTGTTTGGTCTTTTACAAATTGCATGAAGCTCTTAATGTAGTACCCCACTCTTGCAGGACACGTACCTGACATTCTGAGTGATGTCCGAGAATATACCCTACAAGAGTGGCATGCTAGAACAGTCAATAATCGAACTCATTACCAAAATTATGATTTTTTCTTTTTTTTTAAAACAATGCACGCATATGCGGAATATCAATAATCAAATTGGGCCTATTCTTTTATGTCATAACATCAAAATCACATTTATTATTATTACACTCAACATCAATCTCATTTACAAACCTTTCCATTATGGAAAGTTATTACAAACAGAAATATTCAAATATATATGTTACATAATTGCGGAAGGCTCAATTTGATACAAAAACAAGATGATTGAGCCCAAGTTTATTATATAAATTGGCGGCATTTTCATGACTTTTACTACACTTCTTGGCTCCTATTTCTAG
>JAOQMS010000179.1:10320132-10331794 GCA_027563885.1 Erythroxylum longipes
AACTCCTTTACTTACACGGAGATAAATCGCAACACTACAGTCTAAACCATAATCAAGCAACCAACTTGATTATTCAAATGTGAATCAATTAATTTAGACTCTAATAATATACATGTTTCCCATACATCTCTATGTATATGTATATTACTTACAAAAGAATCTTGGTACCTTATGAATAGATATATAATGCTTATTAAAACCAAACTCTTTTATTTTATTAATAATACATATTTCCATTACAAAACTGTAACTGAAGAAGATTACGGTACATGTAAATACACTTGCTATCCAGGGCACTATATTTACATAACTCCAACAATTCTCACTGCATCTTCTGGCATCTGGTGATATCAGAAAGTATCACAGATCTCGAGAAAGCTCATGATGTGAGTGTTTAGGTCTTCATTTGTAAGTCCATAGAATTGGACGTTCTACTAAAGCATGTTCAAGAGGGCTAGCTTAATTTCAAAGGAGATCTCTTGAATAGGCAGTCGAGCTACTCCTTGGTTTGCAGGATTAAACCCCGGCCTCATAAAATTTATGAGGGTCCTCTGTTGTTGCCTACTAGGGTTGACTTCTTGATCCAAGTTTCTTTGGAACCCCTTGGCCATTTGTGCTTTCTCGATCTCTTCTTCTTTTTCTCTCTGAGCTTTCCTAAGAATTTGTTCTAAAAGTGTTATATCTAAATCTAACGTCTCAATTGCGTGACTGGAACCCCGCATGATTCTTGTGTTCATGCAAGAGCATGATTCCTAAAAAAATGAATGAAAAACGAAAACAAAAATTAAAAACTATCCTAACGCCTTAAACTATAGCACTAAATTGCCTTCATCGGCAACGAAGCATCACTCAAGGTTACACGCGCTAAGTTTTACTATTTATAACAATGGTAATTACCGCAAGAGCATGGGTCATTCGTGTAGTACCTAAGGTGTCGATCCCATGAGGAAGGAAACTAATCCTAAAATCTAACGGTAACTAAGTTCACAATACCTAATTAAACAACTATTGCAAAAATTAAAATTAATCAAGAATCAAATATGAGAAGTTAAAGCAACAAAAGAACGAACAAAATAGCCAGTTTACATAAATAATTCCAAACTCAACCTAGAAGTATCCAATTGAGAGAAAGGGAGAATTAATTCAAAACTAAAGAAAATCTACCCAATTATGTAATTTTCGACTTACCGGACCTTAGATGGTCTTAGGTTGAATTACTCTCTTTCGAGTTATAATTCTTAACCCTAATTGATAATCCCTAATTCAAATTATGAAAATTGCGATCACTCTATCCGCAATTGGTCCAAAACCGAAATTAGTTCTAAAGTTATCTGTTAACCTACTGGGAATCTATATTCGATATCTCGTTACATAACTTTACCGGTTTGGTTCAACTCTCTACCTATCGATTTACCTAACTCTCGTTAGTCTAAATTGAGATTTTCACCCGGCTCACCATCTCAATTTGTTGCCAAGTTATGAAGAATTGCAACTGAATCACAAATAAATCGAATAAAACACAATCAAATGAATTTTATTAATCTCAAGAAAAAAAACACAAAGGAGAGTTTAGACAAAAGATCAACACTAAATGACAATATTCCTAATCAATATCCAAATCTCATACATCAATGAAATCGAAATAAAAATAGAAAATACTGTTGAAATGGATCTTAGAGGTAACGACTACGTGAAATTGCCTGTTTCGAAAAGTACGTCTCATCAAACGTATCTCTATGCCTTTCCTCCTTTGTCTCCTTCCTTAATCGCTTGATCTCTCTATAGGTCACTCTCAAATTTTTACAAAATCTCCCTTTTTGCACAGCTCTCTTGGCTCTCTAATGATTCCTGGCTATTAGCTCTATTCATAACCCAAGGGTCAGCGAAATAGTGATTATTAAATACTTCTTTTTTGCCTACCTTGTTGCTTTAAACTATTCGTTTCCATGAAAAAATACTAGTGAAGCTACTTAGCTAAAAGCCCTTAAATTATGAATGAATGTGGCAATTTATAGGGTGCTAAATTTACACTGAGTCCTAATTAGGCTGTATATTTATCAAAAGGTCCCCTAATTCACTAATTTCGCTCACAACCTAATAGATTATGTCCAAAATTAAAAAAAATTCACTCAATCCAAGCCATTGACACATTTACACACTTCACACCTTGCAACCTAATACTATCATACAGTATGCAAAATCACATCCAAAAGAAAAAAAACATAGAATCCCTTCCCACACTTGAACAACACATTGTCCTCAATGTGAGAAGGAACATGCATGACAAATACATAAACGAAATGTGAAAACAAAAATTAAAATAACAAAGAATAGATAAAATTAGCAATAAAAATAAAAATGAAAATAAAAATACAAATAATAGAAAAATAAATAACACAAAAAAATGAAATTGGAGAAAAATTTTCGGTTAGATTTGAATCCTATGGAGATAGAGGTGGTGATGGTGTGGAAGGTGGTAATTAAACACCTTGAGCTTCGAAATATCAATGGAGTCGGCGGATCTCTCAACTCTATCATCTTTGTTTATGCACCACTTCCTTTAGTGTTTTGTTATTTTCGCAGCTCGCATCCAAATCCTTTGTCCAGCATTGATCCTCTTCTTCCTCTTCTTTCGATTCCTCACTCGTTGATGCCTCCTGTGCCTTCCCAGGTGGCGCGGAGCTCAAGCTCGCCTAACTCGCCTTATCCGCACATATGTCTTTTAATTGATTTCCCGCAGACTCATATTACTAGAGTGAATGATCTTTGCCCAAAATAGATGATAGTGGTCCAGGAACTCAGGCAGATGCACTATTAACCTACTCTGTTCCACACCAAAATGCTCTGCAATGGTGGAAACCAGGTACCCCATTCCAAGATGGTTGCTCCACTTTAGCGAAACTGTAATAAGAGCATTAAGCACATGCGTTGATGTGTATACCGGAATACTATGGTTCATGCAACACAGTATGAACAGTTCCCTGGTGGAACACTTTTTGGTCTCTGATTTGTCAAAGACTGGTTGACACATAAATTTATGCAGCAGCAAGTGTTCATAGGATCGGATAATATTATTGGGGGCATTTTTGGCATAAAACATTTAATGACAGTAAACTAGTGCCAGTATTAAGAGGGTCATCATGTTGGTCGGCAACGGTGGATTTAAGTAATCCACATATGTCACACATGATCTCTGCCATTAAGTCGTACACTTGCCCCCTCAATCTAAACCATAATTGGTTAGAGTTCTTGGGGTCAAAGATTAAGGATGTGAAAAACTCTAAGGTAAGCTCTTCATTAACAAGGAATTGGAATCTAATGAATTGACCCTACTTGACCCTCTCTGCTAAGTTCTCTACCCGCTCCCACACTTCTATCTTATCTAATTTATCAAAATCAAAATATTTAGGCACAACAACTTGCCTAGAATGAAGGGAACGGAAACAGATACCTTCCTCTTCAGTGTAAATAAGAAATGAAGCTCCAAAGTCCACTGTTTGGTTTCTTCTTCCCCGTATGCAACTTATTGTGTTCCGTGAGGCTCCCATCAGTCGGTTTTCTTGATACAAGGCATGATTGGGTTGATTTTGGGAAATTGAAGGTTAAACAATTCTAGAGAGATGTTAAAGCGTTTGAAAGTTGGAGTTCTAGAGAGAAACTAAAAATGAAAGTCAAGGTGAAAGTTAAGTAAGAATTGAATAGATAGGGGGTAAAAAGGGTAAAGTGGTAAAAGTGTCAATTAAAAATTCATGTCCTCCCTTTTCTGTTCATAGTCATAGTTTGCTATGCCACGATCATGGCATGTAGCATACCACCGAAGGAAATCTCAATCGAAGGCCATGATCGTGAAAGAAAAAGGTCTTGGTGTCAGGACACAGGTGTTGGCCACGATTGTTACCTGTATCCTGACACTAAGACCTTCTTCTTCCAATTCTTTTTCTCTCTCAGTTCATAGTTCTTTTTCACTTCGCTTAATATGCTCGCGTACTCTTCCCCATGATTCCAAAATCCTATTCCTCTTTTTACTTTTATCTAACTAAAACAAGAATGAACCTAACTACGAAACTTAACTAATCTAAACAAATTAAACAATAAACTAATTTTTTCATGGGTTGCCTCCCATGTAACGCTTCTTTTAACATCAGTATCTTGACGCTCCTTTTAAAGGTTACAATGGTTGGAATGACTAACGTGATGGTAGCATCATTATTAATCCCAAAGTCTGAATATTTGCTAACATATTGCAACTACCACCTTCCTTGAAATTTTCCTTACCTTACCTTCTCCTTCGTGAGCACTTCTTTCGGAAAGCATTTGCAAGATCATCAATGTCTTCCCATTCTCCTCGAGGTTCAGGTTTGTTGCAATCCACTGGAGTTGAAAGAGCTCTGTACTCTTTAACAGTCACCTTGAAGGTTAGTTGCTCCTTCCTTACTTGTAGAGTTAGTTTGCCCCCATCCACATCAATAATTGAGCACGCAATGGCTAAGAACGGTCATCCAAGAATCATCGAAGTATCCTCATCTTCATTGATATCCAAAATATAGAAATCTGTGGGAAAGATAAAATTATCGATCTTGACTGGCACATCTTGTATGATTCCTATCAGTCTAAGTGAAGTCCTATCGGCCGTCTTAATCAAAACTTTATGGGCACTAACTCTAGTAACCCCAATTTAAAATTGAAAGTGTAGGGAATCACATTTATGCTTGCGCTTAAGTCTATAAATGCCCTATCTATGATGATCTTGTTGATACTGCAGGGGATGAAAAAGTCCCCTAGATCATCCTTCTTCACTATGTTGGGGGTGTCTTTCAGTATTTGCTCCTTCCCCTTCTTTGTGCCGGACTCTTGTAATTTCAGTTTAGCTTATATTTGTTCCATCACTTCATCGACTTTGTTTGGATCAATTTCTTGTAATGTTCCTGCTTCCCTCCTAGAATATAATTCCTTCTAAGCAAAAAATTAGTACGGGAATATACATCAAGTTACATGCACCGATTTGCTCACAGTTTCACTTGGAAGGTCATCTTTAACTACTTCACCTTCCCCTTTGTCTAAATCTTCCAGCTCCTTGTCCTGAGTGTGGTTTATAACCATGATATGCTCTTTTGGGTTCGACTCAGTGTTGCTTGGAAGAGTTCTAGCATTTCGAGTCGACATTGCTTCTACGAGCTGCCCCACTTAGACTTCTAAATTATGGATAGACGAAGCCTGATTTTTTGTGACTTGCTCGAATTTACTCTCGAGCCTCCTATGTGCTTCCTCCATTCCTCCTATTTTATCCAAAATTTTGTCCAATTTTGAATCCATCGAGCTTGTTTTGTCCTTTTGGAAACTTAATTATCCTTGGGGTCTAAACTGCCCTCTATTGTTGTTGTTAGACCAGGACAAGTTTGGGTTATTCTTCCACCCAAGGTTATATGTGTTAGAGTAGGGATTATTACCCCCTTCATGTCCGAATTAAGCTCCCATGTAATGAACTTGATCCGAATTATCGTCTCTCATAAGATAGCAGCCCACCGTATCATGACCCCATTGGCCTCATAGCTCACACTTCAATTACGCGACCTTTACCATAGTTGAGGATGACGCCTTCATATTACTAAGTTGTCACGTCAAGTTGTAGATATTAGCTTGCATTTCCGTCATCTGATCAACAGCAACAACTCCCTTCTGCTCCCTAAACTTAGTAAGTTTCCTACTACGTTCACTTGCCCATAAAAAGCTATTGTTGGCCATCTCATTTATTGACTCCTCTACTTCATCAACTGTCTTTCTCATTAAAGATCCTCCTAATGCCGCATCGATGGTGCCTCTAGTATGTGGGTTCTCTCTGATGTAAAATGTCTGCAATAGGAACTCTTTGGGTAAATTGTGGTGTGGGCATCTCCTCTGCAGGTCCTTGTAATGCTCCCACGCACTAGCTGGTCCCATGTCGTAATGTTAGCGGGACTCAGTGAATGATACCAAGCCTTCGCTTTATCCTTAAGCATGAAGGGAAACAACCTAATTCTCACTGCCTCTTCTAACATCTGGTGATATCAGAAAGTATCACAGATCTCGAGAAAACTCATGTTGTGAGTGTTCAGGTCTTCATTTGTAAGTCCATAGAGTTGGATGTTCTGCTAAAGCATGTTCAGGAGGGCTGCCTTAATTTCAAAGGAGATCTCTTAAACAGGTGGTCGAGCCACTCCTTGGTTCGCAGGATTAAACCCAAGCCTCATAAAATTCATAAGGGTCCTCTGTTGTTGCCTGCTAGGGTTGACTTCTTAATCCGTGTTTCTTTGGAACTCGTCAGCCATTTGTGCTTTCTCGATCTCTTTTTCTTTTTCTTGTTGAGCTTTCTTAAAAATTCATTCTAAATGTGTTATGTCTAAATCAAACGTCTCAATTGCGTGACTCGAACCCCGCATGATTCTTGTGTTCATGCCATGATTCTTAAGTAAAATGAACAAAAAACGAAAAAAAAATTAAAAACTATCCTAACGCGTCAAACTAAAGCACTAAATTGCCTTCATCGACAACGACGCGTCGCTTAAGGTTACATGTGCTAAGTTTTACTATTTATAATAATGGTAATTATCGCAAGTGCACGGGTTGTTCACATAGCACCTAAGGTGTCGATTCCACAAGGAAGGGAACTAATCCTAAAATCTAACGGCAACTAAGTTCGCAATACCTAATTAAACAACTACTGCAAAAATTAAAATTAATCGAAAATCAAATATGAGAAGTTAAAGCACCAAAAGAACAAACAAAATAGCCAGCTCACATAAATAATTCAAAACTCAACCTAGAAGTTTCCACTTGAGAGAAAGGGAGAATTAATTCAAAACTAAAGAAAATCTACCCAATTATATAATTTCCGACTTAACGCGCCGAGATGGTCCTAGGTTGAATTACTCTCTCTCAAGTTATAATTCTTAACCCTAATTGATAATCCTTAATTCAAATTATGGAAATTGCGATCTCTCTATCCGCAATTGGTCCAAAACCTAAATTAGTTCTAAAGTTATCTATTAACCTACCGGGAATCTATGTTCAATCTCTCGTTACATGACTCTACCGGTTTGATTCAACTCTCTTCTTATCAATTTACCTAACTCTCGTTAGTCTAAATTGATGATTTTCACCCAGCTCACCCTCTCAGTTTGTTTCCAAGTTATGAAGAATTGAAACTAAATCACAAATAAATCGAATAAAATACAATCAAATGAATTTATTAATCTCAAGAACAAAAACCCGAAGGTGAGTTTTGATAAAAGATCAACACTCAACGATAATATTCCTAATCAATATCCAAATCTCATACATCAATGAAATCGAAATAAAAAATAGAAAATACTATCAGAATGGATCTTAGAGGTAGCGACTATGAGAAATCGCCTGTTTTGGAAAATACGTCTCGTCAAACATATCTTCGTGCCTCTCTTTCTTCATCTCTTTCCTCAATTGCTTGATCTCTCTATAGGTCTCTCTCGGATTTTTATAGAATCTCCATTTTTGCACAGCTCTCTCGGCTCTCTAATGACTTCTGGTGGCTGCTAGGTATTGTTCTATTTATTCTGTAGCAGCCCTAGGTCAAACTTGGGGTTAAAAAGGTCCAAAATATCACCCAAACACTGGCCCTGCCTGCCACGATCATGGTCAGAGCTTAAACCTTCTGTCACGATCATGGCCTGAAGTGCACGATCATGGCCAGTGTGCACGATCATCGCTTGTGTCTTTTAGCCTGAAACTCTTTAAATCTTCATCGTTCTTCCTTGTTAACCCTGCAACACTAGCACACACATCAAGGTTAACTAAAAAATATGCTAATTAAGCTCAAAGATTCAAACTATCCCATAAAAATACTTAAACACAAAAACTAACCTAATTAAACCCTAAATGCATACTCAACACTTAATTTAACCCAAAATGCATAACAAATTAAACCCTAAAACATCATACAAAATACTACTATCAAACATCACTAATGTGTGTAACTTTACTACCTTTAATACCTCACAAATTTAACAAGCTTAAAGAAATCAATTACGTCTTAAATTTTCTAGATTTTCTGTCCTTTAAGGTTACTTCATTTCAAGTTAATTTAACTTCCAAATTGGTCACACTAAGGCTTACAAAATTTTGCTCACTTATATCATTAACATTCATTCTTTTACAGACACACCTAGAGCTCTAATTTTCCAGATTTGAAAACACCTTAATAACACCTATCTTTAGCATGAATTCCTCATTAATTATACTTCAAATCCTAACTTAAATCATGCATAAACAATCCATAAACTACCATTTTCGTATATGCAAAAACAAACCAGAAAAGTACTCATTCATTCTCTATTTTTCTACACTCTTCAACATCAACATCTTACATAATCTATCCCAATTCAATCATTATAATCTTTCTATTATAACATACCATAGAGAATAACACTTACTTACTTATGTAGCTTCCGATTCCAGTTCAATTCATCAAGTCTACCTAGCCCTCTATGCATTCAAAATCATCCAAAATTCAAGGTAGAAATTGGATGGTTTTTGGCTATGATCAAAGACACCAATAATATGGTTTTTTAGCCATTTTGTGAAGGGTAAAAGCATGTATTTGAAGTGGTAATTTAGCATAGCTTTAAAAAGAGTACATAAATGGAAGATAGAAGCAAGTTTCGGTGGTGAGAGATGAGAAGAGAAGAAGAATGAGCTAGGCTGAAACAACTCCTGCTTAAACGCTACACCTAAGGTGCTAGATGTCACCATATTACATTAACATATGTCCATAAGCATGTAAGTCACTTTGTTAAGTCAAGAGGACTTTACAATGACTAATTTTGATGACAATCAAATAATAATAATTTTAGAAACAAAGAACGTCTTTGACAAGAGTGTTAAGTGTACAGACGCAAAGACTAAGCAGACGTAGATGCAGATGCAGACGCAGACGCAGACACAAAGATAATACAGACGCAGACGCAGATGCAGATGCAGATGCAGACACAGACGCAGATACAGATGCAAATGTGAAGGCAAAATAGAAGCAAAAAAGACATAGACGATACCACGAAGATACATTAGCATGTCAGATAGTTATTTAGTAAGAGTTAGTTACAGAACTTAACTAAAGAAGCGGTTATCTAGAAACGATTATCAAGAATCAAGAAGCCGTTATCAAGAACAAAGAAGTAGTTAGAGACAAAGACTATAAATATTAGTCACAGTCGAAGATGAAAAAAGAGATGATGATAAAAAAAAGACTAGATAATCTGAGAGAAAAGTTTTACTGTGCTTACTTAGAATAGAGCTCACATTACTGTAACAAAAGCTCACAATCTTTTTCTAATGAGAGAAAGAAAAGGCTGATAGCCTAGAGAGGCTAAGATTGTAACATCCCGTTACCTATACGGCTAGAACAGTTATTTGTGAGACACTTATATGACTTAAGATAAATGAACGGTAGACATAAGTTATTTGTGACTTACATATTGTTTAGCACATTCATCCAATTATACATGCTTTCATTTGGCATTTCCGGGTAAGTATGGCAAATTTTGATTATGATAAATGGTGAATCAGTGAAGATAAATAGCATACGTAAGGGACAAGCAATGGACCTACGTGTAACATTGTTTAAGCTAGGAAGACTCCACTGCAGTTTGTAATGATGACAAATGGTGACTCAGTGGAGTAAATAGTACACATGAGGGACATGAAATGGACTCACGTATTTTATTGGTTAAGTTAGGAAGAATCTACCATAGTTCCGATCCCTTACTGAAACACTTCACATTGCGATTCTCTCTCCCGTGACCTTCATCACCGAATAGCGATCTAGCAGCTTTTGTGGTGCTGATTTATATTTCAGTGTTAGAATACTTGCTAAGCGAGTAAGTGGTTGTGATGTTGTTTCCACTATGTAAATAAGCATGTGCATGTTGGATATACATATCTGCATGAAAAGGGGTTTGCAGGGTAGAGAATATATATGGGTTCTGGATGTTGGTTAAATTGAAAAGCGAACGTAGGAGAAAGGAAATGCAGAAATAATACATAAGTATGGATAGTAGTTTCTGATTCTGGCATTTATGTGAGTTTAGGATTTTTGAGCGATTTGGTGTTCTGGAGTTAAAAAGAGAGTAGTATATATGATATTTTCAGATTGGAGGTATAACAGCAATGAAAACAATGTATAGAACTTGTATAGGCATGAAAGATGATAAGTTCTGCTTCATCTGTTTTCTGTATCCTCTGAAAGATGTAAAGATGCATCCTCTTTGAGTTATTCTCTTTTGTAAGAGATCTTCTTCAGCAAGTTATCTTCTTCTGTGAGGATGTATCGTTTGCTAAGATGCATTCTTATATGAACCAGACTTTGTCTGTGTCTTGATTTCTCTACGACCAAACTTCTTCTGTATTGTTTCTTCTGTGATGACGTCATCTTCCTCTAGGTGACGTCATCTTCCTCTGTATGGCTTCGTCTGTGTTTTCGTTTCCTCTGTCTTTTGCTTTGTCTATGTTACTTTTCACGAACTTCGTTTATGTTACTGTTTAAGAACTTCATCTATGTTACTGTTCATGAACTTCGTCTATGTTATTGTTCATGAACTTCGTATGTGTTACTGTTCACAAGTATCGTCTGTGTTACTGTTCACAGACTTCCTCTGTGTTACCATTTACAAACTTCTACTGTAATGACGTCAGCTTCTTCTGGGTGACGTGATCTTCTTCTGTAAATCATTTCCTTCTATGTTTTGCTTCTTCTATTTTTCGTCTATCCCTATCTTCTGTCCCATTTCTGACCCCTTAAAAGATAAAATTGGCCTTGGAGGTCTGCATAAAAGTTGTAGATCTTGGAATCCTCTTTGAAACCATATAAAAAATACCTTGATCTAATCCCTCTAGAGAAGGTTATAGCGATTGTAAAATATCCTCTGTGTTACTGTTTCTAAACTTCTTCTGTGTTACTATTCATTGCATATCTTCTGTCCTATTTTTGACCCTTCAGAAGATAAAATTGGCCTTTGAGCTCTGAATGGAGTTTGTACATCTTGATTCCCTCTTTCGAATCATATCAAGAACAATTCAATCCGATGTATGTAGGAAATGTTATGCTAATAGCAAAACTTCTTCTGTGATGATGTCAGCTTCCTCTGAGTGATGTCATCTCCTTCTGTAAATCATCTTCTTCTGTGACTCATTTTTGTCTGTAAGGGCGCATCGTCTGTAAAGACGCACCTTCCATAAATAAACTTATATCCATTGCACCCCCTAAGTTTACGAGAGACCTATGAGAGTGCCATGCAAAGAGGCCAATAATGACTGAATCGTGATATTGATGGTTTACAATAAGTTTCGATAAGAGAGAGAGAGGTTATGAAGAGACCCCCGGCATTGTCATTGAACATGCATCGTGCATATTTTCTATACTTTGATATGTTTAGTACGTTTATACAAAAGGTGATAATTGTGAACTGTTTTGTCTGTTTTAGAGGAGCACATCAGACGACATTCAGACATTACCGGACCATCCAGGCAATAGCTTCTGGGATTGTACTGTGAGTCAACCTAGATGAATTCCTAAGATGATTTGATTGTGTGTATTCAATTGTTACCTTCCAATACCATTGAACTTTGTATGTGTACTGGTTCTGAATTCCGGACC
>JAOQMS010000179.1:10339125-10359744 GCA_027563885.1 Erythroxylum longipes
ATGGAGATCACAAATAGACCAGAGATGGTTCTGGACTCGACCATAAATTTCTCGAAAAATTTTCAAAAACTCTGAAAAGATACAGAATGAGTAAATGTATTATTGAGGTTAAAATGGAGATCACAAATAGACCAGAGATGGTTCTGGACTCGACCATAAATTTCTCGAAAAATTTTCAAAAACTCTGAAAGCTACGGAATGAGTCTGAACGAGCTGTAAAAGTCCTAAAATGTGCTTTGAGGATTTAAGAAACACTTTTGAATGAAATCTAGACAGTATTGGTGAATAGTGTTTCTAGATTAATAGTGAATCCACGTGAATAATATTTCTGCTTGAATAGTTATTTTAGGGACCTAACCCCAAAAATTTGAAATGTACTCGTAATAGGTATTAGAGCCTGATAAGACTGAAATGGATTGGAAATAAGTCCGATATGATGAATTTCGAGATTTTTTAAAGTTTAGACTAAAATGCCCTTTTTGGAAAATAATGGGTATTAATGATTTTAAACTCATTCGAAATTTTTTAAAGCATCCAATCAATAAGTATTGACCCTAATTAGATTATTTCATGGTCAATTATATGGTAAGACAGATGTGGAATATTTTTGGAATTTAATTTGATTAGTTGGCGAATTAAATGCATTAAAAGGCAATTTGGTCATTTTGCATAAAATGGTGTAAGTGAAATAATGTCACACTTAATGACCAATAAGAGAATGACATGTGTAAGGTGATGAGTCATTAGAAGTAACCAATTAAATGGTAACAAGTGGTAGGGATTAAAGTGTAAATATGAAAATTTTTGTATAAAGGTGTAATTATAAGAAATTCTTAATGGAAATGGGGGCAAACTTGTAATTAAGAAAATTTCTCATCTTCTTTAAACTTGGGGTGCACAGCCATTGAAAGAAGAAAGGAAGGAAGAGAGAGAAAAAAGAAAAGAAAAGAAAAAGGAGAAGTGGGAGCTGCGAGCCATGGAGAAGTGATCCAAGGAGTTTTTCGTGCTCTTCTACCTCCAATCAAGCATCTCACAAGATCCCATGGCTATCCAAGTGAAGAAGAAGAAGAAAATGGGCTAGTAAGCTTACTAGTTTTGTCGAAAAGTTGGATTTGTTGTGTTATAGTTTAGATTTGGTTTTGATGGTGTAAGTTACACCCTTTTGATGTGATATCAAGGTTAGATTGCATTGGAAGCAATTGGGAGAAGAAAAATCAAGAAAACTAACCTATGGAACCTTGGTCAAACTTGGTCAAAGATGAGATCTATTGCCTAAAGTGTTTTATTTTGCCATTTGATGATTTAAGATTAATGAATGGCATTAGAAAGTTAGTTTAATGATAAAAGAATGGAAGAAAAACCATAGAAATGACTACAATTTTCAGCCATGACTAAGTTTTTAATGTATTATGATCCAAAATTCTACTTTGATGTTTTATGATGTTCATAGTATGATTTTGATGTTAATGAAGTAAAGAAATGAAAAAGAATTGGTTTAGAATTGGTTTTCCTTGAAATTCGGCCAAAGGTGTATGGTTATGTAAAAAATTGTTAATGAAATTTTATAGCTTAAATGTGTATATTAAAATGTCATGGAAGTGAATTTGGATTGGTATAAAGTGTTAGAAGTCAAATAGAATTAAATTGGAAAAGTGTAATGTAAAATATGTTAATTTTAGCCTTAAAGGCTTTTTTGGAATAAAAGTATGGTTTTAATGTAATGACCACGTGAATGTGGCTAAGGATGGTCATTAAGTGTATTTATGGTATTGGAATTATTAAATGAAGTGTTATGTTATTATTTGGAGAAAAAATTGGTATATGGAGTTTACGTGGAAAGTAATGAAGTTGACATGATTTATGGTGTATTTGGTTGGAAAATGTATTAAGGAGTTTAATGTATTCGTATTAGGTTTTTATATGGGAAAATGAAACCGACTGATGAATTTCGAAGTGCTGAAAAGGAAATTAGCAAGTTGTGAGTGTATTTTAAATTGATTTAATAAAAATTAATTATATTATATCGTGAAGTGAATATTGATTATGAGTTTTATGTGAATGATGCATTACAAGTAAATGTTGCTAGTATAAGTTTATGTTTTAGATATATATAAATTGAAGTTTGAAAGTTAAATCTTATATCATTTATATTGAAATGACGTTATTGGTTAATAACAAGAAAATGATTTTTATTATAGGGTACACTGTTAGACTTTATATGTGTTATTATGTCGATTTATAGTGGTTAACCCATTACGAGTAAGCGATGTAAAACCTACTCTGTAAATAAAGGTTAACCAATCATCAGTAAGCGATCTAGAACTAGCTTTGTGACTTCTTACAGGTCAGTGATACAGAACTAGTTCCATAACTACCGGTTTATAGTGGTTAACTTGTTACGAGTAAACAATGCAGAACCGGGTCCATGACTTTATGCCTAGTTTACGGTATGGTAAAGAAACTAGTGGTGGGCTATATTGAGTAAGGAAAGTCATGAAAATAATAATGTCATTGCTATTTATTTTTTAAAGTGATTTGAGAGGGGCCATATTGTACTAATTCTAATGGTTAACTTATTTTCAGTATAAAAGTTTTCAGAAAACTTATTCACTGTTTATTGTTTAAAGAAAAAGGAAAATGGAAACTTGTATATTATAAGTTTAATGTCGAAAAGCATTTTGAAATAGTATTTCACAAAAATTGAAATTGTGTTTTATGAAATGTTACGTTATTACCAGATTTGATGATGCACGAATGAATTGTTATGGCAAATATTTTACCATGAGCTTTATTGTTGTATGGGACTATTTCAATTATGTTGTTATGAAAAGTTTAATTTTTAGTAAATTGATTAACACTCACTGAGCTTATTTAGCTCCACCATATTTTTATCTTTTTAAACAAGCCATCCCAATTATGGATACAGGTGTTGTAGTAATTGGGACTCTGCCACAGGACTAGTTGTACAGTTAGGTGTTGCTGTGCTTGTATTATTTTTGCTATGTATGTGATATGTTTTAAATTATTTTGGAAAGGATTCAAAAGTGTGATCTTATGAATATTTATAAGATTGTAAATATCTTTTACTTAATAAACTATGAGGGCTTTGATTCTCAAAGAAGTTTTTAAAATGTTCAAAATTATATGTTTGTGATTGCTTGTGATATGGACTTGAGGTCCCATTCTAGAAATTGAGATGTTATATGAAATACTAGAAGTGTTTTAAATTATGACATGCAGGCCTTTGAAAATTTTAGGGAAGTCAAAATATAGTCATTATGTTGCCAAAATTTCAAGAAAATGATATCGCAAAAGAAAAAATTTCCACTATTTTCTATGCTTTTAACTTTTAAAGTATAAAAGGTTTTTAACAATTGAACGGTTTAGCTTTGAACAAACAGTTAGATATCGATTAAAGGGCTACCATAGAGTCACCAGGAGGGCTATACTCGAGTTATAAAAGAGGAACTCTAGGATGGGTCCTTTCACTTCCTTTTTTACAAAAAATACTTCAACTCTATATATTTAGCACCTCTATAGTACTTATTATTCTTAGAGAAGAAAACTACTGTAGAATTGTTGCAATAAATTTTTACCGACATAGTAATGGTGTCAATAACCCTAAGTCTTGAAATAAAGTTCTACAACCATAAGATATGAATTGTAGCCTTAAAATAAGCTACAAAATATATTTTTATAGTTGATGACGTAATGACATATTGTTTAGCAATTTTCTATAAAATTCCTCCTATAGTTTGAATTTAAATATCCAATCGCTACTGATAGATTAAATCTTCTACAATGAGCATATAATCCTTTGTTCTTTGAAGGTACCTTAAGAATTTCTTTGATAACTGCCTAGCATTTCAACTACGAAGTTGATATCGAGTCTTATTTGTGTTTGAAAATATTTCAAACTGTAAACAATAGAAGCGTATGAAATATATTTCATTCATTTATGATCCACATCATTCTTTGGACATTGCATAAGATTAAATATATCACTTTTTGTGTTGGGATAACCCTTATTAAACATTTGTTCATATTCAATTTATCAAGAATTCTTTATATATATATTTGTAGACAACCTTTACAGTCCTTGTGATCTATTTTGAAATATTAAAATTCTTATCATGTAAGATACCTCTCCTATATCTTCCATTTCAAAATTCTTAGATAGAAAATCTTTAGTCTTATACAATATGTCCAAGCCATTAACAATGATTAAAATATCATCAACATATAGAATTAGAAATATAACATACTTATACTGATCTTTCAGTAAATTCAATGACCAACATTATTTTCTTAGAGACCAAAAGTTGTTAAGGTATCATTAAACTTATATTATCATTATCAAGAAGCTTATTTAAGTCCATATATTGATATCTTAAGTTTACACACAAGAGACTCTTTCCTTCTATGGAAAAACCTTCATATTGATCTATATAAATTCCCCCTTGAGATCACCATTAAGAAAGGTAGTTTTCATATCTATTTGATGTATCTCTAAATTAAACTGAGCCACTAATGCCACAATTATTCTTAATGAGTCTTTCTTTAAGAGAGGTGAAAAAGCCTATTTATAATCAATTTCATTCTTTTAAGTATAACCTTTGGTAGCAAGTCTAGATTTATATCATTCAATATTGCCATTCGAGTCACGTTTGGCCTTAAAGATCTATTTCCATTATTATGTGCTATTAAATTTAACTCATATTGTATAACATCAATCCATTTATCAGACTTATGACTTTTTATAGCTTGTGAAAACAAAACATGATCTTTATTAATGTCATAAAGAAATTTTAACTCTTAGAATAGTCATAAGGAATAGTTGATCTCCTTATTCTAAGTTATTCTACATGGTTCATTTAATTTAGTTAACTGTAAATTAGTTTCTTTATGAGGTGTTGTCTAAATGTTGTCTAGGATCATTTTGTTCTTCTAATACTAGGATAAAATTTGGTATGGATATTAAGACATATATGGGTAATGGAATATCAACCCTTATTTCACTAATATCCATAACACATTTTTCATCACCTCCATTAAATTCACCATTTTTCAATGAACTTGACATTAATTATTTTAAAAAATTTTGTACTACGATTTGGATAATAAAACCTATACTCTTTAAATTTCTCCGAGTAGCCAATAAAGTAACAATTAACTGTTTAAAATTTTAATTTCTTTTCATATGAATTATAAACTCGTACTTTTTTGGATAACCATAAACATGCATGTGCCTTACATTAGGCTTCCTATTAGTCCATAACTTAAAAAGAATTTTAGGGATTGCCTTATTAGGAATCATATTCAGTAAATACACAACTATTTTAAGTATATATGTCTACAAGGTTTTAGGTAATGAGGAATTACTTGATAAATGATCATTTGACTATATTTATATACCCATATTTAATGTGTTTTCCATCTTATTTAAGAGTTTTATAGTATTTTTGGTGTTTAATTTGCTCACGTGTGTTTGTAGGTGATAATTGCCTTCATAGACCAAGAGGAGATGTTTTTGGGTAAATCATGGCACGGAATGGAAGAATTGGAGCAATTGTAGACTTACATGGCTGTGTATAGTGACTATTTAAGTCTCCATATGTGGAGCTTTAACAACACAATTCCTACTTGTGTGAATAACATAAACGACCATGTATGTACCTGTATAAGTCTCTATGATCATATAAAGCCACGATTTTAAGTATTTTTGGAGATACATGATCATGTAAAGGACCGTTTATATCCCAGAAATCCTAGTTTTTACTATAAAAGGATATTATCTCAGGTGGATTAGGGGGAGGAAAGATTAGAAGCATTTTTTAGTTGTAAAAGACACAGAGAAGAGGCAGTTCTGAATAGAGGATGAGTTAGAGATTACATCATAAGATATAGTAGGTAGCATCATTCAATCTAAATTGCAAGAAGATTCATTAGAGACAAAAAGGGGATTTAGAATATGAATTCTTTTATTTCTATTTGTTCTTCTGAATATTTGTTATTGGATTTGTTTTCTAAGTGTAGGAAATTAATTGTTTAACTCCTAGGTGTGATTAAACCCTAAGTTGTGATGATAATATGATATAATCTTCTATTTAATGCATTTTTATTGATTGATTTATCGTGATTCAATTATGCATTATATTCTTGAATATATCCATAACATTATTATTGTTTCCGGTAACGATATTTTAACTTCATGTAAATATCATTTTCAGACTTCCATTTAAAGCTTAATAAAGTTTAGATTTGCCCCTTTACTTTCCTCCCCCATCCCCTTTACTACCTCTACATCCTAGCTAGATCCAAAAAACACCTACGAATCTCACCCTCCACCCCTTTCATACTCCTAGCATACCTCAACCCAACCCTGTAAACTCTAGCTACGAGATTGGATTGAATGCCTTATGTGGCTAGGAAAACCTAGAAATAAGTTATGGGGATGACTCAAATACTTATTTGTATTATAGCCCTCCTATTGATCTTAAAGAAAAGTTGATGGTGGCTCCAAGCATCGACATTTTATAGGAGGGAGCTAAGATATAGGACGCTGCAATATATGATTTTTCATGGATAAAATACTTGATTTCCTAGTTATACAAGTCTAGACTCAGATAAACTGAAAAAGGAAGAGGCATACGAGAGGGAATGCTGACTAAAGATGATAATCTAATCTTCACTTTCAGCTCAAAATCTAAAGCCCAAAAGGTTCATAGCACATCTCACAACTTCGTCTTTTTCTTCAGAACAGGAAACCTAGTATGGAATTAAAGAAGATAAGATTAAAGAACATTCCTTAATGGGGTGAACATACTCAATATTTCCTTAGATTATTATACCACAAAGGGTTTAAGTATGTTAGTAAGCTAATAGGGAACACCAATTTGTAAAATGAAAGTATTGCCTTGAGGAAAAGAGTTTATTTTGCTAGATTATGTGTGAGTATGGACATTTATAATGAAATGAAGGATTGCATTCCTATACTAAGATTGGCAGATGGAAATTCTCTCAGAGAGAATAAAGTAATGGTGACTTATCAATAGAAACCATCCTTAAAAGTACATGGTAAAAGGTGGAAACCAACTAGGAAGGTTTTCAAGAAAGGTGATTATTGGGAACTAATGCGGTTGGAGAATTAAAAAAAACAATGTGACTTTGGAAGTAGAAAATATAACAAGGAATCTACGAGATCATTAGCATTTAGATAAGGTGAATAGTCCTCTAAACAATAATACAAAGAATATGCAAATTAAAGCAATTTTAAATCCTTTATAGCAAATGGAAGATCATTAGCAAGTTGTCCCTTTACAACAGATGGAATATTATCAGAAAGAGGATAAACTAGAAGAGAAATTCAAAAAAGTGTAATCCAGAAAAAGAAATAGGATCAGTAGAAAGGGCTTCAGAGACTAAAAATAGGGCTACTATTCTAGTTTGGATGTAAGAGGTATTAACAGCCTATTGAAGCTTAATGATTTAAAGGATTTTGTTCAAAAGGAGAAGCCTTTGTTATTTTGTTTGTTGGAAACTAAAATGAAATTAGAAAATCTAAACAGGTTAAATTAAAGATAATGAAAGGTTATTACAAATCATTAGTGTCATATGTATGGAAGAGTTGTTATTGTGTGTGATGGAGAATTATTAGATGTGGAACCTTGGAATCTAGTGAGAAACTCATTCACTTAAAACTGATATTCAAAATTTAAACTCTATAGCTTGGGCTACCTTTGTATATGGATTCAATATAACTTTCCAAATATCTTAATTTTGGAGCTCACTGAGAAGTTTAAAAGCATTTGTTAGAGGACCTTGGTTTATATGTAGTGACTTCAATACCACTCTCTATAGGTCAGAGGTAGAGGGGAATTGTAACATGCTTAACTACAATATGGATTTTTTTATTGCATTACAGATGTGGAACTAATTAACTTAAAATATGAAGTTCATAATTTCACTTTGAGAAATAAACAAAGTTAAAACTAGTTCATTCGAAAGAAGCTAGGTAGAGCCTTAGTGAATGTGGATTGGTCAGTCACCTTTTCATATAGCAAAGTCATTTTCTATGATCCAAGATTCTCTGATCATACTCCTATTAAGGTTGATAATCTTTTTAAAAAGGGTTTCCACTTAACATGTAGCACCCCACCCCTATCCGACACGTGTCCATTCACCCTTCGGACGCACATGCACATACCCGACAGAAATGGTGTGCTAACTATTACACTTTCACTATATAGTATGCCATCATAGTTACATCATAATTAACAAAAAGTTTAAAACCCAAACATTTCTTCATATCATTTCATAAACCATATTTACAATGTAGCATTACAACCATCATTCGTGTTTGTACAATATCAACCTATTAGAGTCACAACTCTATCTGCAAAGTATGCTACATGCACGAGAGATTAAATAAAAGTTAAACTAATCCTTCAGTCTCAACTGACCAACCTTTGAGTCATGTCCTCTATCCAACAGCTGTGCAAAATCTCTTCTAAGCAGTCTTAAAAGCTAGGTTGTCGCTCTCTCGAACCTGAAAATATCAATATTGCAATTTGGTTAAGTTTTGCGAACTCAGTTTAGTAACTATCCTCGATGGTTCACTCTTGTCATAAAACACACAATTTATGTCATCACATAATTCACTTCATCTCAATTTTCATCATGTAATATCAAGAAACTCTTTGTTCACATAGAACACATGTCAAAATCCATACAATTCATCATTCCATTACAATTATACAGATTATAATCATCGATAATCAATCACACATATCATACAATAAAAGTCCTCAAAACATTGCAATTATTCAATTTATTCATATCATATGTATATGCAATGCTTATGAGACACAACTTCATTTAATTACGTTGTTGTGACCGAGTGCCTTTTTCATTGTCCCGTATCCGTTGTAGATACCAGGCTCTATCATATTGTCCTTTATCCGTTGAGGATACAGGGCTCTTTATACATATTGAGCCATAGGCTCTTATCACAGATGTATGGCTTTAAGCTCTTTTTCACTGGCGACTCCAGTCACAACTGCCTTTATATTTCATGCATTCATGTAACGAAATGCATCATGCATATTTATTTTGTCACATTTGCATCCTTTCTCATTCACGTTTGTCATCGGACTTTTAGTCCGACATTCAACATAAGAGTTGAGAATCATTTAGTCAATCACATTCACATACAAGTAGCATTTCCAATGTTCTATTCATACATCAAAACGCCTCGGACATTGAATGTCCAGAATTCAATACATACCCATCATATTAATTCAGTACACAATTTAACAAACAATAAAGGTGAGACCATCTTGGGTTACTCACTATTGCTCCTTTAAGCTTATTGCCTTGAAGTCCCGGTAATGTCTGGAAGAGGTCGCTCAATGTGTTCGTCTATAAAATGCAATCATATACAAAATTACACATTCAGATAAATAGTCAATCATAAGCAAATTTATCAATTTATCATGTATTATGCATGTTCAATGACAACTTTTCGGGTATGTTTTGTTAATACTCTTCATAAACAATTTACAACACTTTGAAAACATTCTTTTAATCCTTAATACCCTTTTATTCACTTTAATCCCTTCATTCAACATCAATTAAATTCATTTAAGAACTCATTTAAACCCTACATTCCTCATATGGTAACATCTTTACTTGAATTAGGTTGAAAAACATACAAAAAAATCACCTTTTAATAAAGGCTATCGGGACTTTTCTTCTTCTCTACAGAGTCACGATCGTGCATCTTCATCATTCTTCATCTGCACAATCGCGACCTGCTGTGTTTTCTTCCTTCTTTCTTACCATTTTTGACCTAGAAACAAAAGTTTTCAGGCAACACTTTCTTCTAATCAAATGTTCTTCTATGTCTTAAGTTTCTAATGACATCAAATTCATACATTTTGGTTCAACAACGTACAAGTTAGAATCAAAATACCACATGTTGTTCTCATACCTCGACAGAACTTAATTCTCAATTTCAAGTCAAATTTCAAGACTCTTAAAGACAGAATTCAAATTCGATTCCTTCATAAAAAATATAGCCATATGTCTCTAGTTTACTCCAAATAAGATCCATCTAATTTGGAAATTAACATATCAAGTTATGGCTAAAATACAGATGTATGTTTAGTAAAACACTGCATATAACATACTCCAGCACAATTCATTATCAATGTTCTATTACTTCTCTATCATTTCTCTGTCCTTTCATGTTGATGATTCAGTTATACCTCAATTTTCAGTTCAGTAACCTCTATACACAATTCATAAGTTTATGAATAATCAAAACACAAAAACAAAACCTAATTCATACTTATATAAATCACATTTTCTGCACTTCACCAATCTTTATTTAACTTCAATTATCACAATCCTTTATACAATTTCTGCACATTTTCTACTGATTTAACTCCTTCATCACTTTACTTATAACTCAGAAATTGCTACTTCCTACATCCCTCACTCATGCATCCATTCATCTTGCTACACCATTCACGCATGCATCCATTTTCAAATATGAAATCATCATCAAAAATCATTTACACTACCATAAAACTTAAAGCATAACTTACTTGATTTTCACTTCAAATTCTTCAGTAAAATTCCAGAAATGGGGAGAGAAAATGAGAGGCTTCGATAGATGAAAAAAAGATAAGAGTAGAGAAAAAAAAATAGAACAAAATATGGGCTGAAGTCTTTGCAAGATGTAACGTTGATAAGCCAATAACACAAAAATAAGCAAAGATTGTGTTTCGATGATGGCAAAGCAAGAAGGAAGGTTTAGATGATTTTAGTGAAACTAAAGAAAGGAGCTGTAGAAACCTTCCTTGCCTAACAAAAAACGTGACTTAAGTGGCTTAACTTAGCTTTGCCACATGTCCCTAATGCATGTCTTGCATTTGTCATCATACGAAGCTACCAAATGTCATTTAGCTATTGCTCCACTTGTCACACTTCTATTTGTCTTTTATTTCTATATTTTTCTTAATAAACAAAATACTCAAAATATTCAGAAATTTCTGAAATGTCCAAAATGTCCCCAAAAATACTAAATCAATTTTACTACACACTAATTCAATTTTCAAGACAATTAATCCATAATTCACACTTTAATCACATTAAAATCACTTATACCTGAAAAATGTCAATAAATGCATGTAATTATTTTCATGAGTGACAACATTATTCATATACATGTGTATGCCATATGATGCATGAAATGCACTTCAAAATTCTTAGTACACTCTCATATATAATTTCCTAAGGTTCTAACCCTAATCATGGGATAATGGGATGTTACATAACACCCTTTCAGCTTTAAAACTTCCTTACTAATGTAGAGGGTTTTCAAAAAGCTATTACAAATTGGAGGTTGATATATCTAGTACAAAGAATTTCATTTATTTGAAAAAGCTAAAGGCTATAGAGAATGAACTGAAGATGTTGAATGCTACAAGGGAACATAATATAAAAAAGGAGATAGAGGTTACAAGAAATAGGCTTTCTTTTATTTAAAATTCACTAGCAACTAATCCTAGTAATGGGAATTTGGCTATGGAGGAGAGGGAAGCAATCAGAAACTATTTTTAAGTAGTAGACAATCATTGTTCTTTGATGCATTAGAAAGCGAGGATCAACTAGATCAAGGATGAGGATAAATGCAATAAGTTTTCTTCAATGCAGTGTCAGCAAGAAAAATATAAACATAACCACTTCCATAAAATTTGATTATAGGGACGTAATATATGGACAAGATAAGATTAAAAAGGAAGAATTGAAGTTTTTTAGAAATATATTAGGGGCTGAAGTGGATGCTTGATCTTATTTGGAGGATTTAAAGCAATTTATTTCTACCAAGATACCTAAAGGAGATGCCAATAATCTAACCGAACATGTCACTGATCAAAAAATAGAGGAGGTGGTATTCAAAACGAATGGATCAAAGGCTTTGGTCTATATGGACTAAATAGAGATTTCCATTAAAAAATGGGATAAAATAGGGAAATTCATCAAAGAAGTTGTGCATGAGTTTTTAACGAAGGAGGTTTTGTTTAAAGATTAAAAAAAAACTTATTGTATTTAATTCCCAAGTCTGCTAACCCTATTACCTTAAGTGATTACAGACCTATATCTTATACTAATTTCATATATAAGGTTATTACTAAAGTCCTAGCAAATAGGCCGAAATCCATTTTGAAATTTATAATTAGTGAGAATCAAGGGGCATTCTTGAACAATAGGCATATTAAGGATAATATCCTAATATTGCAAAGACTATTAAAAGGGTACATAATAGGTAATACTCCACATAAATGTGCCATTAAAGTGGATCTTCACAAAGCCTTCGATAGGGTCAGCTAAAGCTTCATTTTATAGACCTTGGAAGTCGTTAGATTTCCCCAAATGTTTATCAAATGTATTCAAGCATGCGTTATCAGTACTTCCTCTAGAATTCTAATTAATGGAAGTCCAACAAAAATGTTCAAGGGCTATAGAGGACTTAGGCAAGGGGGTCCTCTTGCCTTTACCTATTTCTAATTTGCATGGAGATCCTCATACTATTGCTGAAACATAAAATCTCTACAGCCCCTATCTTCAAGTATCACTCCATGTGAAAATTTCTATCTCTAACAAGTTTATGTTTTACAGATGATCTTAGCTTGCTAAGTAAAGTTGATATTCATTTAGTGTCATGACTCGGAACCACATCGGGCACATGATAACGGTTGCATACCTGGGCTAAGGATACTCACGGTACCCTTAACCCGACTATGCAAGACGAACTGAATATCATTAAAAACATTTAGACTGCACAAAAAAGGTTCACATATAAGGTCATTTACAAACCATAAGATAGTTAAGATTTAATTTACAAAATTATAAAGCATATCAACATAACCATGAGCCACTATACATCAAAAGTACAAAATAAAGGCTACCTAGGTGCAGTAATACCCCGAAAACGTCAAAAGATTGCACTATCCCCTCAGAACTTCAAACTCACCAAATTAACTTACATGGTTAGAAAGCGGAGAAGGGAGTGAGCACACTATGTACTTAGTGAGCGGGAAAAAAACATATATCGCAAACAGAACCCGGTACACACCAAAATAATCTAAATAACCTAAGGATAGTTTTACACATCTAACATGTACATAACCACCTATGAAGTGAATATGCATGATATAGAAACCATAGACGTAGTCTATGACTCATGCCATACTGGTTAGGAACCACATAGACCTAGCCTATTAATCACTTATTGAGTGAACATAGGTTCCAGTTCCAGTACACAAGAGTAGAAAAGCATCACATGTAAAAATCAAATCTTTTCAGGAAGTCAAATCTCAGAATAAGCCAAAATAGTTATATGTGTCACCACTAATCGGCCAAACTAGTGTCCACACCCACTGATCCCAGTGGTGGCTCGACTTTCATCTGTGGTGAGTCCAGACTACGGTCGACAAGTGCATCATGACCCTAGGCGATGACCTAGTTGGTGACTAAACCTCTAGGTGTGCAATCACCCGCAAATCCTGTATAATGGTGTCATTACAAGGACTCGAATTTTAAGTAAAAACATCAAGGGTACAATGGTCGCTTAATTTGTTGTGCCTAACACACGATTGGCCAATCGTTTCCTCACCAATCACAAAAAATCATATATAAATATTGAGTATAAAAAAATGAAGTAATGTACCATGCCTGTATTTATTTGTCCAACTGATAACATGGAACCTTGCCATGACTCTAAGCCAAAAGAGAACACATACATGCAGCTTATATGACTCAGTTATGCATATGTAAGTTTCAAAATGTTATTTCATGCAGTGAAAGTCATCTTTTGCACGCCAAATGCAAAGTTATTAAAAAATGTAGTTTTATAAAATCAACATTGTCCTTTGCACTTCAATTGTAAGTTTGTTGAAACAATATCATTCCTCAAAATATGAAATAAAAACATCAATTTCACTCCAAGTGTAAAGAGTTATTCAAAACAATGTCATTTATTAAATATATAAGTATACTAGCATCTATTTGAAAATCAATTCTACTATGCATTACCTAGGTTCAAAATTCACATACAAGTCATCATGCATGTCTTGGGATGTCCTAATCCCATGTGAGAGATATGTTTTCTCCAACTCACCTCAAAAGAGGGTGTACACTCCTTTGACTTCAACAATCCTCGGTACAAACTCCTTGATTCACAACTCCCGAGCCTTTATACATACAAATGCAATGTATACTACTCAACATATATCTCATATTTATACACCATCACATAAGTGTATAAAATACAATATCACAATTTTAAGCAATAGGATTCGGCTATGAAGATTCTCACATGGTTACCTCTCTTATTATTCACATAAGCTTTCTTTTGCATTTTCTATGGTATTTAATGCCTTTGATCCAATACTTACACATTTCAAAGCATAATTAAGCACATTTTTATCGAAGCACATTAAACCACTACTCATCAATCTAAACAACAATTCAAGTTTACTCTAAGTAAATATGAAAGCCTATTTCCAATGCATACCATCAAAATCCTTAAATCCTAAGCCAAGTTCACTTAAGCATTTTATCAAACACCTAAAGGCATGACCTTGAAAGCATTGTTCTAATGTACTTCTTCCTCATTTTTCATCATCAATTCATATTATACATACACAATTAACATTATAAAATTCATTTAAACCATCAATTTCAAAAGATGTTCAAAATTTCACTAACTTTCACCAAAGAGAGGGCATTTCAGTTTTGGATTAAAGAAGCCTTTCTATGACTCATTTCATTCATCTAAACCATGTCTCATGCATAGTCAAGCGTGGAGAACAACATATCTTAACACCAAACTCAAAATCATAATATAGAGAGAGATGAGACAAAATTTACGTAAACTTTCCTTTGGTGATATCTTAAAATCCTTTGAGCATTTCTCAAATCTAATGATATATTTGAGTTCTTTGACCCCAAATTAACTTAGAACACCTTGTTTTGAGTTGGAGAATTAAAACAATGGTGGAAATTTGATGATGATCAAAAATTCTTCTTCTTCTTCTCCTCTCTTCTCCTTTCTTCTCCTTTATTTTAATTGAAAACAAAGTGTTTTTAATGTTTTATGGTGGGATGCACAGCCACATAAGGATAAGGGTTTAGATTTTGACTCTTCTTTCACCAAACATGGTGAATTTACCTTTTTACCCTTAGTTTATGTGAAATTACCAATATACCCTTCAAACTTTTCCTAAATTTACAGCTAAGCCCTTATGTGCATCAACCTTTCCAATTAAGCTTTCTAAGTGTCTAATAAGTCTATAAATCATGTCTAATCACCTCTAAGGCATTAGAACACATTTGACTCAGACACCTTGGCCATATCCATCCAATGGACTTGGTTTTACATACTTAGAAGCTTATATGTCAAAAACCTCCAAGATTTCGCATACCGATGAACTCTAAGTTCATATAACGGCATATAACATTATATATCACTGGAATATATACCGAAAGAATTTAAATACATTTTTGAACTCATATATAACCATGTATGCATGAATATATACTAGTATCTCTAAGTATAGACCAATACAAAAGGGCTCAAAAAGTCTGACGTTACATCACTTATCTCAATATGTTATATGATTAAGATAGTCCTTTCATAAACATTTCATATTTTCACCCCCACTTGCAACTATAATAGCAGACTATGTATTTATGCATAACCTAATCTTGTAACGATTGTTCATTTTTAATTTAAATCTTACTTGGCTATCTAAAATTTGATGTTACCTTAAAAATCTCATGTACTTGGAATTAAATCATGGTTGTGCACATCTTGAAACTTTAGCATAGTCCAAATACCTTCATCTAATTGATAATATAATCAAATATTTCAATCAATTCTTTAACTTGAACTGCAATTTATTCTATTCAAATATTGTTATTTATATAATCAACCTTAATAACAAATAAAAGTTTTGCTTTTAAACACTTTATTCTCATCTTTCCTTCCTCCCCTTATAACACTGCAAATATGTGACACCTTGTATACTTTTGGTACAAATCAAATATCAATTAGAAATTTTCAAACTTCATTCCTATTTTAAGTACCACCTCTATCTCAACATTTTTCCCCACTATTGGATGTTGTTACTTCCAAAGAAGTCTTCTCATCCTCCATCTTATTACTTACTATAGCATTGCATAAAGTATATCACTAGATTATACAACACATACCACCACATTATAAATAAAAACCAATACATATATTAAAAAGTAGTTCACACCAATTGAATAGGTCTTATATTAGGATATTAGTTCTTGTAAACACATCTATTATTGTTCTCCTTTTCAAAATCTTCTCCCTCTTCATTAAGGTAACTTTCATACTAAACCAATAGTAGCCAAAATCATATTAGTTACCAATAAATTATCACAAAATCCTCTAAAAGTTATATCACATATTTCACAATAATACTATGACATAGCTTTCATATGTATGTATATATATATATATATATCCAAACTTTACCTAAATTTGCAATTAAGCCCAAAATTTGGGAATGAACAAAACTTTTATTTTCATTTTGGTCCCCGAACTTTTGAAAATTCTAAGTAAGCCTATTAACTCTATAAAATTACATATTGAGAATTTAAAAATTACATTTATGTTCCTTAACTTTTAACAATTTGCAAATAATGCCTTATGTACATCAACTTTTCCAATTAAGCTTTCTAAGTGTCCAATAAGTCTATAAATCATGTCTAATCACCTCTAAGTCATTAGAACTCATTTAACTCAGCCACTATGGCCATATTTTAACAATGGACTTGGTTTTACACATTTAGAAGCTTATATGTCAGAAACCTCCAAGATTTTGCATACTGATGAACTCTAAGTTCATGTAAGGGCATATAACATTATATATCACTGGCATATATACCGAAAGGATTCAAATACATTTTTGAACTCATATACAACCATGTATACATTAATATATACTAGTATCTCTAAGTACAAACCAATACAAAAGGGCTCAGAAAGTCTAGGATTACATCACTTGTCTCAATATGTTATATGATTAAGATAATCATTTCATAAACATTTCATATTTTCATCCCCACTTGCAACTATAATAGCAAACTATATATTTATGCATAGCCTAATTTTGTAGCGATTGTTCATTTTTAATTTAAATCTTACTTTGCTATCTAAAATTTGATGTGACCTCAAAAATCTCATACACTTAGAATTAAATCATAGTTGTGTACATCTTGAAACTTTAGTGTTGTTAGATTCCCTTATCGATTGGAGAGGGGAACGAAGTAGGCCTTATAAGGGTATGAAAATCTCTCCCTTATAGATGGGTTTTCCCAAGGGGTGGGAAAAGCAAAATCGTGTGGGCTTGGCTGGGCCAAGGCCCAAAGTGGACAATATCTATGAGCGGGGTGATCTGGGCTGTTACAAATGGTATCAGAGCCAGTACCTGGATCGGTATGTCAGCAAGTACGCTGGGCCTCCAAGAGGGTGGATCCAAGCCTGTGTGCCAGCAAGTACGCTGGGCCTCTAAGGGAGGTGCATCCAGGCCTATGGGTTAGCGAAGACGCTGGGCCTCCAAGGGGGGGTGGAATGTTAGACTCCCATATCGATTAGAGAGGGGAATGAAGTAGGCCTTATAAGGGTATGGAAACCTCTCCCTTATAGACGCGTTTTCCCAAGGGGTGGAAAAAGCAAAACCTTGAGGGCTTAGCTGGGTCAAAGCCCAAAGCAGACAATATTTATGAGCGGGGTGGTCTGAGCTGTTACAAACATAGTCCAAATACCTTCATCCAATTGATAATATACTTAAATATTACACTCAATTCTTTAACTTGGTCTTCATTTTATTCTATTCAAATCTTGTGATTTTTACAATTGACCTTAATAACAATTAAAAGTTCTACTTTTAAACACTCCATTCTCATCTTTCCTTCCTCCCCTTATAACAACTACAAATATGTGACACCTTGTATACTTTTGGTACAAATATCAATTAGAAATTTTCAAACTTCATTCCTATTTTAAGTACCACCTCTATCTTAATATTTTTCCCCACTATTGGATGTTGTTACTTCCAAAAAAATCTTCTCATCCTCTATCTCATTACTTACTATAGCATTGCATAAAGTATATCACTATATTATATAACACATACCACCACATTACAAATAAAAACCACTTCACATATTAAAAAGTATTTCACACCAATTAAATAGGTCTTATATTAGGATATTAGTTCTTGTAAACATATCTATTATTGTTCTCCTTTTCAAAATCTTCTCCCTCTTCATTAAGGTAACTTTCATATTAAACAAATAGTAGCCAAAATCATATTAGTTACTAATAAATTATCACAAAATCCTCTAAAAGTCTATATCACATATTTCACAACAATGCTATGACATAACTTTTATATATATTTAAAGCAACTCTTAGACAATTAAATACCAAAATAATTTCAACTAGTGAAGACAACTAGATATGGGACTAATAGTTATAATATTTGATTATGATATTATAACTTCAAACCTCACTTTAGTATAAGCAAAATTCTTTAAGCAAGAAAACAAAAATACCAATGGTAAATAGAAAAGGTTTCTTGCTACGATACTTATGTACTTGCTTGGTTAATATTAGAAATACAATAACATATCAATTTATGAAAACACAAAATGAGACAAAAATGCTTGTAAAGTTGTATTGTAGATCGAATTTGGGGATTCATAATGGCAAGATTTAAAAAAATGAAGAGCAAACTAATAAAATGTTGTAAGTGATATGAATAAATAAGCTTCCTCCATAATAGATTGACATATCTTTTATGTTTTTTAACATATTTGTCCTTAATCATGTGAGTTACAATATTTACTATAGACTAATCATAAAATAATAGAAGTAATAACTAAATATTTTAATATTATTATTTAGCCTTACATAGCAAGAGATGATCTCTACTTATCAACTGTAAAAGATTGTCACACACACACACACACACGCACACACACACACACACACACACACACACATATCAAATTGAAACATAATTTATTATTATGTTTGTAAAATTATGATAGCAATTGTAGAACACATATAATTTGTCCAATTGCATAAGCTAAGCCAATATATATGGTTTATCATAGATAGAACCATAAAATTTTTATATGAAAGCCACTAAAAGAAAAAATAATCAATAAGTAATTATTTAAAAAAAATAGGTAACTAAAACACCTAATCAACTAAGCTAAAAGATGGTTTGCCAAATTTATTCTCTTCAATTATTAATGATTATGTTAGAAATAATTTCAACATGGAATGACTTGATCATCAAATATCTTTATTAATGTTGTCTATAATTTGGTCTGCGTTATCTTAATAGTTTAGGAGTAGAAGATAAGGTTTCAATGTTATGAAGTTTTTATCTATTATAATTTATTATCATGTCTCTCAAATTATTGAAGGATTTAAAGTGTTAAACTATTAAGTCACATAAGTAGCATCATATAGAATGAATTTGGTACATTTATGACATGATTTTATGATTGTATACAAATGCATAATAATAGCATACACACATGAATTGTGAGTTAGACAAATTGCACTCAATTGATATATTCCGAGGTATGAAACTAAAATGAATATGATATGAATGTGCATTTCCAATGTCTTGTACTTTGGTTTACCAATGACAAGAATTGATGGATTATAATTAGTAACTTGGAATTAATTGGTACAATTGAGAGATTGATGAATTAATATGTACATCTAGTCTAAGAAAAATGTCAAATTGTAAGACAAGTTGACATGTGGGAAATTAGGATGACTAGACCTATGAAATAAGTGACAAATGGCTTAGATAAATGAGTGATAAATGGTATAGCAAATTAATTGACATATAGAAGCAATGATTGAGTGACAAACGACAATACATTTAAGTGACAATTGGTAGCCTCATAGAAGGACATATGTGCCAGCTAGGGAGAGGACACGTGTCTTACTAATCATATGACAAGTATCCCTAAAACATATGACAAGTATCCCTAAAACAAGAACACTCATCCTTGACTAGAAGCATTGCGTGTCAGCTTCTTGTTTTGGTTACTACTATAGCGTCTCTTCTCTTTCTTCTCATTGTCGAAACCCTCACAGTTTTGGAAATTTTGCTTTACTTTTATTCATAATCACATCAAGATCCATTGCATCAAGAAAGTTATAACCTGTTATCTTCTATCCTGTTGTCTTCTTTTTGCCGAAAACCAATCTACTTCCACTTTGAATTTGAGAAGATCTTACATGCATGGAGAGTTAAGTTAACTTGATGAATTGAGGTGTAACTTAAGCTAAAAAAGTAAGTAAAGTATTGATCTTTGTGGCATGTTATACTAGAAAGTTTATGATGATTAAATTGGGATGGATTGCATAAGTGTTGATGATGAAATGATTTCTAGAAAATGATGATTGAATGATAGTTTCTATTTTGGTTTTTGATGCATGAAAGACAATAGTTTATGAGCTGCCAAATGAATGATTTTAAG
>JAOQMS010000179.1:10359844-10397115 GCA_027563885.1 Erythroxylum longipes
TATATATACATGTGAATGATTGAATAATCATATGATTGATAACTTAATGATGTGTGAAATATATGTGTATTGCATGATGATATATACACAACTTGATCGTTAACATCCAAACATTGTTGGTTCATCAAGGTAATAGCTTATCTAGAGCATATTGTGAGTTAACCTATATATTTTCTCACTATGACTGAATTGTTTTCAATTAACCTTTAGATATTGAACTGTTATTGATTTGATTGTGGTAATTCCAGACATTAATGGTCTGAGGAGTTCGATATTTGGGATTGTATTGGAAGTGCTTTTTAATTGCATATGAATATGGAAAATGTTTATTCAACTGAGTGTTGAATGCTGGACTCAGATCTGATGAATGTGATAAATGACTGTGAATATTGAATGAAAATTATGGGAAGGATATGAAATGTGTGAGCAATTAAATATGAATTTTTGGATTTAGATATGATGAATTTGATACATGTGACAGAAGCACATAAGAATGAAAGGTAATGAAACATGGCATATGAATGATGCATCACATTGTTATGTATGATTAAAGCTCATAAATGTGCACAAAGAGTCACAGGCTCAGTTATTAATGAGCCTGGTATCCAGATTGAGTATGGGATAGTAAATGAAATGAAACCGGTATCCACAATGGATACAGGACAGTAAATAGGAGCTCGTTCACAACAAAGCAAAATAAAATAGTGTCACATTTGCATTTGCATATACATCATTATATGTATCATATGACTGAATTGAAATGAATTATTGAATTGTTTGAAATACAGTTGAAAAGTAAATGAGGATGTGTTATGATATGAAATGTCAGTTTACTTGATATACTTATAAAAGTATGATAAACTTGATGTACTTGATAAGGTATGATGAAATGTGATAAGATATTCAATACTAGATGATATGTAATACTTGTTGAATTGGGATATGACTTGTCTTTTTATATCTGACTTGACTGAATACATTAATGATGGTTCACTCACTGAGTTCACAAACTCATCAAAATTGCAATGTTGATTTTCAGGTTCAAAGGAGATCTAGTTAGACTAATTGGAGTATAACTACTGCAATTGGACATGAGTTAGTGGTCAAGATCAGTTATACCTGCAGATGTCTCTAGTCATTATGCATCAAGAATAGCATTTCTCACCTATTTTCAAATATATATATGAACTCTTAAGTGTAATGACAATTGTGATTTAATATGATTGTGAATGAAATGATTCAAAATGAATGTTTGAAATGCTTTTGATATGTGATGCCTTCAATAATGTGGTAATGCGATCGTTTTAACGTGCCATCCTTGTTGAGTACGTTCTCAAATAATCGTCAATACGTTTAGGTATATCTTCTATGAGAATGGTATGTTAAATAGAAAGTGTTGATAGTGGCTATGTATGTGTCTAGTAAAAACCTATTTAAGGATTGCATGCCAAGTGTTTATTTTGATGTTATTCCATCTTAATAAAAGTGTTCTTCAAGTTTTTTTTTCTATCATCTAGTATCAGAGTCAGGTTTTATGAATGTGAAAGTGAGTGAAATAGAAGAGAATAAGATTTAAGAGCAAAATAGATAGAGGGTTTTGGGTATCTATAAATGTCATTTTTGATAGCATTTAGTAGTGTTGTTGAAATTTTAACTCAAAATATTCATGTCTTCACTGGTCTTAATTATTAGTTTTGGCAAATCAAAATGGGGACTCAATTTTTATCCTATGATTTTTAGGAACTAGTTGAGAACAATCTTTGTGATCTTACAATTATAGAAGGACTAACGACAAGACAACTCAATAAGTTGAAAGAAAAATAAAAGAATGATGTAAAGGCTTTATTTCTAATCCATCAAATAATCAGATGAGGCAATTTTTTCGAAGAGCCACATCATCATAAGAAGCTTGGAACCTACTAGAAGAAGAGTATCAAAGGTTGAATAAGGTGATTACATAAAGTTGCAAACTTTTTGTCGAGATTATCTAATGAAACACTCATAAAATGCTTAAGAATTTTTTTACTAAAGTTTCCTTTTTAATGAATCAATTAGATCACTAGGAGAAGAGATGCCTAACTCAAAAATATTTAAGAAGGTTTCGTGAAGCCTCCCCTTTAATTTTGATCATATTGTTCCTATTATTGAAGAATGAAAGGAATTTTCAAACTAGTCCCTTCATTAATTGATCGGATCACTCTTAACTTATGAGAAATGATAGAGTAGGACTTTAGAAGCTTCTCCACAACAATCTTTTTAGTTGAAGATCAATGAAAAAATTGTCTTTAATTTATGAGTAAAGAAAATAAAAGGTCGAGATGGCACTTTTAAAATTTGAGTTTGAGGAAAAGGTGGAAACAATTAGCAAAGAAAAATTCTCAAAGTAACAATCTAACTTAAATCCATATTCTTATTATTAAAGAACAAATCACAAGAAAAAACATTAATGGTATAAGAAAAATAATGGTCAAAATAGAAGTAGAATTCAATGTTATACAAGTAATAAATACAACTGTGTATTATTGGAAAAATATTAAAAATCAAGATAATTTTAGTTAAGAAAAAGGAAGATAAAATAGAAGATAATTTATTTCTCTCTTATTTAGATAACAAAGTTTATGTGTTTGAGGAGATTTAGTAACTAGATAGTGGGTATAGCAATCATATAAAAGGACATTAAAAATTCTTTTTGGAGATTAATGACTTTGTTCAGTCATAAGTAAATATGGGTAATAATTATCAAGTTTAGATATATAGATTAAGTACAGTTGTTATACTTTCTCAATCAATTCGTAAAATTATACATGATGTTATGTTCATTTTGGCTCCAACTCAAAAATTTTTAAGTTTAGGTTAGTTAATATAGAAAACAAAAATTTTTTGTTGCTTTGTTCATAAAGTAAATATCAATGGGTTTAGTGCATTTGGTGATGATATCATATTATGTCATCAACGGTTTGGTCATTTGAATACTGATAGACTAACAATATTTTGTAAAAACAATATAATGGTTGGTCTTCCAATGATTAAAGGGGGAAAATAACCCTATGAAGTTTGTACCTTTGCAAAGCAATATAAAGAAAATTTTCCAATGGGAAAATCCTAAAAGACCACTAAAAGATTAATATTTATGTAGATATACATGGGGCCAATGAATACATGACAAAGCCTAAAAGGCCACTAGAAGGTTAATATTGGTATATGCAGATATATATGGGGAAAATGAATGCATTCTACTTTGGCAGTAATTATTTCTTACTTTTTATGGATGATTTTTCAACAATGATGTAGGTTTATTTTTCAAAAGAAAAGTTTAGAGCTTTTGATTGCTTTAAGCCATTTTAAGAAATTGTTGAAAAGGAAATTAGTTGTTCTATTATGAAATTAAGAACTGATCATAGAGGTTAATCCAAATTTATATAATTTAAAATGTTCTACAATGACCATAAAATCTAAAGGCAACTTACTATTAGTTATACAACTTAATAGTGGAATAGTAAAATGTAATAATAGAATAATTATAAAAGCTATAAGAAGCACGTTAAAGAAGCAAGGGCATTTAGAGAAGTTTTATGCTAAAGTTGTAGATGTTGCATTTTATTTACTAGACAGATTTCCAACTCAACTTGTCCAACAAATGACACCTTAAAAAGTATGGAATGGCAGGAGAGATTGTAACGCTGGACTTTTTGAGCCCTTTTTGTATTAGTCTGTACTTGGAGATACTACTGTATATTGATATATACACGGTTGTATATGAGTTCAAAAATGTATTTGAATCCTTTCGATATATATGCCAGTGATATATAATGTTATATGCCCTTACATAAACTTAGAGCTCATCGGTATGCGAAATCATGGAGACTTAGAAAGCTTAATTGGAAAAGTTGATGTATGTAAGGGATTTAAAAGTAATTTTTCAATTCTTGGAGGACCAACATGTAATTTTATAAAGTTAAGGGTCCTAATTATAATTTTCAAAAGTTTGGGGACCAAAATGAAAATAAAAGTTTTGGTCATTCTCAAATTTTGGGCTTAATTGCAAATTTAGGAAAAGTTTGAAAGGTATAATGGTAATTTCACATAAGCTAACGGCAAAAAGGTAAATTCACCATGTTTGGTCAAAGAAGATTCAATATTCTAGACCCTTCTTTCTTGTATGGTCGTGCACCCCAACATTTAGCATTAAAACACTTTGTTTTAATTAAAAGAAAGGAGAAGAAGAACACTTTTGGCCATCACCTAATTTCCACTATTTTTTTGATTCTCCAACCCAAATCAAGGTGTTCTAAGTTAATTTGGGATCAAGGAACTAAAATCTATCATTATATTTGAGAAATTCTCAAAGTATTTTAAGATATCGCCAAAGGAAAGTTTAGATAAATTTTGTCTTGTCTCTTTATACATTATGATTTTGAGTTTGGTGTTAAGATATGTTGTTCCTCATGCTTGAATATGCATGAGATATGGTTTAGATGAATGAAATGAGTCATGGAAAAGTCTCCTTAAGCCAAAATCGAGATACCCTCTCTTTGGTGAAAGTTTGTAAAATTTTGAATATCTTTTAAAATTGATAGTTTAAATGAAGGGAATTGGATTTAATAGAGTGGTGAAATAAGTTGTTATTTGGAAGTGCTTGTTATATAATAAGATAGGAGCATGAATTACCATTATAAAGTCTTGAAAATATGATTTGAAAGTCATGCACATTAGGTGTTTGATAAAATGCCTACGTGAACTTAGCTTAGGATTTAAGGATTGTAATGGTGTGCATTGGAAAGAGGTTTTCATGTTTACGTAAGAGTAAACTTGAATTTTTGCATAGATTAATGAGTAGTGACCTACTGTGCTTGGATAAAAATGTGCTTAATTATGCTTTGAAATGTGTAAGTATTAGATTAAAGGCATTAAATGCCTTGGAAAATGCAAAAGAAAGCCTGTGCGAATAATAAGGGAAGTAATCATGTGAGAAGCTTAATGGCCAAATCCTATAGCTTAAAAATAGTGATACTGTGTTTTATACACTTATGTGATGGTATATAAATATGAGATACATGTTTGAGTAGTAAATACATTGCATATTGTATGTATAAAGGCTCAAGAACTGTGGATCAAGGAGCTCGTATTGAGAATTGTTAAAGTGAAGGGAGTGTACACCTTCTTTAAAGGTGAGTTGGGGAGAACATGTCTCTCAAATGGACTAGGACAACCCAAGACATGCATAATGACTTGTATGTGAATTTTGAACGTAGGTAATGCATAGCATAATTGAACCTCAAATAGATGCTAATATACTTATATATTTAATAAACAATATTATTTTGAATAACTTTGCACTTGGAGTGCAAAAGATGACTTTCACTGCATAAAATAATGTTTTGGAACTTACATATGCATAACTGAGTCATGTATGATGCACTTATGTATTCTCTTTTGGCTTAGACATGGCAAGATTCCATTTTATCTGTTGGACTGTTAAATAAAGGCATGGTACCTTACTTGATTTTAGTACTAAATATTTGTATATCATTTTTTGTTTGTAATTAGTGAGGTAACGATTAGTTAATCGTGTGCTAGGCATAACAGATTAAGCGACCCCCGTACCTTTGACGCTGGTACATAAAAGTCGAGTCCTTGTAACGACACCATTCTAAATACTTACGGGTGATTGCACACCTAGAGGTCTGGTCACCGATAAGGTCGTCACCTAGGGCTATGATGCTCTTATCAATCGTAGTCTGGACTCACCACAGATGAAAGTCGAGCTAATCCCGGGATTCTGTGGGTGTGCACACTAGTTTGGCCGACTAGTGGCAACACACATAACTATTTTAGCCTATTTTGAGATTTGACTTTTTGACGAGTTTTTATTTTACATGTGATGCTTTTCTATTTTTGTATACTGGAACTGGAACCTATGTTCACTGAAAGAAAAAGTGATTAATAGACTAGGCCTATGTGGTTCCTAACTAGTATGGGATGAGTCATAGACTAGGTTTATATGTTTCTATATTATGCATATTCACTTCATAGGTAGTTATATGCATGTTAAATATGTAAAACTGTCATTAGGTTATTTAGACCGTTTTAGTTTGTACAGAGTTTTGTTTACGATATATGTTTTTTCTTACTCACTAAGTATATAGCGTACTCACCCCCTCTGCTTCCTAACCATGCATGTTAATTTGGTGAGCTTGAAGTTCTGAGTAGTTCATGTGGTCTTTTGACATTTTTGGCGCATTACTGCACGTGGGTAGCCTCTGTTTTGTACTTTTGTTGTATGGTGGCTCATGATTATGTTGATACGCTTTATAATTTTGTAAATTAACTCTTGACTGTCTTATGGTTTGTAAATGACCTTATGTATGAACCTTTTGTGTTGTTGTTGAGATTGCTCTTGAGTGGACTTAAAATTTTGATAGTTGCGGTAGAGTTTTAATGTGAATACAGAAGTGCGTTTAAAACTGATTTACAAGTGTTTTAATCTAGTTTTGGGATTTTCAAAATACAGTTGTTGTGTTGTCCAAATGTTTTAAAGATATTTAGTTAGCCTTGCATAGTTAGGTTAAGGATACCGTGAGGATCCTTAGCCTAGATATGTGGCGGTTGTCATATGCATGATGCGGTTCCAGATCGTGACAGACATGTTGTAATTCATTTAAGAACACTTAGTTGCAGAAGTATGTTTTCATGACTTCTAAATTAAGAAGTAAATTGGATTATAAGAGCATAAAATGTATTTTTGTTGGTTATAGTGAAGAAAATAAAGTTTATTAGCTCTATAATCTAAACACTAATAAGTTATATATTAGTCATGATATTGTTTTAATGAAAATGAAGCCTAAAATTAGGAAATATTGTCAACATAAATTGTATAAAAAAATAACTTTTGAGCCATTTAGACCTAAGAATCCAAAGAAGACTTCTTTATTGTCTCCAAGTTCTACACCAAAAAGGTTGAGGAGCCTTGATGAAATTTATGCTTCTTATAAACATGCTTTCTTTACCTTGGAACCATCTTTAAAGAAGCATTTGGAAAAGAGAAATGGTGTGAAGTGATGAAAAAAGAAATTGCAACCATTGAGAAGAACATGACACAATCATTAATGCATTTACCAAAAGGAAAAGATGTTATTAGTTTGAACTAAATCTTCAAATTAAAGTAAAATGCTAATGGATCATTAGAAAAACACAAATCTAGACTTGAAGCAAAGGGATATTCACAAATCTCAAGTATTGACGTCACAAAAACCTATGCTCTTGTTACTTGTTTTGATATTATGAGAAACCTTTTAGCCTTTTTTGCACAAAATAGTTGGGTACTCTATCAATTATATGTGAAGTATCCATTTCTTAATAATTATCTTATTGAAAAATGTGTTTTTGGAACAACCACGAGGCTTTGAGGTGAAAAGGGGCATACACAAGACCAAACATTATGTTTGTAGTTAGTCTTATTTCTCAATTTATGTAACTATCCTAGAAAATATCACTTTGGAGTAGCTAAGATAATTCTAATATACATCCAAAGCACAATAACATTAGGTATAAGGTATAACAAGAAAAATCCTATAATCTTATTAGTTTTACTGATAGAGATTAGACAACTTGTGTCGATGATAGAAGTAAAATTGGTTACATTTTTAGTCTTAGTTCAGGAGCAATTTCTTAGACATAAAAAAAAAGTTTATTGCCTTATGAAGCACTAAAGTAGAGTATATAATTGCCTCAACATCAACGTATCAAGCGATTTGGTTATTGAAGATCTTAAAAGATCTAAAGTATAAGTAAAAGGAACATATATGATCTTTTGTGAAAACAAGTCAACTATTGGAATATCCAAAACTCTACTTCAGAAAGGAAGGACAAAATATGTTGAGATAAAACACCATTTCATGTGAGAAGTTATTTCTAAACAAGAAATAGAGTTGCAATATTGTAATATTGATGGGCATCCAACTAAATCTTCACAAAAGCCTCGCTAGAGAATAAATTCAAATTTACAAATTAAAGATTAGAGTTAACTCCTACATTTAAATTAAGGGGAGGGAAGAAATAACTTCAAGGTCATTTAGCTTGACCTTAGGATATCTCTATTGTTACAGTTATTTATTATAGTAATTGAAAGTCTTTAAGATTAGAAGATAACGTGTCAATTTTTTAAGGTTTTTATATGTTAGAAAGTGTTGATAGTGGTTGGATATGTATATGGTAAAAGCATATTTACAAAGTGAATATCAAGTATTTGTTTTAAGTCCCTTATTTTGATGTTATTTTATCTTGAATAAAAGTGTTCTTCAATGTCAATTTTCTACCAAATTTGTAACAGCTTGGACTACCCTGCTCACAGATATTGTCCGCTTTGGGCCTTGGCCCAGCCAAGCCCTCACGGTTTTGCTCTTCCTGCACACTCGCTCAAGAAAACGCGTCTATAGGGGAGAGGTATCTATACTCTTATAAGGCGTACTTCGTTCCCCTCTCCAACCGATATGGGAGTCTAACATTCCACCACTCCATTCAAACCAACTCCCTTCATTTAAGCTACATTTATCATTTAAACAACTCATTACATTAATTCACTTCTTCTTCATCATTTCAGCCCAACTTTAACCAACATACGTCTTCTTCATTCTTCATCATCAATTCACATTATACATGCACAATTAACACCATAGAATTCATTTAAACATCAATTCCAAAAGTTATTCAAAAATTCACAAACTTTCATCAAAAGGGGGTATTTTTTATTTTGACTTAAAAAACCCTCTCTATGACACATTTGATTCACCTAAACCACGATTCATGCATATTCAAGCATGGAGAACAACATATCTTAACACCAAACTAAAATCCTAATGTAGAGAGAGATGAGACAAATTTTACCTAAACTTCCTTTGGTGATATCTTTAAATCCTTTGATAATTTCTTAAATATAATAATAGATTTGAGTTCCTTGACCCCAAATTAGCTTAGAACTCCTTGGTTTGGATTGAAAAATCAAAAACTTGGTAAAAATAGAGTTATGGCCGAAACTCCCATTCTTTTTCCTCTCTTCTCTTTTCTTCCCCTCTCTTTTAATTAAAATAAGATGGTTTAAGTCTAAAACATGAAGTATACAGCCACACATAAGAAGAGTCTAGAATTTTGACTCTTTTTGGACCAAGATATGGTAAAATTACCCTTTTACCCTCTGGTTATATGAAATTACCATAATACCCTCCATACTTTTCCTAAATTTGCAATTAAGCCCAAAATGTAAGAATGACTAAAACTTTTATTTTCATTTTGGTCCTCATGCTTTTTAAATTATAATTAAGCCCCTTAAATTTATAAAATTACAAATTGGTCCTCCAAGAATTGAAAAATTACAAATAAGTCCTTTCACTTTTAACAATTTTGCCAATAAACCCTTTTGTACATCAACTTTTCCAATTAAGCTTTTTAAGTGTCCAATAAGTCTATAAATCATGTCTAACCACATCTAAGGCATTAGAACAAATTTAATTCGACCACCATGGTCATATCCATCCAATAGACTCGGTTTTTCACACTTAAAAGCTTATATGTTAGAAATCTCCATAATTTCGCATACCGATGAACTCTCAGTTCATGTAGGGCATATAACATCATATATCACTGACATAGATACCGAAAGGATTCAAATACATTTTTGAACTCCTATACAAACATATATATATCAATATACAGTAGTATCTCTAAGTACAAATCAATACAAAAAGGACTCAACGACTTCGGCGTTACAAGTCCTTTCCCCCTCAAAAGAGTTTCGTCCTCGAAACTCCTAAATTGGGAGTTCAAACAGATGGCGGTACTGACATCTCATAATATCCTCAGACTCCCATGTCATCTCTTCGACTTTGTCATTCTTCCATAGGACTTTAACCGTGGGTACCTCCTTGCTACATAATTTCTTTTTCTGTTAATCCAAAATCTGAACTGGTTTCACCTCAAAACTCAAGTCTTCTCTCAGCTCTATTGGAGGTGTCTCTAAAACATGAGATGGGTCCGGTAAGTACTTGTAAGCATTGAGACATGGAACACAATATGGATCCTATCCAAGTCTGGTGGCAATTCTAACCGATACGCCACCATTCCAACACGCTCCAGGATGTGGAAAGGTCCGATATATCGAGGGTTCAGCTTCCCTCAACTATGAAATCTGATAATTCCTTTCCATGGTGATATCCAAAGAAAAACCCTGTCACCCACAGCAAACTCTAATGGTCGTCGCTTCTTATCTGCATAACTCTTTTGACGATCTTAGGCGACTTTCATTTTCTCTCGAATAAATTTTATCTTTTGAGTGGTGACTTCTATCAATTCAACTCCTTTAATTTTGGTTGTGCTAACTTCATCCCAACATAGAGGTGTCCTGCATTTCCTCCCATAAAGTGCTTCATATGATGGCATACCGATACTTTTCTGATAACTATTATTATAAGCAAACTCTAAAAGACAAGTGTCGGTCCTAACTCCCTTGAAACTCCATCACACATGCTCTCAGCATGTCCTCCAGTGTCTGAATGGTCCTCTCTGACTGACCATTGGTCCGGGGTGGAAGGTAGTACTAAACTTCAGTTTGGTCCCTAAAGATTCCTAGAATTTTGGCCAAAATCGTGAGGTGAATCTCAGATCCCTATCTGATACTATAGAAACTGGCACCCTTTGCAGCTTCACAATCTTATCAACATACAACTTTGCCAATTTCTCTAATGAGTAGGTTAAGTGGATAGGCAGAAAATGAGCAAACTTCTTCAATCTATCCACTATAACTCAAATAGCATCGTGACCCTTCGATGTACGAGGTAGGCTAACTACAAAATCCATTATCACATGCTCCCACTTCCATTCCAGAATAGGCAAGGACTGTAACATACCTGCTAGTTTCTGAAGCTCTGTCTTAATTTGTTGATAGGGAAGGCATTTGTCCATATATTTCACTATCTCTCTTTTCATCCTTGGCCACTAATAACTACCTTTAAAAGTTTGGTACATCTTGGTGCTATCAGGATGCATAGCATAAGTCGAGCTGTGAACTTCCTCCTAGATAGCTCACCTGAGGCCTTGGTATTTCGGTACGCAGACTCTGTCTCTGAAGACTAACAACCTGTCTTCTCTTAGTCTGAACCCCTCACTCTCTTCAGACGGCAATTTCTCCCGAATGACTTTTAACTCAGGATTGTCAGCTTGCAATCTCCTGATCTCGTCAAATAATGTAGGCCAAACTTCAAACTGTACTAACAACGTTCCATCATCCTCTGCCACTGAGAGTCTAACCCCAAGGCCTGGCACACTCATCAAATGTTTCACGTAAGGATCTTGCCTAACAATTGCTATCGAATAGGATTTACGACCTAATGCATCGGCTACCACGTTTGTTTTTCCAGGATGGTAGTCGATTATTAAGTCATAATCCTTAATCAATTCTAACCATCTTCTTTGTCTGAGATTTAGCTCCTTCTGTGTCATTAAAACTTCAGACTTTTGTGGTCGGTGTATATACGGCAAGTCTCCCTATAAAGATAATGTCTCTAAATTGTGATTGCAAATATTACCGTCGTGAGCTCCAAATCATGTGTAGGATAATTTAGCTCGTGCTTCTTCAGCTATCTAGAGGCATATGCGATCACTAGCCAGGCCTACATAAGTACACAGTCAAGTCCCTGGGGATTGGCATCACTGTATACCTCATACCCAACCCCCTGGGTAGGTAAGGCAAGTACTGGTGTAGAAGTCAATTGCCTCTTCAGCTCTTGAAAACTTGCCTTGCATTTATCATCCCACTAAAATTTTATTCCCTTAAAGGTAAGCCTCGACAAAGGGGTTGCAACTACTGAGAAACCCTTAACGAATCTCCGATAATAACCAGCTAACCCCAGAAAGTTGTGGACTTCTATAACATTCTTGGGTTGTTCCCATTTAAGTATAGCTTCCACTTTCTTCGAGTCTGCAAAAATACCTTTCCCTAATACCACATGCCCAAAGAATCTTATCTCCCTCAGCCAAAATTCACACTTTGAGAACTTCGCATATAACTGTCTTTCACAAAGTATTTGCAGCACAATCTGGAGATGTTTAGCATGGTCCTCTTCATTTTTAGAATAAATCAAAAGATCATCAATGAAGACTATAATAAGGTGACCTAAATAAGGATGGAACACCCTGTTCATGAAATCCATAAATATTGCAGGTGCATTTGTCAGTCCGAACGGCATCATCAAGAATTCATAGCGTCCATACCTCGTATGAAAAGCAGTCTTGTGCACATCATTCTCATCAATCTTCAATTGATGGTACCTAAACCTCAGATCTATCTTTGAGGATACTGTAGCTCCTTTTAACAGATCAAACAAATCATAGACCCTAGGAAGTGGATATTTATTATTGATGGTAACCCTGTTTAACTGTCGATAATCAACACATAAGCGGATGGTTCCATCCTTCTTTTTGACAAATAATACTGGTGCTCCCCACAGTGAATGACTTGGTCTGATGAAGCCCTTGTCTAATAATTCTTGTAGTTGGAATCTTCAACTCAACTCTATTGGTGCCATATGATACGGTGGTATAGATATTGGTTTTGTTCTCAGGACCAAGTTGATAGTGAAATCAAACTCCCGATCAGGTGGCAATCCAATTAACTCTTCCAAAAAGACATCGAAAAACTGGCACACAATAGGGACATCTCCCGGTTTGACCCTTTGTGCCGAAGTGTCAATCACACATGTGCGAGGTATGCCTGGCACCCTTGACGAATCAACCTTTTAGCCTTGATCTCCCGATATTAAACAACTCAGGAACACCTGTCATTCACTAATAACTTTAATCGGGACTCCACCCTGAGTGTCAAACTCCAACTCTTTCTTATAACAATCAACCCTGGCGCAATGCCTCTCTAACCAGTCAATCCCCAATATTACCTCGAAATCCTGAAGGTCGAGGGGAACAAGATCTGCCTCTAATACAGCATCACCGATCTTTATCTCACAAGCTGTATATACTTCATCGCAAGCCACTTGCTTTCCAAGATGAGTGACTACAATGAGAGGAGGATTTAACGGCTCCAGGGGATGACGAATATCCCTAGTGAAGGTCATACTGACAAAAGACCTTTGCGCGCCAATGTCAATCAACACTTTAGCATCTTTACTGAGAACACGCATAACACCTTATAACACTATAGTTTAACACTCATCCTATTTAAGAATTTAGCAATATTATACAAAACATGTATCAAAATATAGAAATACAACAACAAAGAAATATTCATTCGGAAAATAGCTATAATCGTGTCCGGATTGGCTAGAACACCCTCTGTCATTGCATAAACTCGTGTTTGAGCTCGCAAAACTGGGTGTTGCTGACCAGTTGGAGGTGTACTACTACCCACATCAGTCCTCTGTGTAGATCTTGAAGACTGAGCACCTGCTCTGATAGTCTCCCCTCTATGTCTCACTGGCTGTATTAAGCTATCTCCTCCCCGAGTAGAAGTCCAAGTCAACTTTGGACAATCTATCCTCATGTGACCTCTCCACACTGAAAACACTTCCTTTGCTCTGTACACTTGCCTGAATGTACCTTTCTGTAGTTTCTACGCTGCTTAGACCGATATGATCGAGCACGAGAAGCAGAACTAGTAGTAGGGGCAGTGCTCTGACCTCCAGGTCATGGTAACCGTAAGTGGACAGCTGATGATGCAATGCCTCCCATACTACCCGATGCTATACTACTATGGCTCCTCTTAAGCTGCTGGCTAAAGGAGCCTCCTCCTTTCATTTTTCGATTCTTTTCCTCCCATTGTCTCCTACGCTCTTTCACCAGCTTCTCGGCTCTCTTGGCCGACTGTACCATATCCTTGAATGTGGTAGTGGGGGTAATCGTCATCCTTTCCTAGATAGACAAATGCAGTCCAGTCTCAAATCGAACACACAAATTCTCTTCATTTGCCACATATTCAGGGACATAGGTGGCAAGCTCTCTCAACTCTATCTCAAACTCGTGCACTGACCTATTCCCCTGTGTTAGTGTAAAGAAGGTATCCTTCTTCTGATCTCAAAATTTGGTATAGGATTGTTTGTTGAATTCACTAATAAAATCCCTCCAGGTTATCTGATTACGATAACGTCCCTGGATATTTTCCCACCAAACTCTAGCATCACCCTCCAGCAATCGAATAACTACGTTCAGCTTCATCTCATCAGATAGTCCCATATTATGAAATGTTTCTGCGGTCTGCTTCATTTAGGTTTTGGCCTCTGTAACATCACCATACCCATCAAAAGTACCACACCTTAGGTTCCTTGCCTCTTTGATATAACCTGAGATTTCAAGCACCGAGTGTTGCCCTAGTGCATGACTAGGTACCACTACTGGCTGCCATGGTGGCAGTACTTGTGGTGGCATATGTGGCGCTTCAGCTCTAGGTTGTTGCTGCGCAGTGTACTGTGCCCACCATGTCGTCACCTGCTACAGTACCTTCCTTATACCAGTGGTAAATCTGGCTATGCTACAACTAATGGTGTTACGGTGTGAGGTTGCCTATGAGTTAAAGAGCTAGCAATCGCTGGTTTTGCAATTGGTTTAACACTATGTTCCTCCGATTCGGGTCGCAAAGGTCTAACGTTGCGACGCCTTCCCCTTCCTCGTCTAACCAAGCTATCACTATAAAATCAAATAAAATACATCATTTAATAAAATAAATAGGGCTAAACATAGTTAATCCAATGTCCCAAACCTCCCAAGAATTGTCGAAAAGTACTCTGATCGAGGTCGAAATCATATGACCGTTATGGACATCAACTTAACAATCCAAGAGACAACTTCTCAACCAAATACTTTCGACACTTAGACTCGTCTCCTAAGGCTCGTGAACTTTTTGAAAACAAAAATAACACTTTTGAAAACATAAAAACTTGTCTCTGATACCATTTGGTCAAAGAAGAGACAAAATTCTAGACTCTTCATATTTGTGGCCGTATACTTCATGTTTTAGACTTAAACCATCTTGTTTTAATTAAAAGAGAGGGGAAGAAAGGAGAAGAGAGGAAAAAGAAAGGAAATTTCGGCCATCACTCAATTTTTACCAAGTTTTTTATTTTTCAATCCAAACCAAGGAGTTCTAAGTTAATTTGGGGTCAAGGAACTCAAATCTAATGATAGATTTGAGAAATTCTCAAAAGATTTGAAGATATCCCCACAGGAAGATTTAGGTAAATTTTGTCTCATCTCTCTTTACATTAGGATTTTGAGTTTGGTGTTAAGATATGTTATTCTCCATGCTTAAATATGCATGAATCATTGTTTAGGTGAATGAAATGTGTCATATAGAGGGTTCTTTAATTCAAAACCGAAAATGCCCTCTTTTGGTGAAAGTTTGTGAATTTTGAATAGCTTTTGGAATTGATGATTTAATTGAATTCTATGGTGTTAATTGTGCATGTATAATGCAAATTGATGATGAAGAATGAAGAAGACGTATGTTGGTTAAGGTTGGGCCAAAATGATGAAGAAGAAGTGAATTAATGTAATGAGTTGTGTAAATGATAAATGTAGCTTAAATGAAAGGAGTTTGTTTAAATGGAGTGGTGAAATGTTAGATTCCCATATCGGTTGGAGAGGGGGAACGAAGTACGTTTTATAAGGGTATGGACACCTCTCCTCTATAGACGCATTTTTTCGAGTAAGTGTACAGAAAGAGCAAAACCGTGAGGGCTTGGCTGGGCCAAGGCCCAGAGCGAACAATATTTGTGAGCGGGGTGGTCCGAGCTGTTACAAACATGGTATCACAGCCAGTACCCAGATCAGTATGCCAGCAAGGACACTGGGCCTCCAAAGGGGGTGGATCCAGGCCTGTGGGCTAGCGAGGACGCTGGACCTTCAAGGGGGGATGAAATTTTAGATTCTCATATCGATTGGAGAGGGGAACGAAGTAGGCCTTATAAGCCTATGGATACTTCTCCCTCACAGACACGTTTTCCCAAGCGAGTGTGCGGGAAAAGCAAAACCGTGAAGGCTTGGCTGAGCCAAGGCCCAAAACGAACAATATCTGTGAGCGGGGTGGTCCGAGCTGTTACAAACATGGTATCACAACCAGTACCCGGATCAGTATGCCAGTAAGGACGCTAGGCCTCCAAAGATGGTGGATCCAGGCCTGTGAGCTAGCGAGGACACTGGACCTCCAATGGGGGTGAAATGTTAGATTTTCATATCGATTAGAGAGGGGAACGAAGTAGGCCTTAAAAGGCTATGGATACTTCTCTCTCATAGATGCGTTTTCCCGAGCGAGTGTGCGAGAAAAGCAAAACCGTGAGGGCTTGGCTGGGCCAAGGCCCAGAGCGAACAATATATGTGAGCGAGGCGGTCCGGGCTGTTACAAAATTTATTATTTAGATAAACTTTTTTTGATCATATAGCCTATCATTTTCAATGCAAATTTTGTTTGTTAAACAATGATTTTGTGTTATGCATTATTGTCTCTCTCACTTTTCTTAGGTATGTTAGGTGACCTAATATATACTTCCTATATAACTTGATTTTTATGTTTTTTCATAAATGTTTTTGAAATCTGTTTTTTTTTATGTAGTTCTATTAGAAACAACCTCTCCATTATCTAAGGGTAAGGTTGCCTACTCCTCCTTAAACCCCGCATCTTAACGGGATTCCTATTGGATTGTTTTTGTAAGATTTTTTCATAAATATATACATGCTCTATTTTTATATATATATACACATATAAAAAATACGTTTGTTTGATTGTTTACTAGTTGAAAATTGTAAAGGTGGTTTTATATAATTATAAAATAAACGTATATGCAATATCTAAAGTACGTTTGAAGTCAAATTTACTTCTTAAAATATATATTAATTCTTTTATTTATATTATGTGTTAATCGTTACAGTAAAGGTTCAATATTTTTAAATTTTGAATTTTGACTCACTTTAACACGTGAAATAGTTTTAGTAACATTTTTATAAGTACATTTACTTTTTTATTAAATTTGTATACATTTATAAGTACGTTTACTTTTTTATTAAATATTTATACATTTATATGCAAATGTATTTAAAATATAAAGAAAATTAATTCAAGGGATTTTGATTATTAAATTTTGAATTTATCAATAAATACAGACAATAATGATTGATAAATAATTTAATAAAGAAATATACCTCTTTGATTAAATATAATATTAAAAATGTAATGCATTTATTAGTTATAAATTATCATTAAAATCAAATAAATTATTTTATTATTTTTAAATTTATTTATTAAGAAATTAGGTAGATGATTGTTAAATAATTAATTTTACTTATGAATTAATCTAAATTTTATAAATGGACATTATAATCTTTAAAAAGTTATATATAATGGAACTATCTTTCACTAGGTTTTAACACATGTTAAATACAACTCTCCTTTATAGATAGATTAATACGGTGATAACTAATTAGTAATTATGCACTTTATTCATCGTATAGATTAATACGAAGATAACTAATTATGAACTTTATTTATCGTAACCTTCTTTTCAAGTTCATTAAGACTACTTGTTATCCCAAAACAGGGCTCCAAAAAAATTAACTATACTAAGACAAGCACTTATTCTATACTATAGAAAGTGACAAAATAAAACCCATAATTTTATCGTTTTCTTAAAAAATAAGTCCCGTACATATAGAGCTGTAAGTGGAAAAGCAGTCATCTATATACATTTAATGATGAGATTATACTCCGATGTGATCAGGATTCAGGAAACCGAGACAATGGGAAACTTGTTTCCATTCAAGATAACTAGATAGATTTTTACCCCAAAAAAAAAAAGATAATTAGATAGATATGCAAACCTTTGATCTATAATAAGATATGACAGAGATAAAAATGTTAGTTGTCAAACTTATCCTATTGTTAATATTTGAGAGAAAAACTCGGATAGATCTTCTGTTTTTCGCTGTAGGCATTGGATCTTTATATATGCGATGAGAACAAAGAGTTGGAACTGTAGAACTCTTTGTTTTGTGTAGCTTTGTCACACCTCATGATATGTGTTTAATGTGACGACATGCATTTGATCGATCTAAGAGGTCTCATGCACTGTTGCTTTTCATCGGGAATTGTTCATTAATTTCTGTTTCAATTTTGGGGGGGGGTGATTGCTGCGGCTGACCTCTGTTACCAGCACATTACTGGTGGTTTTAACTTTTGGGACTCAAAGCTTGGTTCAACTTGGAGAGGGGTAAGAAAATAACACAGATTTCGAAGCAATGGCAGGTGGAGGTTTCGTAGATGCATCCGACCCCAAAAGGGCTCATCTTTATGAGTATAAGATTACTGCTTACTTCATCTTTTCTTGTATTGTTGGATCCATGGGAGGTTCGCTTTTTGGGTATGATCTTGGAGTTTCAGGTCAGTTTCTTAAGTTCATAAAGTTTTGTAGTTAGTTACTACAGATTTTGCATTATAATTGTGGCATCTGATTGAAGATAAGAACAAGAAATTATGAACTGGAAGTGTACATGTTGGATGACCTTCACGTGAACAAATGATACTACTAGGCAACAACTTTTCAGAATGAAAGTCGTAATTAATTTGGTTCCTATTGATTTGGTTTTAACCAAGTTTCTTTTATAAAAAGATCATGTCCTCAAATCTTTCTATTAACCGAACCGACTTGGCATGTGTGACATGGCCTGTTCTTGTTTCAGGTGGAGTGACTTCCATGGACGATTTCTTGAAGGAATTTTTCCCCCATATTTATAATAGGAAGAATGCCCATCTGAAGGAGACAGATTACTGTAAATATGATGATCAGATCCTCACACTGTTCACGTCCTCGCTTTACTTTGCGGCTCTTGTTTCTACATTTGTGGCCTCCTATGTTACCAGAACTCGTGGGAGGAGAGCTAGCATCCTGGTTGGTGCAACTAGCTTTTTTGCAGGAGGGGTCGTCAACGCTTTCGCAAAGAATATTGCAATGCTAATAATTGGACGATGCTTGCTTGGTGCTGGCATTGGATTTGGTAACCAAGTAAGTCCATTACACAATTGTTTGACGTTTTGGTGACTGGTTTCGTAATTGTTGATATGCAATGATGCATTGATTTCAGTCAGTTCCGGTGTACCTCTCCGAAATGTCCCCGGCTAAAGTCCGAGGAGCAATAAACCAACTGTTTCAACTGACAACTTGCTTGGGAATTCTGGTAGCAAACTTCGTAAATTATGCAACAGAGAAGATCCATCCATGGGGATGGAGATTATCTTTGGGGTTGGCCACATTGCCTGCGTTAGTGATGTTTATTGGAGGCGTCTTCCTTCCAGAGACTCCAAACAGTCTTGTAGAAAGAGGTTACATAGATGAAGGAAGAAAAATTCTGGAGAAAGTTAGAGGGACCAAAAATGTTGATGCTGAGCTTAGTGATCTCATTGAAGCAAGCAACGCAGCTAAGGCTGTTAAGCACCCATTTGCCAATCTTCTGAGGAGGAAATATAGGCCCCAATTGATTATTGGAGGATTGGGAATCCCTGCGTTTCAACAGCTTACTGGAAACAATTCCATACTCTTCTATGCTCCAGTCATTTTCCAGAGCTTAGGATTCAGCAACAATGTTTCCCTAATTTCATCCACCATTACCAACGGCGCGCTCGTTGTGGGGGCGCTCATGTCAATGTCTTTTGTTGACAAATTTGGCAGGCGAGCTTTCTTCCTGGAAGCTGGGGCTGAAATGATCTTTGTCATGGTAACTGCGCCAAGTCCTTTTTTTGCATGAACACTCTGGGTCCGACTAACTTTATGTTTTAATGTTTACTAATATAGATGGTTATTCCAATTTGCAGATAGCCGTGGCAGTGACGTTGGCTTTGAAGTTCGGAAAAGGGGTGCCACTTTCAAAGGAACTTGGCTTGTTCCTTGTCATCATCGTTTGTATCTTCGTCTTAGCTTACGGCAGATCATGGGGACCTCTGGGGTGGCTGGTTCCAAGTGAGGTCTTTCCTCTGGAGACTAGGTCGGCTGGCCTCAGTTTGGTGGTCTGTGTCAACATGATCTTCACAGCTTTGATAGCACAAGGTTTCCTTGCAGCACTATGTCACCTGAGATGGGGAATTTTCTTGCTGTTTGCGGGTTTGATTATTATCATGAGTGCTTTCGTCTATTTCCTCCTCCCAGAAACAAAGCAAGTTCCAATCGAGGAGATACATGAACTCTTTGAAAACCATTGGTTCTGGAAGAACATAGTCAAGGATTATAAGAATCCAGAACCAGAATCGCAACAGGGTAATTAGAATTTTTTTAATTTTTTTTGAGAGAGAGCCAGAGTAGGAGTTTATATTAGTGTTCTATTACTTGTTCAAGACGTCATTCCACAAGGTTTATTTCAATAAACGTCCCCCATATCTGTTTCCAATCAAGAACACTCGAATCACACACGGACAAATAGCTTTTCCGAATTCTAGCAATAGTCGTGTTCTAAGACCCGATATCAATATAAGTCTAGCTAAGACGTATTACCAAAAAAACTTTGCAACTAAATCATGAGCATATATGAAAGCTAATGAACTAATATGAAATCACCACCATTGCATCTCACCATATTAACAGCGTTTTATTGTAAAGAAACAGTATGTACATACGAGTCTGCAAATATTTAGGTCAGTAGTTTAGCAAGTTCGTCTACATTTAGGCTTCCTTGTGGTACTGCGTCTACAAAATGTTCACCCACGTCAACCTTCCTAATTTTATCCAATTTCCTGGAACCATTAACCTTCCTATTGATATTCAATTTCTTGGAAACAGTCTCAATTCCTTCAACCTTCAAATCTCCACCTTCTTGTTGCTCGCACTTTTGAATAATTATCTTCTTAGGCTGATGCCTGGACACAGGCCCAGGGAGAGCAGACCTACCAAAGGTGACTGCTCTTTCATAAACGACGTCAGCGTCCAAATTTTCATCAACTAACACTAGGGCATTTCCATTTTCGACGGCCTGTTTCAATAGCAGTAGCAATCTCCCTACTTGGGGCAAATTTTCATTTTCTGGTTCATCAACATTGTGCGAGACTTCAGAAATATCATGGAGATCTTCCTTGCTCCCAACACTCTCTAGGGCGGTGTTCAATTCCACTAAGGCAGCCGATTGTGCCAAAGATTTATCTTCCAATGTTGGTTCATCATGAGCATTCATAGCTTCAGACGCATTGACAGCGGAACTGCCAGCATTTTCCAATGTATTTTTTATTTCATTGATCGCCCCTGTGGATGAGTGAGCTTCTGAAGCTGCACAAATCTCATCTCTTTTGACGGCAGGCATAAACTCTTCATGTTCTTCAGAGCCAAATGGTGTAATATTATTAGTGAATGTGAGGGGATTTGCATTCTCGACTGTAAATATTTCAGTTTCTTTGATTTCTTGAGGATGTCCTGCAGAAGCGGGATCATCAATGAAAGATCTATCTGTTTCATCAGATTCATTTACTGGTCTTGAAAAGGAGGACTTCCAATCCCTTCCCCTCCACATTAGTATGTGCTCACGCTCAAATGAAATGAGAACACATGGAACAAGTTCCTGCTGAGGAAAACCAAATGAACTAAGAATGCTATCTTTAGTAGAATATTGAACAAATGCAACAAATTGTAACAAAAAAATCCAATAGACCTTGAGTTTTGCACCGATCTTCCGGTAATCACCTGGATTCATTCCCTGACAATTTATCCTGACTAATTCACATTCATCAAATGCCTCTTTTACATGTTTCACTAGATTACAGTACACTCCATTTTTCCCTGCAACACAAACAAAAGACTTAAACATCAATGATGTGATTATCAACGCAATAAATAGAATTTAAACTCTCTTCCTCTACATTAAATAGGGGAATAGATGGCTGAAAGTTACCTAATTTGCATATTGGTATCAGTTTACGCCCCTTCTTTCTCATTTGAGCTGCCTCTTCCAGGGATAGACCCTCTGGAGCACGTTGAATCAACCTAGGATAAACGGGTGTGATAGGTTTCCACAGCATAAGAGGAAAGCGGGGTCGATATTTATAGTTGTAATTTCTGCCTCGGAAAAGGTACATAACTCCTCCTTTCCTGTAAATGACTTTCCCACCAGTTTTTTCCTGCCAAATGCAAGTACAAAACAGAAATTGATTACATTAAACATAAAGGGCGCAGTGTAAGTTGCATGTAATAATTATTCCAGCAGCCGAATACAAAATTATAGGAGTTAAATTATACAAATTACAAATTAAACGACACTTGGTATCATCAAGCTTAGCATAACATACGAAAATGAAAAATGAATCACAACTCAGTATGATAGATAGAAACCCACCTCTAACTGCTGGCAGACATTATCCATATCAACAGTACATACACCTTTGCATTTAATTTTACACACTCTCCTCCTTTTCCAATGAGCATGAATATTATCCAACATGTTATGAGTGAAACCATCTCTACCTGCAAAATGAATCAAGACACAAAATTTTAGTGAGTTTCGTCATCACAAAACAAGGCACCGCAGCAGAATTATAGTTAGATGCAAAATATTGCCCGAAGATGAAAACTAAACAAGCTCAGCATTCCAGGCTCGCTCAACCAGAGACAACCAGGAATCCGGCGCGCAAATTACAATCTCTAACATATATATACATAACGACATCAACCACACAATAGAAGAAAAGCCAGCAGCAATCTACGGATTCACTTCCAACATTAACTGATTAATGGAATTTCTCAACCAACAGAACATGCCAGTTCCACTTAACTTCACAAATCAAGCACATTTCCCAAGTTAAGGAACTAGGAATTAAACACCCAACAAAAGCAGTAACAAAATGAAGGCTAAAGCATACATACCCATATTCAATTGCCGGTTGGACTTCAAGCACCCACCAACCAACTCCTTAACCTCCTCGGTCGTCAAAGGTTCACCCAATATCTCCTCCCTCGTCTTCGCGTACCTCGGACCCGACCCGGGCAAATAAGGACCAGGAGACTGAACCGGTTTAACCCCCTTTTTATTCGGTGGCGGCAACTGAAAAGAATCAAATTCTTTCAACAACTTCTTGCTCGCCGGCAGTGGAGCCCTACCCGTCCACGGCCGGGGCATTGTGGTGGGTCCGAAAGGCGCAAACGCTGGCCCTCTCAGCTTCAAAGGTCTCGCCTTTGGCGTCTCTGTGTAACTGTACTTGAACTCAAACGGCGCGCCGTCGATGACATACGAGAGACCGTCGTCACTAATCTTGATATCAGCTTTTCTATCGATTTCTTTTTCCTCGACCTTCGGTTGCGGTAGTTTCGTAATTCTCGAGAATTTTCGAAACGCGGGATGGGTTTCAGATTTGGAGTATTTGGATTTTTTGCCCGGAATTGAAGGCTTTGACGGAGACGACGGTGTTCCCGTGGATTTGAAGGTATCGGTGGCCGTCGTCGTTGCGGTGGGCTCGTACTTGTCGACGATGTTGTCTACTGCGTCGAATCGGCGGTGGCGTCGGATGTCATCTTCGATTTCTTGCTGGGCTCTCCGGCGCAGTTCGAATTTCTCTGCATTGGCATTGTGCCACCGGGAGAATCGGACCTCGGTGGTCGGACGTTGGGAGACGTAAGACGGCATCGGTTGGAGGTTGGGCAGTGGCGCAAAGACTGGGGATGGGATCGGAAACAATTTCAGCGCCATGGCTGAAATGAAAATCTGCGCACCCTATCCTCAAAAACCTGAAGGATTTTGTATACAAAAAGCGGGGTCGTTTCTTTGTAGTTTGACTTCGATAGCCGTTGGACTTGGACCAACTTTATAAGTAAAATTAGTATATAATAAGAGTAAAAATTATAAAAATAAATAAAAATAATTTTTTGAAATAAAAAATACATCAACTAATAATAAATCAAATGTAATAATTCAAGCTAAATATGAATATATTATAGAACTTAGAATAATAATAAAAATAAAAATAATGTATTTTTGAAATAGGTTGTGTATTATCATCGACAAAAGTTTCAAATCCCAAACGCTATCTAAAGACTAGTAAATTAGACTTTCATTTAAATATTTGTATCAACTTTTTCTACTGCATTTAAATAAATTATAAATTAGTAATGTAAGAAACTATTATCTATTGTAAATTTATAATACATTATACTTTATTAATTAACCATCGATTAATATACTCAATTCATTTGTTGCGATGAATGTCTTTTATTTGTAAATCGCCTTTTTAAATTCATTATAATCAAGATCAAAAGATGGTTCTTATTTTTCGATCCAAAAATTATTGTGGATAATACAATCAATATCAACTGAATCATAAATTCTCTTTTTACTACTGAATACATAATAAAGAAATTATAAGTCAATAACAAAATTAAGGTTAATGAAAAATAAAAAATATCAATAAAATACATGTTTTTTATTCTCATATTATAAGTAACGTAAACAAGGTTACCGAGTGTTTAATGTTCTAAAGGATTTTGTTTCTTTGTATAAATACGTTCAAAAATGCTCCAATTACGTTTAAAACCTAATGCATAAGCTATTTGACTGAGTAATTTAATAGCAAATTTTTCAATGTTAGAGAACCTTCACCAAATAATCTTCATTAGTTATCTTTATTTTAAATTAATAGTTATGAGAAATAATTATATATATATATATATATATATATCTCATAACTATTATATATATATATAGTAATGGATGAAATAAAAGTACAAAAACTTACCGAGTTGATCTTTTTACGTTTTAAGTTCTCTCTTTATAGATGATCTAACAAAACTCCCTAAACCTTCACGATACAATCTAATTTTATTTATCACCTTTGATTGCTCTTCAACAGAGAAATTACCTTTGCATTTAATCACATCATAGAGATCACCCATAATGTCGTTTGTGTATGTGTCTTCCCTAAATAAGAAATAAAGATTGAGAAAATAAGTTATTAAGTGAATCTTTTGATTAAGATGCTTATCCCCTCGATGATTAAGAATATTTGTATAAGACATACAGTCTCTCATTCCCTTTAAAAAGATTCATAATTGTTTTATGAGTTATCCACATACTATCATATATATACCTCAAAGATGACTTCTCATTTGAGTCAACAATGCTCAACAACCTTATTAGTGGAGCCAAAATCTTCATAACGATCAAGCAAACATCCCAAATTTATTATATAAAATAATAACATAAACTTCTTTTCCTTTCGTCCTTTTTAATAACTTATGACTTGAAAATTTTTTACTTCTTGTCATTAAATTTTGATGTAATTGTTAATTTTCACAAATACTTTTCAAAGTAATAAATGTAGTTGCAAACTCAATAGTAGCAGAATGTATAATTTCAACCCAATCTTCTTACTTTCTTAACTAAGACAAAAATGTAATATAATTATAAATGAAAATTGTGATCTTAGATGCATATGAAATAAGACTAATAAATATGTATATACTTTGATTGTGATAAGTATTCAACTGATACATAATTAGCTGCATTATTTGTAACAAATGCCTAACATCATTTGGTTCAACCCATTAGACAATTTTATAAAATAATTTAGATAAAGCATGCGTACTTTTTACCATATCAGAAGCATTAACATACTTGATAAAAGTTGTTCCAATATTACAATATACCGAAAAATTAATCAAAGTCCTTCGTCTTTGTTCAATCTACCTATCTGCCATAATAGTGCATCTTATTGATTCCTAAATCGATTTTTATATATCCACAATCAATTTATATTCCTTTTTAAAATCTTGAAGCAAAGGCACATGAATCTCATAATAAAAAAGTACCTTAAATCGTAGAGCTACCGTTGTTATAGCATCTATTACTTCTTAAAAATAAGGTGAATTTAAAGCATTTAAAGGAATATATAAATGATAAAACCATCTAGCTCATACTCATTTACATCACAAAACAATATCTTTATCAACTAAAACAATTTTTAGACTAAGTTGAGAACTAGGAATAGTTCTTGGAGGAAAATAAAAATATATGTCAATAATAACTTCCCTTTTTTTTCCTTTATCTAATACTTGTTGTGCTTCATCATCTCCAAAAGATATATTATAAGCCTCTTTATTTTTTCCTTTTTCTTCAAATAATTTTCAATGCTCTTACATACATCAAATGACACTTTTTTTGCACGAAGCAATATTATCCTTAATACAGCAAGATGTTCTTTTATTTTATAAATTCCTCTCTGTTTAAATATTTTATCGCAAAGCATACAATTTATTACCATTAGATGTTGAGAACAACAAAAATAATTTCATACTAGATCAAGCTTACTGCGATTAGAGGATGCTAAGTTTATTAAATCTTTTTTTATGATTCCATATTCTCCATTATAATTTTAACCTGAAAATATGAGGAAAAATATTTTGTTTGTTCCCCACAAAAATAATCACAATAATAACTAGAAAAAAATAAACCCAAAATTAATGAACTAGAGAATGAAGATGAAATGAAGAGATAAAAGTTTGAAAAACAAAAATATCTCTTAGCTTTTTCTTGTGATTCTTACATCTTTTGTGTCTATTTGTTAATATCAGAGTTAACTTCAATCACCACAACTAAAAGAAGAAATAATAATAAAAAGGAGAGTTGACTTATACTCTTGACACAATGAATCAAAATATATGTAAAAGAAAGAGAAAAGAGGTTCAAAAAAATTTTAGAAATTTTTAATTTTTTTTAGAAATGGGTTAAAAATTGAAAACATTAAAAAAATCAATTCAAATAGGAGACAAAAATTAAATCTTTTCCCAGATCGAATAAATTTAAGAAGTCAATAAAATTTTTTAAGTATCTTTAAAGAAGGACATTGAAAGTTTAAGTATGTTTAAATAAAGACATTGAACATACTTCTTTAAATTTTAAACATCATTTCTTAACATACTATTAAATTATCTTAAACAAAATTAGTGATCTATGTTAAATTACTAATTAATAACTTTTTAGTGTCCTCTAAACATGTTTTTTTAAAGTTTAAACATTAGTCCTTAATATACTCTTAGATTATCTTAAATAAAATTACTTATGTACTAAATTACTAATTAATAAATTTTTAATGTCCCTTTTAAACATACTTTTTTAAAGTTTAAATATCACTCTTTAACATACTCTTAAAGTACCTTAAATAAAATTACTTATCTATATTAAATTATTAATTGATAACTTTTCAATGTCCTTTTAATTTAAAAAAACTCAGTGTCCTTTAAATATACTTCTTTAAAATTTAAACATCACTCATCCTCCATAATATTGTATACTAAAAAAATTAGATAAGGATTGGGTGGAACAACCTTTTTTTAAATTAAAAAATTCCATTGATAAAATGAAAAGTTACAAATAGCCTAATCACTATACATCTACCATTAGTAATGATATAGAATTATAGATCAATAGGGGAATAGGAATTAATATGACAGATTGGTTTTGAATAATCTATACCACTCCACCGAGCATATTTTGAATAACTAATGAACTAAAACATGGACCAAGGTTTTGGGTATCCATGGGAAGACATGCATAACTTCTAGCCTTCTACACACTTTGGACAAAGCAATAGGGAAACTGGAAAATCTCTCCTCTCTAGACTATAGAAAATCAAAGCTTTAAGCCTTCAACCAAGTACTGCCATTGAGAGGAAGGACAATCAGAGACATCCTTCGCCTTTCCAACATCGTCCTTAGGCTAGCAGATAAATTTAAGTGTGTGTTTGTTGTGTTTACTTAGTTAGGCTGATGCTTACACCTTAATGCCAAGAGTTTGATGTGTTTTCCTAAACCATACATATATGCCCTCTATTTGTCTACCATCTCTGAGAATAAGCTCCAACCTGGCAATTATCACCATGAAAAAAAGGATGCTTACAATTAGGTATGGCAATGGGTCGGACTAGGCCTAGCCCGTCCACTAATTTTTTAAAGAAAAAAATAAATACAACGTCGTTTCTAGAAAAGTGAGCGGGCCCCGGGCCAACCCATGGCCTGCGCGGGCCGAAAATGGTAGACCATTGGAAACCATCATCCCTCATATTTTCCAATTGCTTCCTCGGCTGGCTAAGTAAGTTTTAATATGGTACTCACTTAATGCCTATACTTATTCATCTCCTTCTGCTTGTGATCTTGGTTTCATGATTCTCCATTAACATTTATTTACTGGATTAGTGGACGAATCTCTCTAGTTCTCCACCCACCTCATGAAGCAGATCCAACAGCGACCAATTAGAGGTATCAAACTTCAGGAGGAAAAGCGCCCGTTGTTGTGCCTGTACCAATAACCCAGTTCTTGCCTCATAAGAAGAAAACATAGTTTATAGTTCTTCACTGTTTGGATGAAATCAGATTTATTATTTAACTGGCAGGTTCTTATAAAAAATAAAAACTTTTGGACCAAAAAAAAATCTTGTTCGAGCTTGATTCGGTCTAGTTCAATTTTAAAATTAATTGCATAAGAAGCAAGGGAAAAGTTACATTGTTAATTTTCTTTCTTTTTAATATGGATTTTATTTTTACTAATATTATAACAATATTATTAAAGCTAAAAGCAACAATAAGTGATCACTCCAAGTGTCGACAGAAAATGGTTGAAAAGTAATGCTTCTCTAATCAATATCTTAACTTCTTCAGGTACTGAAAAACACAAACACTATCAACACTTAAAAGTTAATACTTATGTGAGAAAAAAGATACTTATTCCTCTTAATTTATAGATGAAAGTGTAGCAGAATATAAAAATAAAGATTCTAGATTGGTGTCTAAGTGCTAAAGGTAAACAATCACTTAGAGCAAGAAAAAATTTAATTCTTTTCTAAGATGTATGTAGCTTCTCACATTGCAAAAATTAATAGTGAGGTCATTGCGGTTGAATACTTGAATAATTACTAATCAGGCAAGCAAGTGATGGTGGGGGTTGATTCAGTAACTAAATGTCAAATCTAATTATGTGATTTGTAAGACAAAGTTACTGTTTAGGTAAGATTGTAGAAGAAAAAATGCGTCTAATATTCAAAGGAAAGTTTTCATCTGCCTATAGACATGTGAATTGTTGGTGTATTAAATTTAGGTACAATAACCTTCCTCCCTTGGTAGCTCTTATTAAGAGTTGTTTTTCTTTATTCATTATAACCTAGCCTTTTCTGCACTTATATGGGAACATTTGAATTGTTAATTTTCTCATGCTTGGCATATATCGTGTATGGGAATGGACGACTTATAAATGATTTTACAGTTATTGTTAGGTTCTGAATATTCATTACTATGGTTTGTGTGCCCTTCGCTTGCAGTTTAGGTCTAGGGGACAAAAGTGATCAAGGATTGGTCATATACCATCATGTTGAAGTTCCAAGTTCGGTTGTTATTAGACCAAATAAAAAGCTTGATCATGGTTAGATGGTTTACTCTTCATTGAAGAGACTCTACAGATCCTGATTCTCTGAAATGTTATCGGCACTTTTGACTATGCCCGCTGTATTGGAAAATCGGGGACAGGATCCAATCCCAACTACAACGAAATAATTACAAAACTTTTCCGTATTTTAATTTCCCAAAAACCAATATCACTTTAATTCTATAAAATCATTAACACATAAATCGTAATAAAGCATGAATCTTAATTCATACCTTATTCTGAAGCTTGAACATATTTTTTTGTATCTCTCAAATCATTTTTGAAATCAATCCATCTCAACTACCATAGTCGTAAAAGTGTCTTGCCTCTAATGGTATCCATAATACAAGTTGAGAGAACTTTGTAACTCTTATAAATAGAGTTAAGCAAAAACTGTTAGTTTCATTAGAGCTTAAGCATATTTATAATAAAATTTGGACATTTTGGTAATTTAATTAAAATTAAATTCTAATTTCAATTAAACTTTAATTATAATTACAAATAATTCTAATTAAATTTCAATTACGACAAAATAAGATATAATATCCATATTGATGCTTATTTATCAAATAACTTATATTTAATCATAACATTTCTCAATCTTTACAAATGAAGTCTAACGATTAAAAGATCTTTGTTCTCGTTAACTCGTTTTTTATATGATATTCATTAGGTTTTCAAATATGTTGGTAATGATTATAAATTATAATTATAAATTAGAATTAGAATTATATAAATTAAAACTCCTTCTAATTTATCTTTAATCCTCTAATTAAATAATTTATAATCATAAATCAAGATTAGCGTCCAACAACACATTATAAACATTCAAATATTTAGGAATGTTAAAGTGGTTTTGACTAACCTTTCTGTGCATAATTTTTTTATCCAATCATTTTAATTCTCTACTATTAGCTATTGATTTAATTAATGACATTCGTAAACTATTTACCAAATGTCATTTCAAGGGTTTCTTAAATTAATACTAATAAAGAACAACAGAATATTCTCCGTAATTACTTTAGAGAATTCAAGTAACATCAAAATATAGAAATCCCTATACAAGATAACTTTGGAGACCTCAAGTCATATGACTACTTATATAATCATCACAATGAGAATTTCCATAGACATACAAGTAATGTTCCAAATAAATTTCTCATATTAGGTATGTTCTATGAACTTATTCTATAACAAGCACTCATATGTTTGTTTAAGTGTCTTATATTTTATCCTATGAGATTGACTACTTCCTTTGTAAGAAAAACAAAATGTGTGTTAGTCTTTTTACGTTCCATTAATGTCCAGTCTTAATAAAACAATGACTAAGAACAATTTAGGGATAATACATAAATGCAATATGAATCTCATAATTATAATCTCATTATAATTTCATTTGCAATATACAATTATCTTATAGACTTTATCATATACATCTAAACATGTACAACATAAATAATGTCTTTAAATAATTGTCACTAAACTACAACCAAAGTAATTGGCTATAAGGCATAAAATAAGGCACTAAACTTTGCAAAATTAAGCAAGAGGTTAATGTGTATAAATGAATCACCATGAATAAACATAACAAAAGCTCAATACATGATCCATTTTTTTAAACTCAATTCATCTTGGATTTTTTTTCTTTGGGTACAATGAGCTTTTGGACTTGGCACTGCCAAATTTTCTAGTTTAGTTTGTATTCTGGTGCTTAGAACGAATTAAGTGGCAGTTATTTCAATTTGCTCCATGGAGCATTCTAATAACAATGCTTGTGGTTAGGCTTATTATCATATTGCTTAATGTGGACTATTGAGCTCCATAAAAGGCCTTTGAAAGTATTATAAATTAATTGAAAATAATCTAATTGATTTAATAATAAAATCATGTTTTAATTTAAAAATTAACAAAATAAATAAATCACATTGTCAAAAACCATCACACTTGCCCTCACATGTCAGTAGAAAATTCTGTCAAACAAACCCAAACACTCCATGCAATAAAAGTGTCACACATCTAAATGTGTCTCGATAACGTCTTCGCTTGTATTATAGGGAGGTAAAATATTTTGATATTTTTTCTAATTTAGCGTAAAAAAAAATTTAAAAATTAATTTAATAACTTGCCTCCTAAAATTTGTACAAATTAAATCAAAATGTTATTTTTTTGATGTGATTGATAGATGAATATTTACATAGCATCTGTTAGACACATTATATCAACAAAAATAATATTTTAACCTATTCACCCCTTTGACAATACAACAATGGTTTGTTTAATTGCTATTCTATCATCTTCACTTCATTTTGGTATGCAACCCTTGCATCTCCTCTTCTTATGATGTTGTCCTTTTAATTTGTTGTAATTGTGTCTCACAACATCATCATTTTGTTTCACTCTTGATGTAGGAAAGTATTCTCCAAATGTTTTAAAGTTCACTATTAATTCAATCAAATTTTATATTTTCAAAAATAGTTTTAAAAGACGTGAAAATTTTTAACTTTAAATTGAAAAAGATTCTAAAAGGTTTAGACACCATTTAATTCGTTATCTCTTTAAAAGTTTATTGTCATGTCAAATACTCAATATGAAATGTGTCCCAACCATTATTCAATATGTCTCAAATTATCTGTTTCCATATGTCTTAATCATTATTTGACACATATCTCCAACCATTAATTAACAAATCTTTTTAGTGTATTATATTGGCCTATTTAGTTAATTAATTCATCAATTTGTTTTGAGTTAATTTTATCAATTCATAACATAAATCAGAATAATTCATCACAATTTTAATTGATTCTTTTTCAAATTAGACTAATTTTTAAGTTTTTGTTGTTCTAAACTCAAACTTACAATCCATTTATACAAATTCCACATCTAATTATTAGTTTTTTTCATTAGCATATCTAATTTCTTATCTTATTTACATTGTAGATTCTACTTAACATATTCTCATACCACTTACTGTCATTTTTATGGATTAAATTATTATTTATGAAAACAAAAGATATGTTGCTTCTTAAAAGGTATAATTTTATGGTGTATTGTAACTAATGAGGTTCCAAAATCAACCATAAAAGATAATAAAGATGACAAACAATTCATTAACCAAATAGAGAAATAAGGTAACAAGCACTAGTAGATCTTGATTTAATTTTGCAACATATGTGCCAATATTATGAAACTATACTTCTGTCAATTTAACACTGCAAGAGTTATGGAATTGTTTAGAATCTCAATATTTAATATCTGTTGATATTCATCAATTTCAATTATTTTGTTCGTGTCATAACAAATTGTGTTAATTGTATTTCAAGTCAAATTTCAAAACATTATACTTTACCTTTTAGTAATAGTATTTTTTATTTCTTTTATTTCATTTGAATCAGTTCATTATGATATTTATAGCCATACTTCTCATAATACTATAAGTAGTTCATGTTATTTTGTGATTTTTGTTAATGATTATTTTAGTTTTATATGTATTTATCTTGTATGAAATGGATCTAAGTTGCCTTCATATATTTTTAGTTTGTAAATACTATTGCCACTCTTTTTTTTGTAAAATGAAAACATTTTACACTGATTATATCATGAAATATAATGAAGCTACTATTATCCAATTATTATTCCAAAATGGAGCAATGGTTCGAAGATTTTTATTCTATAATGCCACTATAAAATTAGGGTGTAGAAAGAAAATGCAAACGCATTTTAACTATGGTCAAAACCTTTTTGATTTTGTTATCGTATCATGAAACTTTTTAGGGAGAAGTTGTTCTTACCACTATCCACACAATCAATTACACTCTTTTCTAGTCATTAGCAATATTTATCTGTGTGAGCATTTATATAATCATCCTTTGTAATAACATATGTTTAAAGCATTTGATGCCTCTTTTACTCTCCTTCAACCTCATACGTTACTAAATAGAAGAGTTATCATTGTTGGGATTTTTTTCTAAACATTTACGAATTTCTTGTCATGTTACTTTTTTGAAACGTAAAATATTCTTAACTATTTGCTCTTCTAAATTGATAAACTTTACTTGTCTTCTCTCCAATGTCCATATTCCTCTTTATTTTTCTAATGAAATCTATATAGGTGATAGCTTTTTTAGTGTAAACTAGCCTTATACCTCTTCTAAAGAATTTCCTCCAAACATGAAACCTGTTGAAACTCTACTTATATATCTTTTTCACTCTATTTATTTCACTTACTTAAACATTTTATTAATTTATTTGCATAAGTCAACCTTCTAATTCTTATTTGTAATTGTCATTATTATACCATTACATCTTATGAGTCTTGTATATACCACAAAACTAATTCTAATCATTTAAGATCAAAATAATGACATAAAAGTTTTAAATACTTAACGATTAATATACTTTGAATTTAGTTTACTTACCATTTGACAAATTGCTGGTTGTTGTAAATGGGTTTGTAAAACTCAAGAATCATGCAGATAGTATTATCGATCAATATGCAAAAGTCTTTACACACAAATATGACATTGACTATAAAGAGACTTTTAGTTCAATGGCTCATTTTACTTCTATTTAGAGCCATATTATCGTTATCACTGCAAAGTAATGGAATTTGTTTCAAATGGATGTTAATAATACATTTTTAAGGGTGATTTATTTGAAGAAATGTACATGTAACCACCTTTTGACTATTATCTACCTAATAAAAAATTTCAATTATGAAAGATTCTATATGACCTTAAATAAGTACCACGAGATTGGTTTTTGAAGTTCAATAACATTATCTCTCGCCTTAGTTTCAAATCTAATATTTATGATCATACGTTATTTCTTTGTAAGACCATCCGAGGATATACTATACTTTTCTTTTATGGTGACGATATGATTATTATATTGATCATTTTCAAGGCATTATTGATGTTAATTTTTTTCTTAATCAATAATTTAATATAAAGGATCTAGGCCTTCTTAATTTCTTTTTGGCCTTGAAGCCTCATCGGATCAATATGGACATTATGTATTATAAACAAAGTATGCTACTAAATTTATTTCTTGTACAAGTTTCACTTATTCTAAAATTGTACGTATTTATGTGGAATTTAATGGAAATTTTTCTACCAGTGATAATACTCTTCCTAGTAATACTCTTCCTAGTGAGGGAATTCTATATCATTAATTAATTGACAGTCTTATTTCTGAGTCACTCGACATTGATCATACAATCCAAAATGTTAATTTATGTATGCTCCATGTATCACTCATTACGATGTTATCCTACGCATCGTATATTATTTCAAATGGATGTTAATTCCTGCCCTTTATTTTTCTCGACATTCATCTATTATTCCAAAAGATTATTTTGATGGTGACCCTACCAATTGACACTTTACTACTAATTTCTTTTCGTGATTCATTAATTTCTTGACACAATAAGACAAAAACAGTTGTATTTTACTCTAGTACTAGAGTTGAATGTGGAGCCATAGTCAATACTACCTCTTTAACTTATTAGGTCGCAATGCTAACTCCAAATTATGGATTTATACATTTACCAACTACTGTCTTCCTTAATGACAATCGTATCGTTATGTAAACTGTTCAAAATAATATTTTCTATGAGTGTACTAAATACAATGAAAATGATTTTCAATTTAGATGATATCATATATATTATTTAAGGGACAATTCAATTTATCTTTATATCAAACTACTGGTATTATCATTAAAAACTAATATTCAATCATTTTGAATTTGTGAGGGGATATTAAAAATAATCAAATTAATTGGAGCCTACATTCACAGTCATAAAGCACAATACTATCAACTCTGTAACAACAAGCTACAACGGTTGGTCCATTACTTCCAACTTCCCAACAAAGTATGCATTTCCTATGGCTATCTTAGCAGAGTTATGGCTGTCGAATGAAGTTATGCCACTGGCAGTGTAGAGCAATTGTGACTTATGACTACCATAATAACTCGTATACACCCATGAAGGGCATAATAGTAAATGTTCTTTAAATAACTACAGAAGGTAGTTAATGTTTTTGGTATGTTTAAAAACAACCTAATGATATTTAGAAATATTTGTGTGTGTTGTTTCCTTCTGTGGAACAGAAAAGTAAAGATCTGAAGAAAAATGGTTCTTTAATCGGTGGAAATAAACAATAGTCCAAGTACGTGATTATTTGTTATTTATGCATATGTAATGATCCTAGTTTTAACATGATTTATGTGATTATTTTGTTTCTTCGTAATCTAACATCGGTATCAGAACATAGGTTTGTTTTTATATATATTCATGCTTGCAATTTTAGAAAAACCCATTCATGCTCCACTTTGGTTTGAAATTAGATCTAGAATATATGTTTGTAAAAAAACCTTTATATTTCAGGAATGAGTGTATGCTATTTATGAATTATAATTTTTCAACGCATCACACACACATAACCACATCAGTAGATTAATCAAAACTTCCAGAAACAAGAATCATTTGAAAATCAGATACAAGAAAGCAAATCATTAGTTCTCGTGTCCTTTGTCTCGCCATAAAGATATATACCTTCTTAAGAAACAAAAAAAAGGTGACTCTTTTTTGTCGGAGTGACGGAGAGAGACTCACCAACAACCAGCGAGATCATGCATCCCTGTTGTTGATGATGGACGGCTGAGAATCGATGACGCGAACATTAATGATGGACGGTTGCGATTGTGTTTATATGCTTTGAAAAAAAAGCAGGAGAATGTCTCCTACAGTGAGCCTTCACCAACAGTAGACATGGCTGCTGGTGAGTGGCGATTTAAAGGCTGAATTCCACCCTTTTGGAGGCAAAAGGCAACAGATGAGATGAGGATGAGAGCAACAAAGCGTTTAAAATGAAAAAAGGAATCGCAGAGACAAAGACATTTGTTTTCTGTCCTTGCAATCAACAATTATCTATTTTCCAGCAATAGTACATGGCCTCTCAATCAACAAGTTACCTATATTTGTTTTTTGTTTTTTGCTCACATATCTGCGTTTTGGGCTCACATGTCCTGGGTTGGAGATTAACCCATTAACTCTATCTTAAGATAGTTTTGTCTTAGATAAACTAATATATTTAGTTAAAATAAACTTAGAAATAAGTTTCTAAAACCAACAAAATTAGAAATGAGTTTTCTAATTTAAACAAACTAATTAATTTAGTTAAATTAGTTTCTAATTAAAATAAATTAGTTTAGTTTTTATAATAATATTTTTTGTTGGACCCCGTTTCCGGAGACCAACATCGGACTTGAGATAATGAAGCTTAAGCGTGGAGGAGGGGTTAGAATTTGAAAATTTGAAAGAAAAATCATTTGGAAGCAAAGGCGGGTTTCGCCGCGGTGAACACACGCGAGAAATCCCCCTGGAGCTCTCGAAAATTTTACGTCGCGGCGAACGATTTAACCCAGAAATTTTATTTTCGCCGCGGCGAACATATGAGAGTAACCCTCCCTGACCTTTCGAGTGAATTACGCCGCGGCGAACTCTTGGCTTCGCCGCGGCGAAAATCCCTATGACATAACCCTTAACCCACAATCAACATTAACTTCTACTAAATACAACCATAAATTTCCCAAAAACCATCCTTAATTTATTCCTAAAACAAAATGAACTCATACATAAACCCATGCAATTTCCAAAATTGGAATACTTTGTGAAAACATGAAAAATAATGGACATCTCCAAACATATATTTCATTGATATTTAAATGTAGAGTTTTTCAAAGCTTTAATGGGCATTTCAAGTCACATTACAACACAATCCCAAAAATACATAGTTTGCAAAAAGTAGAATTTCTCAAAATGCAACTAAAGCTTTGTTTTACAAAAGCTAACT
>JAOQMS010000179.1:10397215-10410531 GCA_027563885.1 Erythroxylum longipes
CCTTATACATTCTTACTTCTTCAATTTAACTTACACCATACTATACTCTAACTTAATCTTAATTTCTCCATTTAATAATTCCAATTCCATCAATCTAAGCAATAAATCCTTCAATCATTGACATGCTAATTAAAATTTTAATCAATTCATGCTTAATAAAATATAAAAAATTGGGGCCCAACATTTTTAATTTAAACTAATTTGTTTAGTTAAAATAAACTTAAAAATAAGTTTATTTTTGTTGAGTTAAAATTTGATTAAACTTAGAAATAAACTAATTTCGTTGGTTTATTTTCTAGTTAAATCAATACTAATTTGTTTAGTTGAAATTAGATTAAACTTAGAAATAAACTAATTTTGTTGGTTTATTTTCTAATTAAATCAATACTAATTTGTTTAATTGAAATTAGATTGGAGTTTCATTAGAAATTAGTTTCTAATTAAACCAAGATAAATTGATTAGTTCAATTATAATTTAAATTAGAAATAAGTTTCTAATTCAATTTAACTTAGCCATATTTGAATATGATTAGATTAGAAATAAGTTTCTAATTAATTAGATATTAATAGCATAATTTGATTAGTGCAATATATTGCTAATAGAATTAAATTATTTCCATTATATGAGCATGAGTTCGCTATGTGTTAGACAAAATAATTTGTTTATTTTATGCACTCTTTTGATTCTTGAAAATTTGTTTTTCAGGAAGATGCTTATTATTAAGCAGACACCTAAGCTTATTCGATGTGAGGCACAGAAAAGACGTATTGGCAGTATGTATGTACAGTTAGTTAACATGCGTTTAATGCCTAGAGATGATCTAACACAACATGCTATTTTAGTTAATAACATGATGCAAGAGTTATACGTTAGAGGTTGTCTAGCTTATGCAGATGTTGAAGTAAAGTATATGACTTTGCTTGTGACATTACCTCAACCTCAAGGCGAACTGTTATGAATGCTCTAGAATAATATGTTTACCAAGAAGACTTATAATTTGTTAGTGATGGCATTATTAAAGAGATGAGTAGAAGGACGTTGATTAGGACTTTGTATCCTATAGGTCTTCAAATGGAAATAGTAAAAGCTATTGTACATCAAGCTTCACGAACTGTGTCACGTGAACTCATTTCCGCGTAGGGTTCGTTACCTATAGACTATTTGTAGGTTGTAGTACATTGACATACAATATGTAGTTTTATAAGAACAAAGTCTTGATATTTATGTAATATGTTTACATATATTTTATATAGGAATTCGTCCAGAGTAAGGTAATTAGGATTCGATTGTTGTATGAATGATGATTGAACACATTAGTGAACTTTTGATTTCATAAGCAATTGTGATCGAATTATTTACTCTATGAACGAATAATATGACATTAACGTGTATATATATTTCTTTATTATTATAGAAACTTAGTGTTTTAAAATGGCTACTGCATCAAAAAATATTGTTGCTGAACTCAATAGGGGTGAGAAACTTAATGGTGACAATTATGAAATCTGGAGTATGAAAATCCAATATGTGCTGGAGGAGCAAGAGGCTCTTGAACCATTAAACCTAACCATGGAATTTCCTTAAAAGGACACTACGGCCTAGCAGAGGAGGGACCGTGATGCATATGAATTGTGAAAAAAGAAGAACTCTTTAACTCGCATCACATTGCTGAGTAGCATGGATAATGATATCATGTGAGAGTTCCGTAAATTTGAAACTGCAAAGGACATGTGATTCGCATTGGCTACTCGTTTTAGAGGTGCTTCAGTGACTAAAGTGAGGTCACTTACAATTAAGTTTGATACTTATAAGAAGCACCTAGAAGATACAATGCAAAAGCATCTGAGGTAAATGTCCAACATGGTAAGTGAGTTACGTGATGTTGTTCATGAGCTTTCTGACGAGAAACAAGTACAAGCTGTGATTCGTTCACTACCTCAGAGTTGGGAGCATATGAAGATGCACCTAACTCATAATGAGAACATTAAGACAATGGAAGATGCTACGAGGCATCTCTCTTAGAGGAAGAGCGTCTTGAAGCCTCAAAGATGTCTTCTGAGGCATATGCAGTTAGTTCTAGCTCACATGGAGTTATAAACAAGAAACGTAAGCATCATGGTGGACACAAGTGTATGAAGAATAAGAAATTCAACCACTCTTCTCAAGAATCCAAGAAGAAAAAATGGAACCAACGTGGAAAGGGAAAACGTCTCTTTAAGAAGAAGAACATGAAACATGTGAAGTGCTATAATCGTGGTAAAAAAGGCTACTTTGCTCAAGATTATACCGAGCCTAAGAAGGTACAACTTTATAGTACAAACATTTGCTATATGAATGTTTCTTGTTTTGTTTTTCTAACTGAATCACATTCTTTGTGAATTGCAGACTCAGGAGCAACCAACCATGTAGCGAAGGATCGTAATGCCTTCGTTGAGTTTCGTAAACTCCCACATGGTAGTCGATGGCTTTATGTAGGTGACAATTCTAGAGTTGCTGTACAAGGAATTGGCACATGTAAATTGGAGATGCGTGGAGGACGACACCTCATCCTACATGAAGTATTATTTGCTCCACAGATTCGTAGGAATCTTTTATCTGTGTTGATGTTAGTTAAACTTGGTTTCAATATAAATTTCCACAGTGGTGGAATGGATTTGTATCTTGGATCTATTTATTATGGTCATGGTTTTTTATATGATGGGTTTATATTACTAGATGTGTTTAAGGAAAATAATAATATTAGTTATTCATTATTTACATATAGTAATTCCAACAATAATGCAACTTTGTGGCATGCTAGACTATGTCATATTGGTCAAAATTGAATAAGTCAATTAGCTAAAGAAGGACTTTTAGGTAATCTAAGTTAAGTAGATCTACCTACATGTGAGCATTGTTTAGCTGGTAAAATGGCAAGAAAGCCAGTTGGAAAGGGAACTCTAGCTTTATATCCATTACAATTAATTCATTCTGGCATCTGTGGTCCAATGAACGTAAGGGCTAAATGTGGGGCCGTTTATTTCATCACCTTCATAGATGACTATACTCAGTATGGTCATGTCTATTTGATTTCTCATAAATCGGAAGCATTCGATTGTTTCATAAAATATATGAACTTGGTTGAGAATCAATTAGATAAGAAAATAAAGGCGTTACGAACTGATCGTGGACAAGAATACTTGTTTGACAAGTTCAAGGCTTTATGTGATGAGAAAGGAATAGACAGGCAACTAACAATTCCTAAAACCCCACAACAAAATGGCGTCACTGAAAGACAAAATAGGATGCTATTAGAAAGGATTAGGTCTATGATGGCCCAAGCAAATTTACCAATCACCTTTTGAGGTGATGTGTTGCTAACAACCACCTATGTACTTAATCATGTGTCTACAAAATCAGTTATTAGCACACCATATGAGTTGTGGACTGGTAAGAGGCCTGACATGTCAAGTCTCAAACCTTGGGAGTGTGCAGCCTATGTTCATGATCTCTCGCACAAACATGGAAAATTAGGCCCAAGAGGGAGAAAAACTATTTTTATTAGATACTCAAATACTCAAAAGGATACATGTTCATTAGTGAACAAGGTAATGGAGGTGTAACTAAATTTGAATCACGAGATGTAACATTTTTAGAGAATGATTTCCCAAGCAAGGTGAAATAGGTAAAGACCTATTGTTATATGAGTCGCTTAATCAAAATGATTCTGTTATGAAGAATCAAGATGAGGAACTTCAACCAAGTGGGTGCAATTCCACAGAAAGGTTCTCTGTGATGACTGATACGAGTGGGAGCAATCAGATCAATCATAAATTTGTTTATGATGAACCTCGTTTAAGATGAAGTAATCGAGGAATAATTCCCTTATGTCATTTTGAGATTGAACGAGAAATTAATATGATTGTTCTGCAAGAGGAAGAAGAGCCAAGGAATGTAAACGAGGCTTTTATTGGCCCTACTAAAGAAGAATGGATGAAAGCAATGAAAAAAGAAATGGCTTCTTTAAGTTTCAATCAAGTATGGGACTTGGTTGACTTCCCTGAAGGGGCAAAGCAATTGGGAACAAGTGGGTTCTCAAAATAAAGCAAAAAGATGATGGCAGTATAGAAAGATACAAGGCACGCCTTGTAGCAAAAGGATATACGCAACAGGAGGGAATTGATTATGAGGAAACTTTTTCACCAGTTGTGAAGTTTGCTTCAATTCATTTTATTCTGGCTATAGTAGCCAGTATGGATCTTGAATTACATCAAATGGATGTAAAAACTTCTTTTCTTAATGGAGAATTAGAATAAGAAATCTATATGGAACAACCTGAAGGTTTCATCAAGGCAGGTCAAGAAAATAAGGTATGTCGATTATTAAAATCGATTTATGGCCTGAAGCAGTCTTCAAGACAATGGTGCATTCATTTTTATAACTTAATCATTTCGTATGATTTTCAAATGATCGATGAAGACCATTGTGTGTATGTTAAAAAGATCCAAAGATAAATTCACGATTTTATCTTTATACGTGGATGATATATTGATTGCTTATGATAACTGTGTGTTTCTTAAGCAAATCAAAGATTGGTTATCATCTAAATTTGAAATGAAAGATATGGGTGAAGCAGCATACATTTTTAGAGTCAAGATTTCAAGAGATCGTTTGAAGAGATTGTTATCACTTTCACAAGCGATTTCCATTCAAAGAATTCTTGAACGATTTCGTATGCAAGATTCTAAACCAATTGATAATCCTATTGCTAAAGGTGAAGGCCTTAGTAAGAAAAATTGCCCGTCAATGCCACAGGAACGGGAACAAATGAAGAATATTCCCTATACCAATGCAGTTGGAAGTCTAATGTACACAATGATATGTACAAGATCAGATATTTGTTATGCTGTTGGAATGGTGAGCATATATCAATCAAATCCAGGGCAAGCACATTGGAAAGCAGTAAAGAGAATATTGAGGTATCTAAAGGAAACTGTGGACTATGCATTATGTTATCAAGGCAAAGATCTACATATACAAGGGTATACCGATGCAGACTGGGGAGGAGATTTAGATAAAAGAAAATCTACCTCAGGATATGTATTCTTCCTAAACCATAGAGCAATATCATGGAAAAATAAGAAACAATCTTGCATAGTATTATCCACAATGGAAGCTGAATTTATAGCATTCTCAACTACAGTACAAGAGGCTATGTGGCTTCATTGATTCTTAGTGCATTTGGGAGTCACTAAAAGTGAAATTGATCCAGTGGCCATTAACTGTGATAGTCAAGATGCAATCGCTTATATTAAAGACCCCAAATTTCATTGTAAGACAAAGCACATAGATACCAAGTATAATTATGTGAAAGATATAGTTGCACGAAAAGAAGTGAACATGAAATATATATCTACACAAGATATGATCGTAGACCCAATGACAAAACCAATTTCCAGAGATGTATTCATTAGGCATGTAAAGTCATTAGGACTACATAGATGTTGACTTGTACTTATAAAGATTTCTCTGTGTATGTTCACTCATTATAATGTCATATTTTGGATATAATGTATGATGACGATTTACATTGTGTATCATTTGATTCATGAATATATATGTGTCCTACATAAATATACTTTGGGATGAATCATTAGTATATGAGACAGATTAGAGATTGGCCATCTCACATGGGAAATCACCTCTAGTGTTTATGCTCGCTAGAGATGAGACATGTTTAAAGTGTATTATCTAGATGATAATTGAGAGCGAGAAATTTAAACCATAAATGCCGCAAGAAAATTGGTTCAACTTGATTTTTTAATCACTATATCTGTCTTACATTGCTAGATGTGAGTTCTGAATAAGTTTTTTTTAGTAGATAAGTGAACTCAAGTTAAACATTGAGTATGTTTAAACTATCATCTGTACGGTATTTCTTGAATGAAAAATGTTCAAGTTAAACGAAGTGGGTAAATACCGTAATACATGACTCATACCATGTGTGCATAATTGACCACAATAAGGGATTAATGTAAGTCTACAGATCTCATCTTACATTGTGTGAGGCCCTTGAGGTTGAGTAGAACCTTATAATATACCTTTATGACTCTTGTTTTATTCCTGAGAATTGAATTTAAGGCTTGTTACTTTAGTTTATTGCCAAAAGATCATACAAGATGCGATCATATGGAATAATTCTAGGAAAGCAAATTAAATTTAATTTAAAAGAGAATTGAGAACAGAGGAAGGTTATTTATTTTAGATCATTGACTCGTATAGAAAGTATTCATATATGGCCATCGTCTCTTTAATGGAGAACTTAAATACAGTCATGACATAAAACAAAATTAAATGAGATCAAAGAAACGTGCTAATGCAAGATATGACCTAGGGTATAGCATACAATGTCTACTCAAGGACACTTAAGTCTTAGGATCAATTTGTTAATCGAGATGTCATATACTCCTAACAGATATATGGCAATGTGCTCTCGTCGTATGCTGGTCACACCGGTTATTGAACAAGTATAAGTATTGCAGAGTTTGTTTTTAATGAGATTAAACCTATCATGTGTGAGCGGGAGATAATGACTCATATACACCCATTAGGGGTATAATAGTAAATATTCTTTAATAACTACAGAAGGTAGTTAGTGTTTTTTGTATGTTTAAAAACAATAGAACGATATTTAGAAATATCTCCGTGTGTTGTTTCCTTTTGCGTGGTTGTTCATATGAAGAACAAGAATAGAAAAGCGAAGATTTGTAGTAAAAGTGGTTCTTTAACCGGTGGAAATAAACAATAGTCTAAGTATGTGATTATTTGTTATTTATGCATATGTAATAATCCCGATTTTAACATGATTTACGTGATTATGTTGTTTCTTCGTAATCTAACATACCATCTCTTGACTTACCAATGCAACTTCCAAACATGAGTTCAGAAAGACAGAAACAATATTTGTGCTCCATTTCCAGTTCAGAGTAGCTGGACAGGGGGTCCATGAGCAATAACTCACTTCCTTATGATTGAATTACGTCGTGATATAGACTTTGTTGCATTCGGAAGCTTCAGACACCAAAAAGGACACTTCTGACAAAATATTCAGCGACCAAAATGGTCTGTCATACGGCTTTCAAAGACGAAGGAAGCAAGCCTATCTTCAGTGCTTACCAGCTTAATGGAGTTGTCATCAATGAAACCCCTCTCTCAAGTCTCAACGAAGCATTTGTACCATTATTTCTGAGAACATAAATCTATTAAGATCATCTAGTACTGGATTGTTGGTTCAGCAATGGGCAACCGCACTACAAGTTCAGTGATGCTAAAGTCGCGTTCTAAATTTGAAGTAAAGGTCACCATAAGTACGAATTTGTATTGCAGAGGTTATTATTTCCTTCTTAATATAGAATTAATATGATAATATTGGGAGGGGATAGTATTTGCAAGATGCCAGAAAAGTGCAGGATGTGGAAGGCAAGATAGAAGTATATGGGTATGGGGGCCTATACATTTATAAAGCCCATCAGGTGCCTCCTGTAAGAATCCAAATGCAATAAATTCTTGTGGGTCCAGCCGATTAAAGCAATGCCATTGGACTTCTACCTAGCCAACTACCCAGATGTCAACATTTATATGCATAATGACCAAATAAGCACTCACCAGATTAAGCAGGGCACATTGTAATTACAACGCAACTGCTGTTCTGTTTATTGACAAATATATGATTACAGGGTTTTCATGAAGCTCCAAGCCACATGAGAGTGAAGAATCGATCGTACTGTGTGAAAAGGGATAAAGAAAAAGAGATATTGCTGGTCAAGCAGGCATGATAATTGGTAAAATTCCTGTGTGTTTTTAATTCTAAATAACATGTTCCATCTTATCTTTCCCCTCCAATATGGTAACAACACGAACCTAGGCCGCAGGGAAAACTCTGGACTAATATTGAGGAAATAAATGCAGTTTCTCTTTTTCTTCCTTCAAGGCTCCAACACCTTACGGGCATGGGTGGCATGTGATGTGAGGGAAACACAATGATTTAACACATCCAAATAACTTTGTGAAATGAAATAAGAAAATTGGAGTAAAATTATATCAGTGGGTCCACTTCATTAATGAAAGCTGAGGATTTATCATGTTCTAAGCACATACTCTTTTCAATATTTAGTACTTGGCCGAACTGACTGCCGTCATCATCGTCCAAGTGACTATGAGGAATTTAGAAAATAAATGGATGTACTTCTGAACCAGGAAATTGTATCTGTTGCTTGTAACGAATGATTTTGCCTGCAATCTAGCTTTATTTGATCAATCGCAGCTCTTTCTCAATGCAATTTATTATTCTCAAAAGCTAATTCCATTCCATATGTATCTGCTGAAAATTGTCGTCCCCGACAAACTCTTCGAATCGGGCATTTCCTAATAAACTTCATCTGCAACATTGTTAATTAAGAAAATAGACCCTTGAAAACACTAGGAGTGGATAGCTAGGATAGTGATACTATTACGAGGGTCTTGTAATTCATACTACTGCGAATTTCTAACATTCGATCGGACTACGAAATGTCGGTAACTGTTTTTAGGATGGCCTGTAAGCCGTAACCGGGATTCTCCCTACTCTCATTTATTTCCGCACCTTGGACTTTTTATAACAGAGAAATCGCTATCAGCAGATGGAATGGAATTCAAGTTACAGTACCTGCCGCCTTTGGATGTTGATTTGGAACAAGTGACACCATGAACAAGCTAGCTGTCGGCATGTTCATCCGCAAAATACCGTACCTTCTTCCCAGTTCTTAAATGACTGAAGCTGATGGTTCAAAGTTCTCTAACACTATAATTTACCTCCATTCTCAATTTTTGTTTTCTTGCCTTATAATTGAGACAATTGAATCCATATACATAAATGGTCTGGTATATAAAATTGAATTATTTTTGTATCGTCTAATTTCAGAGAATAGAGAAGAAGCAAATTGTTTAACCAGACCATTTCTGCAGATTAAATTAGAGCATATGTCCTTCAGTCTTAATCGTGTAAGTTGGCATTCGATGACACCCTTGTAAATAAAACTTAAACAAGAATGCTTATTACGACTCATAATTTACGCATTATATCAATAATTTAACCTTCAAGTATTTATATGTTTGTGTGTGCATGAGATAACAGATGTTTATAGGCCCGAGCAAGTCAAAGGCTCACAAATAGTATTAACCGGACCAGAATGGAAAATCAACTCAAAGACTTTAATAGGAGAAATTCAGAGAAGGAAAATAAAAATAAATTTTTTTTTACTAAAACTGGTTTAACCGATAGAAATTTCTCGGGTCGGATCAGCCGACAGACAATTAAATTGCTAATTTCAACGTGGACCCAACTAGGTCCATTAGGTTTCAACTTTTAAAACCTTGGAGGTAAGGTTCTTCATCTGAAGACCAAATTATGGTTGGATCTGAGACTCTTCCCTAGATTTTGATTTTGATTTTGAGTTTGCCTTTAAGAAAAAATAATTGTTGGATTCACAATCCCCCCTTCCAAAAATAATTATTTTTGAATGTCTTGGGTCTCTTGACCTAAACGCAGAATCAAAACTAAACTAAACTAAACTACAATATCTTGTAAGAGAAACTGCGGAACGAAATTAAGTCCAATTTTAAGGTATTCATTACTAAGAATAGAAACGTGACTTGCACAGGGACAGGGATCATATAGTAATTAGTGGTAAAATGATGGGTGGATAATTTATCCTATCTTCTTTAGCCAAATGACCAAACACATACAACACATCAGTCCATTTATAAATAATATTGTCTAATTTTTATCATTTGGCTAAAGAAGGGAACAATTAATTAACAATGACAGGCGTTGATGATGTTCTGTACCTAATAAAAATTTACATTTACTGTGTGCTATTATTATGAAACTAGGATGAATGTTAGGCTAGTCCATTTCTGAAGGCCAGCTGTGAGTGCTTCACCCCCTTCCCATTCTCCAATCCTATTCCTAGGGGCTCGGCCACTGAATCTTGAACCGCATTAATTTTGCTGTCTTTATTATTTTCAAGCTTTTATGAAAAAATACAATCTAAATTTTAATTTCATATTTTTTGAAAAATCACTAAAATTCAATTCTATATTTTTTTATTTTTAATGAAAAAAAACTCGTGTATAATTAGTATGGGATGTACGTATTGGGTCAGTTACTTGTTTAGTGGTGAATGCAGCGTCTGCCTTTGGTGGATTCACTTATTAAGCTCCACGTTTTCCTTTGCTTTGACCCTCCTCTCTTGTCACCCATCCTATCTCTCTAACTCTCAATTCTCCAGCTAGCTTCTACTACTGACCCTTTATATATAGCTTAAACACTCAACTCCTTAAGCCTCATCTCTCTTTTACTGCATTTTCTGCTCTCCGTCTGCCTGCAAGCTACAACTACAAATAAATTTACTCACTCAGAATAAATATCAACCCCTTTAAGCTTTTGCTCTGTATCTGAAACGAAAAGAGCTTATATATCAAAGTACTTAGCAAGTGAAGGTGTTTCTTAAGCTAATTAACATGGCTGACCCGCCAAGTCCAACAAGAACTTTCTCAGTGGCGGAATCAAGCGTTAACTCCTCTTCTTCATCACTAACTCCATCCTCACCTTCTTCATCATCCGTGCTGTCTTCGAACCCTAATGCTGAACTTGAACAGAACCAGAGAAAGCCCAAGAGAACTAGAGACAACAGCAAGCATCCTTTGTACAGAGGTGTCCGGATGCGCACCTGGGGTAAATGGGTGTCGGAGATCCGAGAGCCCCGTAAGAAGAACCGGATCTGGCTCGGCACCTTCTCTACACCGGAAATGGCGGCACGTGCTCATGACGTTGCTGCTATGACCATTAAAGGTAACTCTGCCATCCTCAACTTCCCGGAGCTCGCCGGGTTGCTTCCCCGGCCGGCTTCCAACTCACCTCGAGACGTGCAAGCCGCTGCAGTTAAAGCCGCTTCAATGGAGTTTAAATGCAACAACGACGACGACGAAGACGACAATAACAATAATGCAAATAATGCGTCATTATCGTCCACTGTGGTGCAATCATCGTCTTCATCGACTATGGAGGTGACGTCATCGGCGGGTGAGTTGGCAGCGGGGACTCCAGAAGAGTTGAGTGAGATAGTGAAGTTACCGAGTCTCGGGTCGTCAAGTTTCGAGGACACGCCCGAGTTAAGGGATGAGTTTGTGTTTGTTGACTCGTGGCTGTGTAGTCCACCGTGGTATGAAGAGGTTTGCGGCGGTGGAAGCGGTGGGTATTTCGTCGAACAGCTATCAATAACGCCAGGAAGTGTTGGCAGCACAAGTAGTTTTGAAGCCTTTTTGTGGGAACATTATTAGCTTTTTAGAGTGTTTTGACTTTTTGGTTGTGTGCTTGTGTCATCCTTTTACTTTTTATCTTCTTGGGATTTTGATGATATTGTGCCCTTTTCCAATTTTTCTTCTTGAGGGGCTCTATATAATACTCTCTCTTTTCCTCTTTCAAGACTTGATAATCAGTAATTTTAGCAGCTTTTGGTGAGTTTCCTCCATTTATGTTGCTTTGTACATTCCCCTCCCTTGCATTGGTTTTTGAGGTTGAAAAGAAAGAATTTGGCCTTTGGCTCTTCACAACCAACCAAATATTAAGAGTATTTAGGGGATTAAATAGTGTCTATATAATATGCTGTTTTTGCAGATAACTGTTATTGTCTGAATTGTCCTAGCTTTTACGGATGATACAAGAAGGGACAACTGGACTTTCTTTTTCCTTTTTTCCTTCTGCTTCAATACGAACGAGAAGCAACTGAATGGCCATTAATTGAGGTGCATTGCTTTCCGGAAGAGTGAATATGCTTAAAGTAACCGGGAGGCTCGTAGCCTTGTTAAGGCTTTGAAAGACCAAGAAATGGAAGGTCCAAGAAAGTGTCTGAAGAACTGATGTTTTCTGGCACTTGGCGCTTCCTATGTTGTTTTTTTTAAAAAAAACCTTCAATGAACAAGGTTTTCTTTCTTTTTTTTTAAATGGGAATTGGTTTGCTTCAACTTGGGACCTCTATAGTTTTGTCTCTCATAGTCATAGGGTACAGATGTGATTGGGTGCGTCAAGTATGTGCTTTGGAAGATTCTAATTGAATCATGAACAAAGCCTTATGTTATTCCAGTTTGCATGAGTCATCGGTTCTCCAAGGAAAATAAGCCTTTATCCAAATAATCGTCACCAGTTCTTTTTAACTAGATCTACAAGGGCTCATTCGTGTGACAATCGTCTCTCAACCACCACAGTCAGTGGTACATGTGAATTATACAAAATTGTTGACTATTTTAGTTCTATATCAATAACAATAACCTATAAGAAAGCATATGATTGGATAAACAATCGGGAGTGTATTATTTTCATGTCTTAGAGATTAAATAACTTGAAGCGGTCATAACTTTGTGCCTAAATGATTCTGTGAATAGGGTGACTATGGTTGATATAATATTGCACATCTTTTTAAAGTATAGTAATGTCATTTTTGGGATACCATCAGCCTGTCTTCCCCTATATATAACAACAAAGTGATATCATATAATTTAATCTGTCAACGAGACTTTTGAATCAATAAGAAAAAAAAAACACTGTAAATCTTCTACCATCAAAATATTTATATATATATGAAAAAAAAAGGTATGAAGCTACGGGGATTACAGTCTTATGGACAACTCTTTTCCAAAAATCTGAACCCTATTCTAAATTGAAAAGCATTAAACGGTTGATTTCCTGCAGTTAGATAAGCCGAAAGGTTCAATATATCGGCTTGCCTAGAGCCTATTGTACATTTTGGAGTGGGAAATATATGAAATAATATAAAAATACGTAGAAACAGTGGTTTCATACATCATTGATATTCGACCTCCAATAATTGAAACAAGGTCTCTGAGAAGTACTCACATTGCTAAGCTACATTCTTCGCGATGGAAATATCCTTACGACTCACAACGTGCTAGCCTTTTTCCACCCATCATTAATTTTTTATAGACCATTGCCACTTTGAAAGAGCTTGATATTTCACATTCCCATTTGTTATTCCATCAGTAATGGACCTGTTAGCAAATAATTATTTATTTTCTAGAAATCTCCAATTAATAATTGTAAACCATAATGCATAGTTTTCTCGAAACCAATGTTGCGAATACCGTACCGAACTCGATATCGGATTGAGTTCTGAAATGGTACTGTACCAGTACCAGTCAATACAAGGTACCGTTTCGGGCAATTTTTTATATTTATGAAATAGTCCCTGAAATTTTTAAAATTTGCAAAATAGTCCACTGA
>JAOQMS010000179.1:10427753-10447325 GCA_027563885.1 Erythroxylum longipes
CAAGTGGCTTGAAACTGTGTGATTGCCTATTATGATTGATCTTGTTTTATGACATGAGTGAACCATCGATGATGGTTGCTCCGCTGAGTTTGCAAAACTCATCAAAATTGGACTATTGCTTTTCAGGTTCGAGAGTGAGACGACCTAGCTTCTAAGACTTTGTAGAAGCATATTTTGTGCGTTTGTTACGGTCAGATTTGGTTCAAAGGTCGGTCAGCTGAGATTGAGGACTTAGCTGTTTCTTTTGAGTTTATAGTATGTGGTGTGTACTGAGTTGTTTATGTTCATAGGACAATGTTGATTAAACATGGATGATATTGTACTATATGAAACAATGTAAATCTTGGTTTGATATAATGGGACAACATTTTGGGTTTTTAAAAATCTGTGATTAATGATTTAGTGTATGATGCCATGTTATGTACAGTGAAGAGGAGGCAGTTAACATGTCATTTCTGACAGGCATGTACACATGTATCTGATGGACACACGTGTATATGTCAGTTGGGAATGTGGTGTTACATTTATAACATGTACAAGCTTGCCTCTCCTATACCTTATAAATTACAAAATCAAATTTTGGATCCTAAAAAATTCTTTATGAGAAAAAAGAAAAACATAATATAAGTACTTATAAACAACAATATTTATCTAATTAATGTATAAAATTAGATAAAATAGAAAAGATTAAAGAATATATTTTGTGTACCTCAAACTCTTGATAATAAAAATCATTTGTCGGCTGAGAGACATTCTTCCATAAATAACCCTCAAGAACTATCATATCCTTGAACTTGGATGAGATATTTCTTGATTATGTTCTAGATGGAACCAACCTAATATATAAGTTATTTTAGATCATTTTCAAATTAAAACCTATAACTTCAGTATAAACCTATGGTGTTATTATGTATTAATTTTTTTTAGAAATTTACTTACAAATTATTGACAATTGTGATGTACATTCTTACATTAACTCCCTTAGCTCTAAGCTGGAGATCGCCTTCTTCATTCGCAACGTTTGTCCCTGATACCTCTGTTGGTATAGGGATGGTGGATGGTGGATGGTGGATGGTGTAGTAAGGCTGTTAGATGGTATAGTAGTAGGTACAGAAGGTGATGTCTCATCTGGATGTGCAGTAGCATCTGTAAAATGTGATGCTTCACCTGGAAATGCACTAGCTTCTCCAAATCGTTGTAACCTTAACCTTGGCCACATCATATCCTGTTTTCTCTTTGGTGGCATATTTTTAACCTGAAATTCACATTTTATTGAAAAATCTTGTAATAGGACAATATAAATTTAATATATAACAATATATTATTGATGTAATAATAAATTTATTCATATAATATTATATTACAAACACAAATATTTAATTGTAAATCAAAATCATCATCATCTTCTTTTTTCGAAGAATTAGAATCAAACTCAGGCTCCTCGATCTTTCACCTTCCTCATCCTCTCCAGATGAAATTTCAACAAATTTATTATTTGGATTGTTCAAAGGTTCATTATCGTCACATGTTACGCTTGCATTTATTTCATAAACATCTTCCTAAAATGCTTCACTTTCAATTCTATTATTTTCTCCTTTTCCATGTAATTCAAAAACACCTCTTGGTTTTACTTTGCATACTATGAACTAATCTGATTTATCTTGTTGTAAGCTGGGAAAAGGAATATAATACACCTGGATTGCTTATATCGCCAACACGAAAGGTTCAAATTGTCTAAATCTTCTTATTTAGTTGATTTCAACTAAATTTTATCTATTGTGCACTTTGTTCCAACGTTAAGAGTTGGATCAAACCATTCACATTTAAATATCATACTTTGCTTTATTGGTAATGCAGGGTACTTAATTTCAAGTATCTCAATAATTTTACTGTAGTAATCTATCAATTCTCCCTATATGCAAACTCCACTATTTACTATTTCCATGCTATGACCATGATATTCTGTATGAAATTTGTATTCATTAACAAAATACACCAGATACAATTTAACAGTTTGCAAAATTCCTTTCGCAAGATTACATATGAACTTGTTCTCTATTGGATTTTCTGAGGCCTATATAAAAAACAATTTATCATATTAAATAATATAATGTCATCTAATCACTTTGAGATGATAATTCAACCATTTCAATTATTACAAGTGAAAACTTACATATTTCTCGAACCATCGAGAAAAGTTTCTTTCAACTTCTTTATTGACATCTTCTTGTGTGTTTTTAGGCATCAGCTCACATAATCATTCCTCGTATAATCTAAAAGTATTATTATGTATTTTCGTTGTGAAAAACAAGAACTTCGAAAACCCAAATAATCAATTTCAAAATCAACTTAAACTTACTACAAGAAAGGTTGAACCTCTTGACAATTCAAAAAAATGTAGCCATGAGCAACCTCTATTTCTTCTTATATCAACATTTTTCTTGTTGGCCATCCATATGTTCATCCAGGATATTTGAAAATGGATAAGGTACAATCAACATTACCCGTTCCTCCCCTATTGCCATCACGAAGAACTTTTCTTTCTCTTGTGTGCTTATGCAGCTCAAAATAATGTGAATAAAATATACTTGCTTCCTCCGCTAAATAAGCATTACATATCAAACTTTCAACTCAAGCCTTATTTTTGACATTTTTCTTTAAGTGATGCAAATACTTACATTACAAATAGGGTTATTAGAATTCTATGATCATAACATGTTATAACTCCAATTTAAATATTAATTGTAATTACCTTTCAAATGGATACATCCATCGATATTGAACTCAACTACCAAGTTTAGCCTCGTGTTATAAATCCAGTCCCCTTTTCAAACCCATCCACTTATATTGATGAGTTTACTTCATTACCCCTTGAGGTGCTATAAATTAATGGCTCCCCATGATGTGTCTACTCAAAATAATTTGGAACAAATCCTTGTCTTAACAAATGGAGATTCACTTTATCAATCGGAAGAAAACAAATATATTAGCACTTTTTACATGGACATCTAATCTTTGGGCCATCCATATATACAAGTTGAGAATATGCATAGTGAATAAAAGCTTTAACTTCCTCAACAAACTCAGGATTAATGAAACAATCAGATGTTAATAGTCTATACATCCAAGATCTATCAACATTACTCATTTCTATAAAACTATTATTTAAAAAATTATTTCATAGTTAGTACCCTTCATTTCCCCTAAGTTTACAAAACATTTAATCTTTACTTTACAGAACATCTCCTAAGTTTTTATAGATCTCTGACCATTTCTCCTCCATATTGAAACCAACCTATCCCACCATATGAGTTTCAATATTTCTGTTCGATTAATCACCTACAAGTTGATTTACAAAGTTTGATTTTATATAAGCACTGTGGTATGTGACATTGTTTACACTTGTGAATTGAGAAAAAAAGTTCTCGCTGTGACTTTTAGGCTCATGGAAAATTTCACCGATAAGCCTCATGGGAGCTGCATCACGAGTTCCTAGACTATATACTGTCCTAGGGGTTTATTAAGCAACGAATTATTATGCCAATTATGTGAATTTCTTATATTAATACTAAGTTTGAATTAATCACATTGAAGTTCAAGTATTTATGTTTGAATTAATCACCTACAACTTGATTTCCAAAGTTTGATTTTAAATAAGCACTATGGTACATGACATTATTTACACCTATGAATCGAGAAAGCAAGTTCTCGCTGTGACTCCTAAGCTCATTAAATTTTTCATCGATAAGTCTCATAGGAGTTGCATCAAGAGTTTTCAGCCTATATGCCATCCTAGGGGTATATTATGCATTGGATCATCCATAAGAGATCAAACTCATTCAACATACAATAAATACTTATGTAATCCATACATCTACTCATCAATGATTCAAACAAAACCCAAACATAAATACTTATACTATTAAAGAAGAACATAAAAACTCATCAATGATTATAAGAATATTCTAAACAACAACACAAAATCAAGATCTCCTTTGCATTCACACAAAATCCAAACACAAATACTCATATTACTAAAGCAAAACATATGGTAGACATTAGTTGGATGACTTACCTAGATAGATGACCATAGTCTATAAAGAAGAAGGATGAGTTTGGACAATTATCAACGCTCTGAAAACACAAAATAGGGCCTGTGAAAAAGAAATTTTCATATTTAATATAATACACTAGTTTACTAGTTTTCTATTTATATTTATTGCATACAACACCATTATTGAGAATTAGAGGAAACCTTTATTTTTGAAAAGTAAAAATTTATATGAAAATGTGATCTTTGACTTTTATGGATTTATAGATCAAATTGTTAAGAAAAAGTGAGGAATATAAGAAGTATAAAAAGCTTATAATAAATTGGATATTTAACTCTAAATCAAATTATAGGTGATGTTCAACAAGGGCTAATTAATAGATTGCATTTTAAAAGTATATTACATATAGTTTGTACTTTTAAAATTAAACCTATGAATATTGAACAAGCACTTATTCTTGATAGTTGCATTTTGTTTCCCATAAATGAAGACTGAACTAATCACAATGTCTTGTCAAGTCTTTATGTTTCAATTAATGCCTATACATAAATACTTAGACTATTAAACTGCACCCAAAAAACTCATGTTAAAGGTAAAATTGCAAAGAACAACACAAAATTGATCACATTGTAGACATTACTTAATTGAACGACTTACCTTGATAGACAGACAATGACAAACGTCAAAGAAGAATAATGATGTTGGATAATTCTTGACGTTCTTTAACACAAAGCACGACCTGCAAGAAAGACAATTTATGTATTCATGTATTTTTCATATTCTACATATGAACAATATAAAGTTAAAGGCAAAAATAACAATAATTCACATATAAAGACATAAAAGGCATCCAATGTGAGTAGCACGATAAATAAGAACAATGAGAAAAGGAAGAGGGGACCCTCTTAAATTAAAAAGGCTAATAAGAAGAAGTTATAGGTAGCTCAAGTAAAGTTGAGAAAGAAAAGATTAAGGAAGCCTTGAGAGCATAAGTATGAACTAGTTTAAAGTTTTGAGGTCATAAGTATAAAAAGGAATAAACTATACTCTGGGCTCAAAAGAGTTTCAAAAGTATTTGTATGTGTACATAAGTGATATTGATATGATGAAGAATGAATTGTATATTAGAAAATCATATAAGAGTGTGGCCATTATTAACGATCATAACTTAGGTGAATTAAAGCATAAGATTAATACAATAAAAAAGGAGGCTAATTCTTTCAAAGACTCATTGTCTAAGTTCACCAAGGAAGTGAGAAACTAAAAAACATGCTAAGAGCACAAAAAATTCCAATAATAGGTATGGGATTAAATATAATTATGGGCACGCATCCAATTATAATACTATATTTATCAAAGGAAAACATTTTCATATTGAATAACCTTTTCCTAAGATGAAACATAAACATAGTTCATCAATATCTAAGCATACATGTAAATCATATACATGTGCTTCATCCATTAGTCCTTACTCCAAAGGCAAGTCTTATACATTCATGTATAGTTAAAAATTTAGGCATAGAGCTTAATATTATCAGGAAAAGAATAGTTATAAATTCTATGCAAAGACATAAGGTAGCATGCAATCTCATTCACAGTCATCTAGGACTCAACATTATTTTAGAAGCAAGAATCATGCTCCCACATATAATAGGCCTTATATTAAACATAATGCAATAGCACACATTTTAGAAGTATATCACATCTAGTTTTTTATTTTTAAAATTAAACCTATGAATATAGAAGAAACACTTATTCATGAAAGTTAGAATTCATTTCCTATAAATGAAGAATCAAACTAACTTGAGAGATGTAAAGTGTGTAATTTCGTACCTAACTAAGAGAGATGTAACTTTGGCATTTCAATTTAATTTTAAGACCTAATATCTACTATAGGTATTGCATTTTTATTTTCAATCCCCAACTCTTAGGTAAGACTATAATTAATGTACAGTATAAACTAATTTTAAACCTACAGTATAAACAAGCCAAATTCGTATCTATCCTTTGTTTTGCCATGCCATAAATGATTTGTCTCATTTATTTACTTTTAGTTATAAAACTAATCAACTTATACTTAATTCACAATCATCATCACGACTTTTTTTTTCCTAATATATGTTTTGACCTTTTTTTCTTGTTAACAATTAAGATTCAGGAAACTATATATATACTAGTTCAATTATGTATTTGTTATAAAAGTGTAAACGTTATATCTGAATCCTATCTACATTGTATTTAAATCCACACTGTATCTTATTCTATTTAACTTACCATATTAAAACAAAACAAAATAAATTTATCTCTTTTAGCCTTTCATTGAACACTTTATAGGCATAACAAACTCATCCCTAACTATTAATAAAAACAATGGTACCTTGCTTTCTTCACCAATAACAACATGTTCAGACACAGAATGAAGCAATAACACCTAAAATAGACGCATAAAACACAAAAGAAATAAACTAAAACTGAAAACAAAACCTTCCCTAACAACAAAAAGAAGAAAAATGAAAAACCAAGTGGAAAGGTGGAATAACTAGCCCCGATGGACGACTAACTAGAGAAAGTAACGACGACGACAGTGTATAACTGGAGAACATCAGAAGATGATGACGACAAGGTTGGAGGGAAAGGCTTTCTAAATTTTTTCACAGACCAGATGAAACGCGAGGAGGGATCGACTTACGTTAAAATGTGATAAAGAAACGATGTCTCTTATAGATAAACAAACAACTTCATTTTCCTTTGAATTAAAACAACAACCCGACACTGTTGAACTTACTAATGGAACAAACATTCCGTCGATAAACATATTTAGATCTAATTATTTTTAGATACTCTCATTTTTGTTATAACATAATGTTATCACAAATCTTTATTTATTTATTAATTATTATTATTATTTATTTTATGATATGATTATCGAAATGGTATAATCTTACTTAATGGTATAATATTACTTAAAGTGTAGGAATCTAATAACATTAAAAAAACCTTCGTGGGTGAATATTTACTTTTTCAATATTTATTTTTATTTCATTTGTAGGGTTAATCCATGTTTCGTCAATAAATTCCATTGGTATTCTTGCCTAGAATCATTGATGCTTATTTTTACGACGACTTTCACTGATTCGTCGCTAACTTCCATAGGCAAAAGTTTCATCTTCTCCTTTATCGACGAAGTTTTCTTTCTGTGGGAAAGCATCTATGTTCCCAACAACTATACTGACGGAAAGCATGTTCCGTCAGTAATGTACTATGAATTTTTTTCCTTCAGTAAATTTCCATCGGTAATTTACAATTTTCTTGTAGTGATTAACAATAAACCTTTTATGCAAAACATGAGATTAAAGCTGATAAGACTTGAAATGAGCCAAGACTGTAGTGCAAGCTTTCATAAAGAAAAAGCAATTCATTCTATAGGAATTACGAAGCATTACTTTGTGCTGATAGAAGGCATCAACAAGAGTGAGGCTTTGGAAAAGTTTACAAAGAATGGCATTGCAATAGTTAGTAGAAGGGGTAAGGTTTTGGCAAAAGACATCAATGATAAAAGAGAGGCGGTCAAGAGACAAAACACAAAGCTCAAAAAGCTTAAAATAAGTAGGGTAGATATGGAATTGGAACCAGTTTGTGGTAATAGGGTGAGCTTGAATTTGTTTAATTTATGAAATTGATTTTCTATTAGAGGAAAACATATATAAAATGGCTATAAAGTTATACCGAACATAGAGGAAGAAGAAAGAAGTTGAGTGTGGATTTTAGGGATTTTTTGGATGAATGTTAACGATTTCTACAAATAGGTGTTGGGGTAATTGGGGGAAATCATATTAAGTTTTTTTTTTAAAATTTTAATGATTAATAAGTAAAGTATTCTTAGAAAAATAAAATTAATTTGTACATGCTACGTTAGCTATTATGTTAGCATTTGAGTTTATCTGGCATAAAAAGTGTTCCAAAATAATGAGAGCATCATGTCTAATAAATGAAAATGAATTTGAGACAAATTGTTCCATATGGAAACCTTAAGCGGTGAACTAGTCCTAAAGATAATGGCAATAGTCTTCTTGGTCATTTGGTCGAATAAAAAAAGTTAAAATCATATAACTTTAAGTTAATTATAAAATATATCCCAAACTTTACTTAATTTTGCAATACTAGCTTAAACTTTAAAAAGTAAAGCAAAAATGTCCCAACTTGCAATTTATTGTGAAAATATCCAAACCTTAGGTTTTTGATAATGTCACTAATGTGGAAAACCATGTTTGATAACATGTGGTCTAATTTTTTTGAAGTTATTTCTTTAAAAATAAAATAAATTAAAGATTAATTAAATTAAAACAAAAACTAAATGAAAATTAAATTGAACTACTGTTTTTCTTCATTATTGAGTATTCGTGATACAAAGCTCCTCTCTTGCGATTGTATGTGAATTTAAGATACAACTCTCCTACTCTCTTGAGTATTCACGATACAACATCTCTTGCTCTCTTGCAATTGCATATGGACTACTGCTCTCTTGCGATTATGTGTGGACTGTCACTCTCTCTGGAGTGTCGCTATTGTCTTGTGGTTAAAAATTCCCATTTCTAGAGAATTACCCCCAAAGGTCCCAAGGTAATTAAAATTTGACTTTTGTCCTATGTTTTCAATTTAAAGAAGTTCTCTTTTTGGGTTAATTTCTATTCATGTTTTAATGAATATAATCAAGGATATATGTGGATTTGTGGTGTAAATATTGGAAATTTACTAAATTCTTGCTACGTTTGTTTGAAGATTTTGGGTTCCTTGCTTTTTTCCTTTTAAAGTTGAGCATTTTCAGATGTTAGGTTTAGGTTTTCTCTTTTATGTAATTATGAGGTTGATTGGAGGGGTTTGGTTTGGTTAAATGAGTCCATTGTGTTGGTTCATCTTATTCATGAATTTGTCAATGTTATGCAATAGTTGTTAATCAAGTTGATCTTTTTTAAGTTTTCAGTTGTTTTCTGCCCAATGGTGGATTGTTTTTCTTTAATAAATTTTTTAAAGTTATCTTTTCTGACTAATAGGCATATAACTTATCAAAATGTTGATATTTGGAACATAATGTTTGTTTTATTTTTTGGGTATTCAATGTGGACTACTGAAGACCATGTTTTTATCTAAAGGTTTACTATCACTCTTATGCTTGTTAGAAGGTTTACCATCACTGTCATTCTCCCCCTGCCTACCATAGTGCTTATGATTACACTATTTTCCATTGTATATTACTGTCATAAACCCTTACTTTGCTCTTGATTTTTTCCTTCACTTTTGTTTTGGCTAGCTTGGCTTACTTCTTTGGTTGGATCCCTTAGTTTCTTCAACAACTAAAGCTTTGCTCTCTGGTATCCTTTTGGCTCTCTTGTTATCTCTTATAATCTCCTTATCCTCCTTTCCAGCTTCTCAAACTTTGAAAATTTTCCTTTTTTCCTCTTTTAGCTTATGAGGTCACCATCTTTAGTAAGCCTTATAAAGGTCCTGAAGTGCCTCAGGAGACCAATCCACCTTCTTCTAACTAAGTCACCCAATTAGGAAGACATAGGGTTAATTTATAGATGATAGCTCACTGGTGGGATTACATTCAATTCTTAATTGAATATCTCAATACATCTATTTTTCATTGTATATTACTTTATGGTTTACCCCTTTTAAAGGATGTTTTATGATTTTTTTTTGGTGATGGTTATTAGTTCCTTTCAAAAAAACATAATGCTTCTATTATTCTTCCTGCTCCAACCAGGCTTTCAATTTTACTTATTATTGCTTCTATTTGGGTTTCTATAAGAAGTTTAGTTACACACTGTAGTATGTAAATTAAAGAGTTAAGATCACAGGGATTTCAACTACTTATCTATTAAATTGCATTTTTTGTTATCTCTTTATTAAATTCTAACATTTCAAATTTTGGTATTTTGTTATTTGTTATATCAAATTCTATAACCTATTTTGGTTTAATTTTCTTTTTGTTTTGATGAGATGCCTACGATTTTGATTTGTTGGAAACTAATAGTAAAATTTTTTGTAATGCAAATGTTTGTGAATTTTAAGTTTCATTATGGTGGGGTATTGGAAACAAATGAAAACAATAAATATGTTTGAGGCAAGATCAAATGGAAGAAGGATATTGGTGTTGATGAACTTATTGTGTTATTATTAAAAGGAGTATTAGAGGATAAAGGATATAAAGTTGTATCTATGTTTGAGTTAATGAGATGCTTGAAAGAGTTGAGTTTCCACCATGGTAAAGACATGTTGTCAATGCTTCATCGTATGGAAGAATTGAACAACACAACGTTGAAATCTATTATGAGCATGGTTATGATAATCCTACAAGTGATGGTGAAGAAATTGATTCTGATATCAGCAATGAAGATGGGTTATTCCAAGTTCAGGTGGAATAAGATGATGAAGATTTTGTTGTTATGGAGATGACTAAATATGAAAATAATATAGGTAATGATGAAATTTATGTAACTAATAATTAAGAATTTGTTAATGCAAAATTTAATTAGAAGAAATATAGGAAGAAGGTAGGTAGTGGATTTGAATGTGATGCTGTTGTGGATGAGGTTAAAAGTAGTGAAAAATGTAGTAACGAAGACTGAAATTATTTAAACAATTCACAAAGAGAAGTAAAGATTTCACAAGGTTGGTATAGTGAGTATGAGGATAGTAATGCTAAAGTTTAATCACCAATATGTAGTCATGATGGTGGGTGTGAGGCCTTTGACAGAAGGAAGAAATATGTTATTTTTAATCCAAAAGTGGACATGAAAGGATTTTAATTTGAAGTCGGCATTAAGTTTAACGATGAGGTTCAATTTAGGAGGCAATCAAAAATTATGCAATTACAAATGGATATGATGTTTCAATGACGTGATCTGTTGTGAGAATGGAAGTTCCTTTTGATCCATATTGTGCTTTTAGGGTTTACGATAGTTGGATTAGAAATGAAAAAACCTTTGCAGTAAAGATATTAGGAAAGACACATACTTGCAAGAAAGTGCAAAGAAACCAGCCAGCTAGTAAGAAGTGGAAGACAGCATATTGCAGGAGATGAGCCCTTGGTAAAATCATTCATAGCCCCTCCTCTTCAATAATTGAAGAAACCAAGTTCAAATATCATCTCAATTTTACTAAAATCCTTTAAGCCTGCATCACTCCAATCAAGACCCAATTCAATTTTGAAAATTAATTTCTTAATGGCAGGGGCTAGCTAAAAAATTTGAATTAAGGAGAGATCTATTTCACTAAAAACAACCTGAATAGATAATTATTCTCTAATTCATCATTTTAAGAAGGATTGATTCTTTGCAATGTATTTCTTAGCGATGAACTCTACATTTTTCTCTTATCTACCCTCCTCCGTTACCTTAAATGACTAAGGGATATAGGAGAGGAATGGAAGGTGAAGAGGGATAGAAAATCGATAATTTTAAAGATGAATTATTTTAGGGTTAAGGATGAGTGAAATTAGCTTTTTGTAAATTAGAATTAATGTTTGGTTCAATTATTTAATTAGTTTAATTAATTTTAATTAAGCAAAATTAAATTTAAGGACAAAAATTAATTAGTTATTAAATTTTATATATTTTTAAAAAGATGATTGAGTCATGCAAGGCTACACATTGCCCTCATGACAATGTTGGCCCAAATTAAAAACTAAGATATTCTATATTTATGTCATATCATCAATGACGTAGTAGATAACCAACAAAGACAAGTATTTATTAGATTTTTCGTCAACATAAGATTTAACCTGAATGTTTCTAAAATGATAGAGTTCAAAGTAAACACTGTGAAACACTAAGGTCCAACTTCTATTCAATGGTAAACGTTAGGGTTGTTTAACCCCTTTTACCAGTTTTTTTTAATAATATACAAGTTTTCAAAGATCAAAAGGTCTTATTGAAAAGGTCTCATTTGATCGATATTAGATTTGTAATAAACTTAGGAACCTTGATTGTAAACACGTTTGATTATACATGATATTGAATAAGTACTATCCCTTCTATTAAATATTTTAAGTTTTAAAGTGAAAACTGAAAAAAGGTATGCGAACAAGGTTTATTTATTTAAAGATGGTAAAATGGTTTGAATTCAAATTATTTTTATCCAGTTTAAAACCAACAAATAAATTCTAATTTAATCGAGATTAGATTCAAATTTCAGTTAAACTTTTACAGAAAGTTATATGTAAACATATTTTGAAATATTTTTATATATAATTTTAATTATTTTGTCTTTGTATTTCTAATGAATTGATTTGGACTCATTTGAATGAAGTTTGATCTAGGTTCGAATCAAAAAAGTTCAAACTTATCTTAATAAATAAATTTGAACTTGTAAAATATGTTTAAAAGTAAACAAACTCAAATTTGGGCCTATGAAATGTTTTTGGGCTCATATTTAGTGCTTAAGGGTTTGGCCCTACCCATTTTCATTCCGAGCTAGATTCCATTTTAAACATTGATCTCATATGTTAACAAAATTCTACTTTATGAACCCCTATGATCGACCAATATGTTAACTTTATGTCCAGTCAATATGTTGAGTATATATGTCTAGGTCAATTAAGATTACTTCATATAAACTTATCACGTATTTTAAGTTTTATTAATCTAGAATTAGTTATAGTCAAATTGTTGATATACACTTATCATGTACTTTAAGTTTTATTAATCTAGAATTAGTTATAGTCAAATTGTTGATATACACTTATCATGTATTTAAATTTTTATTAATCTAGAATTAGTTATAGTCAAATCATTGATCTTTGCATTTTCAATATTCAACATAGCAAACTATTTTCCTAATCTTTGGATCACTAAATTGATTACAACGACAACAATACTCAGTAAAAATTTGGCTGACACGCGGAATTTGGAGAGGTCCAATAATATGCAGCCTTACCCCTAATTAGTAGAGAGACTGTTTCCAAATGACCATATGAAGAGGAAAAAATATATAATAATAATAATAATAATAATAATAATAATAATAATAATAATAATAATAAGAACAACAACAACAACAACAACAACAATGACGATAACAACAACAACAACAACAACAATAACAACAACAACAACTAAAATAAGCTAGGTTAAAAAAAGACCTTAGGTTAAATCCCAAAGAGGTAAGTACTATTTATTTACAATTATAGGCTAACTACAAGAGGAAAGAGTTAAAAGACTTATGGGAAATACAAGTATCACCTTACGAGGGATCCTTTATCTGAATCCTAATACGCTAAAGGTTTGTATTGCGGGTCATTTACTCGATAAGTTCCAACATTGTCATATCATTCTTGATTATCTCCTCCCAATTCTTCTTAGACCTCCATTTTCTCCTTTTACAATCTCTAAGTACAATCTTCTCACTTGAGTGTCTGGATGTCTCCTCTTAACATGTTCGAACCACCTAAGTTTTGTCTCTTAGCTACCTTTAATTTGTCCCTTATCATTACATTCTTGACCTGATCTCTTATAGTAAGGTTACACAGAGGGTTGTTCCTATCATTTTATAGGCCTTGAAAAAAGGTCCCAATAAATCGACAATATAATTTACATGTTTGTATGAAACATAAATGACTCAATTTATAAGTATAAATACTCAACCAAATATTAAATGAACATAACATCAGCTAATAATATCTTACAAATATCATTAATAATAAAATCACTAAAATAGTAACAGTAACAATAAAATAGTAATAGCAACAATCAAACAACAATATTAGACTGCAAAACACTAAGAGAATTATACTAACAAATACACAGAGGATCATGATTTATGAAAAATAATTTCTCCGTGCATTTTTAGATGCAAAATCATTATAATATTATCAAGATCAATATTGTCCAACATATCCTTCTTAATACATAACATAGCTAAACCATTCAGTCTTTTTTGTGACATTGATGACCTCAAGTAGGTTTTCAATAATTTTAACTTTGAAAAATTCTTTCAACTGATGCTACAGTACATGTATAGTCAATAGAATTCGATAAGCAATTTAAACATTTGGATACAGTATGCAGCTTTAACAAATTCTAAAATTTCAACTGATGACATTAACTCATTTGGCAAAATCATTTGCAACACTTTTAATTCAGAAAAAGATAATCTAAATTCACATCTGACACATTATCATGAGAAAAGGTCATTGTAAAATTAGTGCAACATTCTCTTAATTTGTTATCATCCAATGAACTCAACTTTTTTAAATTAAATAAGAATCTAAAAATATTATCAAATTTTGTTAATTATTCAAATCTATTCTTCAACCAAGCAATTGCCATATCCACAACAACTAGAAAGTAATTAACTCTGAAAGAATCCTCAGCTGAATGTATTTCTCCACTATGCTTAATTTCATCAAATTGTCTTTTCCTAATACTACAACGTCTAGTTGGAAATGTAGGCTCTATATTCATCTCAAGTGCAAGACTTTTGGTAATATTTATTCTAAAGCAAAACCCTTTATCTCTATATTTCTCAAAAAATACCATCACACCTTCTAATTGCTTTATAATCTCCCACCAAGTGTTAGACAATGATTTCATAGTTAAGCCTAAAACATTATTAAGCAAAACCTTCCACCTTTTAGGAGAACTTGAAAATAATGCTTATATACATTACACAGCTCCAAAAAATGAAACAACTTTAACATAAGAATGTGCCATATCACTAAGAGTAAGATTAAGATTATGACAAGCACATGATATATATAATGCTCTCAGATTTATTTCAAGTAATTACTTTTGAACCCCTTGGTGTTTTCCATTAATATTAGAACCATTGTTGTTAGGCCCCGTTTACGGAGTCTAACTCGTGCTCTGATACCAAAAGGTGTTCGATCCCTTTTCTGGAGTCTAACTCGTGCTCTGATACCAAAAGATGCTGGACCCCGTTTTCGGAGCCCAACTATCCGAATGTCATAAAATGTGAGCGTGTGTATTACCCTGTAGGGTTATTTCCATGAACCCTCATTAGCCATCATTGGTTCATCTTCATCTTATAACATCCCAAACATTCATAATTGAGCAATTGATATATGACAATACATTTTGATGTTCATATCCTCAATCGTCACCCTAAACATATCACTCAATTTATCTCTTATTTCCATAACAAGCTAAGTACATTTCAAGCTCCATTCAAGCCTAAATGTATCATAAGAAAGCATTGATAAGCCCACAACTTATAAATGTACATGATTTGGGACAAAAAGCATAGATTTTACTATGGATGTCAAATCAAGGTCATTTATCTACAACTTCCATGAAGACCCCGAAGAGAGATTTTTCCATCTAGAGGGTAAAAAAAATTAACATTTTTATAACTATCACGAGAATGTCCGCTTAGCAGACATATGTCCCTCCAAAAGGACATGAACTGAGCTGAAATGCTATAATACCTGAGAAGGTCCGCCCAGCGGACATGAAGTCATCCCAACAAAAATTTATGGGTCAAATTCCAGATTTTCAACTCCTACAAGTTACCTATGACCCCTCTTATACATATCTATCAGTTCTAACTTATTTTCCGCATCATTTTCACCTCCATTCCAATTCAATGTCATTTACAACCAAATCATAATCTATGATTAATCATCATCTCAAAAACATAAGATTCAAACTTATGCACATTTATCAAAAATTGTTGATCATGATCACTTAAATACAACATCAAACATGTCAATACATTCTTCAATAATTCAGCACACATTCAACTCCCTTTATCACCTTCATTTCATCTCTAACTTATCACACTAATTCTTACCATTTTAAAACACCATAAAACTCATTTTATGTTAACTCAAGTAAAGAAAAAAGGCTATAATGTGTCCATCATACGTCCTGTGCAACATCACTAACTTGTAAATAACATATCTCTCAACTCTGATCTTCAAAAATTACACACTTTATACCATTGGAAAGTTAAAAGAATAAACTACAACTTCCAAAAAGACAAATTTGCCTAAATCAGCCTAGATTAATACATTTTTTCCCCTGCAGTCAAAACACATATTTTACTCTTATGAATGTTTGAAAATGCAATGCGAAAACTTGGAAAGTCAAGAGCAAAATATAAATATATTTCATTAACATCAAAAGAAAAGAGTTTTATAAAGCTTTAATGGGCATTTCAAGCCACAAATACATCGTTGGAAATCATAATACAAAATACAAAATATATATAATTTACACAAAGTATAATTGCTCAAAATGCAACTAAAGCCTTGTTTTACAAAAACTAACTTAAAAACAAAATATGCAGATTCGAAGTGATACCTTGAGTCTTGATCACTCAATCCCTTGCTTGTCACCTGGAGATGGGGAGGAATGGGTGTGAGCTTAAAAGCTCGTGGGTAACAATTTTATAAACGGTAACAAGCAAAACCATTGTAAAATTCACAATGCATCATGAAACACATATTTCCTAATTCTTAATTTATCAAACACTTTGTAAGCAACCCAAATCATGCATTCAATAAACTTGTCAACACATAAGCACATCAAAATAGTTTGGGGGGTCCATAAACAGAATGAGCTAACACATTCTTATGAAATGACCCTGTGTAGTCGTGAACAGAACGAACTAACACAATCCCATATAGTAGTTTTTGCATAGTCATAAACATGAGGAAGTCCCTGAAGGAGCTCCATGCCACTTGCGGGCAAGCAGGAAAAAGCCTTTAGTCAAAGTGCACTTGACATATAGAATGGACCAAACCAAACCCACATAACATGTATTTCATAACTTGTAAACTTGTTGCCTGAAATGACACTTTTTTCGAAAAGTGATTTCATAAACATAGTAATCTATTTATTTCAAAAAAAAGATTCATTTTCACATGCTTTTCATAAATCATCCACACAAAATTCATATACCAAACACATAACACTTTCCTAAAGCATTCAAAGAGCAATAAATGCACATTTATAATACAATTGAAAAATATTTTCTTTCTTGATTTGGAAGAAACATTAATGTCTTATTATTCAATTATAAAAATTAACCCACCTTGAAATCCTTACTTAACAGTTGCTCAAAGATGCCTCTCTTCTTGCTCCTCTTGCTTCACCTCTTGATTTCCTTCAATATTGGCAAAAATCCCAATTCAATAGGACTTCCAATTGAGAACTCAAAGAAATATATACACTAAAATTGATCCTAGAATACTTAAACTCATGCATTTCTTAAGCTTCATGAACCAAAATCCTTCTAAAAATCCAAAAGTTTAAACATAAGCTTACCTTGAATCTTCACCAATTATTGAGTCTTTTGGCTCAAATGGAAGCTCTAATCTTCCTCTTTCCTTTTCCTTTCTTGAGCAATTTCAAAATCACTCTTTAAAACTAAGAAAATATGAAACCTAACTTGCTTCTTCTTTCTTCTCTCTAATGGCCAAATCTCTCTCCTTTCTTTCTCTCTTTCACGATTTTCTCTCCTTCTTTCCTTCATTCACGTTTTTCTCCTTCTAATAACCAAGACAACACTTTTACTCTTCCCATTTTTCCCTTAATGAGTGCTAAAAGTCATCTTTTCCCTTCCTTTTATGCTTCTTGGTTTCTAAACTTGAGTGACATGCCAAAAATGCCATCAATTCATTCTTAATGCATTACTTTCACTAACTAGTGAAATAAAATCCTACTAACATTGAATAAATAAATAAATTCCAATAATAAATCTATCATGACCTTATAATTTATTTAAATCATGCTTAATAACTCTATTCACTCTAAGGCAAAAATTCAAATTTCATAAAATATCACGCTTAACTCAAAAAAAAAATTCGGGGCCAACAATTGTCATAATCTTGACCCCTTACATCATAAACATTAAGATCAAGAGAATTAAATGCATTCAATAATTCATTGAAAAGTCCCAATTCAGATGTGTCATCTACCTTCAAGAACTCTAAAAAGTACTCGTCTATTTTTATTTTATTGTTTGACATATTCACACATTGTACTGACAAACTCATTTGTTCTTGATGGCTCAAATCTAGGGTATAATCAAGAATAAAAGAAAAGTATTTTGCCTCTTTAATGGTCCTTATGATAGAACTTCTAACACTATGGGCCAACAAAGAAATTAACTCATTTTGAATTTTATGACCAAGATAATGATGATGAATTTCATGATTTTGAATACATCTAACATGATCTTGCATTATTACATAAAATCCAGCAATCATCTCAATCAATCCTAAAATATTACCGTTACCATCTTGGTAAAGTTTCTAATTGGATCCTCAAAAAGCTAAATTATTTTTAGCAAGATATTTCACAATAGAAACTATTCTTATCAAAACTTGTCTCTAACGTTCTTTCTACTTTACAATTTTTTATTGTAAATCTTTATCAACTTTTTGATTTTTGTTTAATCTTAGTCTTAATTCATTCCAAGTTCTCATATTAGTCATATGCTCAATGCAATTATCATGTTCTTTGAGTCTCTCGCTAAGATGCTTCTAATATCTAAATCCATCATTTGCTAATCCACTTTATTTGTTATTAGATTTGAACAACTTACAACTTACAACAAAAACAATATACTTTATCTATATGTTTAGAATAAACCAACCATTTTCTATCGTTAATCTCCCCATTACTCAAATTTCTATAATAATAAGAATATGAAAAATGACGAGAGGTATTGTCTAAAGGAAACATAAGATTCAATTCTCTTACAGGACCTTTTTCAACTAAAATATCACTTGTTTTATTATCAAGATTATCCCCATTTCTAGGATGATAAATATCCAATATATGACTTACTTGCTCATCTGGCTTTAAATTTTCTAAAGTGGATGCATTTGGTAATGATCATGCTCACTCAAATTTCTTATATCCTCCTCAATATCAATCTCATCACTTAATTTTTCTTTATGTTGTTTAAAACTACTTTCACCTAATTCCTCGGGACTCTCACAAGAGGAGCCTACCCTTTTAATAAATTTATTAATTGCTCCTTTTTGGGATTCTATCAACTGTTCTACTTGTTTTTTTTTCTTTTTTCACTTCCAAAAAAATGCTTTTTAGGCAACATAATATAAATTAATTATAACCCAGTTGGACTAGAAAAAGAATAAAAGCATCTGTATAGAATTGGAAGAAGTATGCATGCACAACCAAACACCAATGGCTTCACAATATATCAAAAAGATATATCAATGATATTATATATGTGATAGAGGGAAAAATAAATAACAAAATGTAATATCTAATAAAATGAAAAAACAAAGAGTAAATTTTAATGATAAAGAAACACTAATTTCTAAAAATACAAGAAGTTAGCATACTTAGGAAAAAAATATAGTAAATAATATTCGAAGTTACTAAATATTCTAAGTTTCCCAAGTCAAATATTATCCTCTTCTATAAGCTGTGGAAATGATTGATTGATTGATTATTATTATTATTATTATTATTATTATTATTATTATTATTATTATTATTATTATTATTATTATTATTATTAT
>JAOQMS010000179.1:10447425-10458328 GCA_027563885.1 Erythroxylum longipes
AGAAGAGAAGAGAGTCGTGCATAGTAAGAAAGAAAATAGAGAAAGTCGTAGAAGGACCTAGAAGAAGAGAAGGAGAACTGAAGCATATAAAGAAGAAGAAGGAAAGAAAGAAAAAGGAGAAAGAAGAAGAAAGAAAAGGGTTTAGATGAAAATTTTTAGGTATTCCCTATCTTTTCTTCTTGTTTTAGTAGAAGAAGAAACTAGTGAAAGTAGGCTTTATGGGCTGAAAATGAAGAGAGAAAGAAGAGGAACAAGAGATTTATGTTCTTAGATTTTCGTGAACTTTTAATTAGATCTTAGTTCTTCTAATTAGATAAACTAAGGGAGTGCTTGGTTGATGAGTTTAGGAAGGGGTTAATGGGTAAGGAATGAAAAGTGAGTGGTTGGTTGTGGATTATGATTATAGAGGTAATAGTTTGATATCCCACTTTTGGGAAATCCTCCATGCCCCCCATTTAGTAAAGGAATGAAATTCATTCCTTAGTAATGAATCTTTTTTTAAAATTAATTAATTAATTATAATATAATTACTTAAAATAATAATAATAATTAATTACATTATACTTAATTAAAATATAATTAATTAATTACAATATAATTAATTAAAATATATTTCATTCATTAATTAAAATATTGTAATTAATTAATTAATTAAAATATAACTAATTAATTAATTACAACCAAATTCATTCATTAATTAAAATATTGTAATTAATTAAAAGATAATTAATTAATTAAAATTTTATTACTAATTAATTAATTAATTAGTTACAATATAATTAATTAAAGTATAATTCATTCATTAATTAGAATATTGTAATTAATTAATTAAAATATTTTAATTAATCAATATATTGTAATTAATTATATTGTGTAATTTTAATTAATCAATATATTGTAATTAATTACTTGCAATATAATTAATTAAAATATAATTAATTTTTATTTATCAATATTTTTTACAAACTAACAATTGCCAATGGTAATGGTAATCAATCATTCCTCTTAACCAACCATCATAATTATAATGATAATATCTATTCTCATTACTCATTATATTTATTTTCATTCTTATTACCATTCTCCTATGGAACCAACCGTTCCTTAGACTTTTCCCACCAGCACTACTTAGTAAGGTGATGAATATATGTCTAAATAGTCTATAATCTAATAAGATTTGTTATAATATTTTTGATGCTGAAATGTTACTAAAAGACCACTCAGAAATCACATGGTGATCTTGTCTTAGCAAGACGTATTACCGATAAAAATGAAAATAAAAGGACATGTATGATCAACGCACCAAACAAACAGTGAACGTGCATGTGGTGTGGCTTTGAGCTGTTACTCAAGTCTCAATGTGCCTGTGAAGTTTTTCTCGTAATCTTATGATCTTTTCGTGCAGCCATTTCTGAACATCTCGGACATGGCTAAATAATAATAGCTAGAAATGGGAAGTGATTACCAGTTCTTGGTTTAAATCATAGGTAACATAAGACACATGCAAATGAAACAGAATTTCATTATTTCATGCTCTTTCGTACATGTCTGTAGGGCCAATTTCGAAATTACAGGCCAATCTGGCAGACAAAATGCAGATTCTGATAGGAGTGGAAAGCCCCTTATTTTCCTTTTTTCTTTTTCGATTCAGTGCGTTTTCAGCTGTTTAAAGCTTTTAGTCGACTTGTCGATTATATCATTTTCAATATCTATGGAAGATTTCACACTTTTATGTCTATATGTGATTATATATGCTTATCTATACGTACGATCATTGTTCCTGCTTTTCAAGGTACACGGGGTTTGATATATCTATATATCGATCTGGAATGGAGATACCCATTATCTAAAGTAACATAGAGTCTGCAAATGTCTTCCAAAATAAAAGACCTACGAATAATCTACGGAAAGTAAATTTTCCTTTTCCAGTTAAAGATATCGTTGCAGACACCGAAAACGACTCACCGTAGACCAAAAAGAATGTAGACCATGCGTTTAGCTGGCCGGAGAGAACATACTTTTAGCAGCAATTTTTGCTTGATTGAAGAGAGAGCCACCTGGAATTTTACTTTTAGCCGACAATAATATATTTGCATCAAAACTTAATTTTAAATAACAAAATCCAGTTCTTGAAATGAAATCCCTTCACCAAATATTATTTTCTGCATTCGCAAATGTATAATTTGAAAAAATATAAATTAATTCACAGATAATATGATTGGTTTTCACAAATAAGTTTTTGCTGCAACAATGGTAACAAAGCAATGCTCTTGTAAAGTAGAAGAAAGGCATTGTTTGAACTGAAATAAAAAGGTATAGTTAATATAAAAACAAGTTGAGACTTTCATTCATAATTTTAGAAAAGTAAAATCAAGATAACTTATCATTTTTCCAAAAATTAAATTAGTCTTAAGACTAAAACGAGGCCCATTTCCACGTGAGCTTTCTGATGGCTCCTTCTTAACCAACCCACCATGAACCTCCATGGACCCTACCGCAATTACAAGCTCCATTGTCCATGGCCCAAGAAAATAGTTGTGTTATATCGACACAAGAAAATTAAAAAAAATGAGATGCCCATACCCATAACCATCGTATTATTACATGAGGATTATGAAACTGACACGTCCCCGCAAAATGCATCCACAAGACTCTGTCTGTGCCGACCTCTGAAGATTTCTCGTTCCAAATCATTCTAATTCTATTATCGATAGACATAGAATTGAAAGACCAATTTGATAAAGTGTGGCTTTGGACCGTCTGATTGGTCAAAATTGTTTTGTTGTACAACAAAGCCAGGGCAATGGAAAGTGGGGAGGTGACGGCAACCACGGCTGGCCCCCCGCTATGAATTTGCGGTGTCCACAGGATCGCCTTGCCTGTCTCTGTATATTTTGAAATGGACCACACGTGTGTAAGCCTTTCAATTCTTTTCCTAAATAATCCTTGGTCTTGGATTTGACTTTTGAAAGCTGTCGCTGAACTATGTGGTTAGTATATTATGCAGGAAGCAACACATGAGATAACAGTGGAGCCTCCCTTCCCTTGTAAAGAAAAATTCTGGTCGATATACTTTTATAGTCATGATATAATTGTTTAATTTTCGTCAATGACTAAAAAAGCACTTCCTTTTAATATATAGAGAAAGAAAAAGGACGTAAAGCAGAAGTCAATTTGTATATATTTCTAAGTAATTCATTTTTCTGAACTAATACAAAATAATTTTTAAAAAGAACATAATGAGTCTATAGGTCTCGCAAAACATACGTATAGGCTATAACAAAAGGAGCAGCATTAGTAGCATGAGATGAGAAGAGTTAAAAGAGTTTTTCTCTATCTTGTTACAAACAAGTATCTGAAGTTTCAAATAATTTGATTTTTTACATTAAATTGAATTTGTCGTTTACTTTAAAATTTTAATTCGTTAAATAATCTATTAAACTATGTTCATTTGTAAATTAAGATACGTATTCAAATTTATAAGTACATAGTCACAATAAGAAGTATATGTTGCTGGATTAAAATCACAAAGATTGGAAACGAAAGGAAAGATGTGATTGTTTTTTTGTGTTTGCTTTGTAAAACTGACGATTACCAGTTTAAGGCTAGACTAAGTATGTCGCTTTGGCTTTGTATACGATCCAGAGCACAAGGCTAAAATTTGTAGCTTAGGTAATGATAGTACCAACTTAATGAGCAATGACTGTAGTTGATTAAGGAAGCAAATTTAATTAGGTGGAGTCTATTTCTCAGAAGCGGAAGAGACTTTCAATATATATATATATATACTATTATATGTAGTAGCTGCTAATAGACTTGGTTAAGAGGTAGGAGCATTTAGATGAAGGTTTTTGGAAATCTTTGTCATGAACTATTCTAATAAGCTTCCAACTTATGTTAACCTTCCAAAAAGGAAAATCTTTGTTGTAAACAAGGTGGAGTTCATAAGCATTGTTCCGTGCGCACACAAGGACTGTCTTGTGGCTAGGTCTTTGTGGTTTGAGGATAGATAATGACAGAATATAGAAAATTAATATTGTAATTAGCCATATATTTTGCATTAGATTTAGCAATGTAATAGCTTTGTATAGTGCACATATTCATTCCCTTGTCTGACTATATATATGATAGAAATATAAGACCCAAAGCAGGGAAAATTATTCTCCAAAATATTCTCTTCTAATATGGTATCAGAGCGACACTGATATCTTTCCTCTCTATCTCAAAATCACGTTACTATTCCTTCTCAACCAAAATCATGCAATATTCTTGTAGAACTTTCATAACGTTGGACGCTTGTTTCTCTGCCTACCCTCACCGGACGACCTCCCCATTGCCACACTATGCCACACCATTCTCCCTCTCTTCCGGGTAATTCTTCTTTTGGTCCTATCTTTCTCCCTTTCCTTACTGTCTTGTATCTTCTACGACAACTGGAAATAATGATTCTGCTAACAAAAATGACATCTTCTCTTATCCAGCCTTTTGCATTAATAACATCAAAGCGCACATACCTGTCACTCTTGATTTTAACAATCCAAAGATTAAACAATGGGCTACTTTGCATACATCAAATGCCACAGATGTTGGGGTCTTTGGTTATCTTGATGGGACCATCAAACGTAAAAATTCTAATGATGATCAGAGGACTAAATTAAATGCTTTTATTGCCTCATGGATTTATCAAACAATAACTACTAATGTTCTTAGTATAGTGATGAACTTTAGTGAAAATAGTACCACCCATGAGTTATGGACCCGGATTAACCCTCTTTAAGGACAATCTTAGTGCAACAACTCTTTAACTGATAGAAGAATTCCGATTTGTTTGTATGGAAAATTCATATATCATTGAGTATGATCAACGGGTTAAAACTCTGCTGATTCTTTGGCTGATATAAATAGTCCAATTGATGTGAAAGCTCAAGTTCTTCAACTTTTACATGGTCTTAGTGATGAATATTCCACCATAGCAAACATCATTAAATATCATTAGCTTTTACCTAGTTTTCTCAAGGCCCGATCTATGTTGTTCATTGAAGAAGCCCGTATTTCCAAAGACAAATCCTTCTTTCAAAATTCCTCCACAGTTCTCTATACTTCTACCTTACCACACAATGCTTTGCCTTCTAAATTCCCAGGGAAGTGCACGACATAAATACAATGGAAATTGAAATGGCAATGGAAATCATAGTTGAGGTCAAAATCACGATAATAATAGGTGATGCAAGGATTTTGGACATGGAAATGGGTGGCAAAATGATGGGACAACCTAGTTCGGACATCCCACTTTTTAGGCCGCAATGCTACCTACCCAGCCTTATTGGGCCACACAAAGAGCCATGTGGCTAACCAGGGGCTCACCCATCAACACGGTTGACCTCAGTCTGCTGGGTTCTGCTCCTCTCATGTTAGGTCACAGGTCTGCACAGCTGGCCTTCCCCGAACAATACCAGCCTACTGCATTTTTTGGATAGCTGTTGCCCTCTTAAGCACATTGGGCTAGTTCTTCCTCTTCTGCGCTTCACTTCTAGCTGTAGCAGGAGTCTTCCACTCTTTCTCTTCAACAGTCTATAGATAATCAATGTTATCTTGACATCGGAGCCACTTCTCACTTGACATACTCACTAAGTAATCTCAGTATTATTTTTAATAAGAGTAATATCTCGCATTTTTTTGTTTTTAATGGATTCCCTTCCCATTTCTTGTATTGGAATACTCATCTAAATACATCTTCTTCTCCCATTTATCTTAGAAATGTCTTGGTTGCACCTCACAGTATTAAAATTCTAATTTCTATGCGTTAACTCACAGAAGATAATTCTTGTTCCAATGAGTTTGACCTTTTTGGTTTCTCTGTGAAGGACTTGCAGATGAAGCAAGTCATTCTTATGTGCAATAGTTCAGGAGATCTTTTTCTACCACTTCTTTGTCATCTTCCTTATCCATTATTTTTGGTTCTCTTATTTGCCACTGCTTGGCATTGTTGTCTAGGACATCTTAGCACCCTTACTTTTAGTTACTTATTGTCACAAAATTTAATTTCTTGCAATAAAAATATTCCACTGTTCTCTGTCATGCCTGTTAGTTGGGGAAGCATACAAACTACCTTTCTCTTCTTCCATTTCTATGAGTTATGCCCTTTTTGACATTGTTCATTCTGATTTATAGACCTCTCCTATTTTTAGTGAGAGTGGTTTTCATTACTATTTATTTTTTCTAGATGATTATTCTCATTTTGTTTGGGTTTATCCTCTATGTGTAAAATCTCATGTCTTTAAAAAATTCATGCATTTTCTTGTTTTCGTTCACATACGATTTAACACTGAGATCAAAATGTTTCAATAAAATAATGGCATTGAATTCACACATACATCTTTTTCCACCTTTTTTTTGCTCACCATGGCATTACTTATTGCTTATCTTGTTTGGGAACCTCATAATAGAATGGCAAAGTTGAACGGATGTTACGCACCATCAATGATGTAGTGCGCACTCTCCTTTTTCAAGCTTCCATACCACCATCTTATCGGGTAGAGGCATTGCACATGGTAGTACATCTACTAATTATTCGTCCCACCAAACCTTTACATTACCAAACATCCTTTTAAACCCTTTTTTATAAACCACCACTCAACACTCATCTCCGCATTTTTAGGTATCTTTGCTACCCAAACATCCCCTACATAGTACCACATAAATTGGCCCCTCTGTCCACACCATTGTGTTTTTCTTGGCTATACACCTAACCATCATGGTTTTAGGTGTCTTGATCTCACCACCAAAAAGGTAACTATCTCCCAGCATGTTACCTTTAATGAGAGGGAATTTTCTTTTGCATCGCAACATATACCTACTCTAACTACTCTAACTCTTATGATTTTCTTGATCCCATTAATGATACTCCATCTCTTTTACTTCGCTAACTTCTTTATTCTCCCATCTCTCCTAAATATCATATGGTTTCTCCATCACCTTCTTGTAGTTCTTCTCCTTCTCTCCAATCGCAACATTTTTGTCCCACAACTTCCCTCCCTTTCCCCTCCTCCACCTTAGCATGCCATCGTCACTCGCAGTTAATGAGGTATCTTTAAGACAAAGCAACTTGTGTCTCTTCACACATAAACCCGTTATATTCCTCATGGTCATAGATAAGCTCTTTAAGATCCTAACTGAAAAAAAGCAATATTTGAAGAATATTATGCTCTTGTTAACAATGATAATTGAGATCTTGTCCCTTGGCCTTTTGGGGTTAACATTGTCAATTTTAAGTTGTTTCAGGGACAAGTCTGATTCTGATGGCAACCTCATCTGCCATAGGTCTTGCTTGGTGGTAGTTGACACTTCTTTACAGGCTAGTTTAAACTATGATGAGACCTTTAGCCCTGTGGTCAAACCAGTCGCATAGTTCTTAGCTTAGCCATTTCCAGATCTCGGCCTATTCATTAGCTAGATGTCAAAAATGCCTGTCTCCATGGTATCTTCAAAAAACTGTGTATGCACCAACCACCTGGTTTTGTTAGCAAAGCTCATCTAGATTATGTTTGTCATCTTAAAAAGTCTTTCTATGGGCCTAAACAGGCTTCTCGAGTATGGTACCAATAGTTTGTCACTTTTATCACCTCCATTGGCTTTACCAACTGCCAATTTGATACTTCTCCATTTATCTATCGTCGTTGTAAGGACATGGCTACCCTTCTTCTTTATGTTGATGACATCATTTTGACAACTTCGTCTACCACTCTGTTATGTTCTATTATTGCCTCTTTGGGCAAGGAGTTTGCCATGTCTGATATAGGTCCACTTCACTATTTTCTGGGTATTTCTGTGTTAAGAACCATAAATGGCTTGTTTCTCTCTAAACGTAAGCATGCTCAAGAAATTTTAAAACGAGTGAACATGGGCTCTTGCAACTCTTCGGCTACTCCAGTTGCAACAAAAGTCAAGTTATCTCCTGATATTAGCTCTCCGGTTTCCGATCCATCTCTTTATTGAAGTCTTGTAGGTGTTCTTCGATATCTTACTTTTACCAGGCCAGACATTACTTATGTAGTACAACAGGTGTGTCTTTTTATGCATGACCCTCAAAAACCTCATTTCCAGGCCCTCAAGCGTATTTTCTGATATCTTAAGGGCACTCTTTATCATGGTTTGTAGCTATACTCATCCTCTACTAACGGCTTAACTGCTTATTCGGATGCAAAATGGGGTAATTGTCCTGACACTCGATACTCCACTTTTGGATATTGCGTTTTTCTTGGCAATAATATGCTTTCTTGGTCTTTTAAATGCTTGGCTACTACTTCTCATTCCAGTGCTCAAGCAGAATATCACGGTGTTGCTAATACTGTGGCTGAAACATATTGATTGCGCAACCTTCTTCTTGAGCTCCATTGTCCTTTGTCTCATGCCACTTTGGTCTACTGTGACAATGTTAGTGTGGTGTACCTATTTACTAATCCCATGAAATATCAACACACTAAACATATTGAGATCGAAATCTATTTTGTTCGAGAGAAGGTAGCCTTGGGTCAAGTGAAAGTGCTTCATGTCCTATCAGCTTATCATTATGCAGAAATCTTCACAAAAGGACTCCCCTCATCACTCTTTCTTAATTTTAGGTCTAGTTTGAGTATCCGGCCTTCTCCCTCTCTAGCTGCGGGGTGTGACAAAACATAGAAAGTTAATATTGTAATTAGCCATATATTTTTCCTTAGATTTAGTGATGTACATAGCTTTGTATAGTTTATATATTCATTCCCTTGTATGACTATATATATGATATAAATACAAGACCCAGGGCAAATTATTCTCCAAAATATTCTCTTCTAATAGACAACAATGTTCTTTGTTGAACTTTTTTTGAAAGATTTGAGTTAAGGAAATTCTGATTTGAATTGAGACAATTGTTATATGTGTGTGATACCTTAATTTGTTACGGAAAACAAAGTTCGCATCCTCACAAGTTCAACTCAAAGGTTTTACCTTTGGAGTTGTTTTTGATGTCACTAGATTAAAATTAAAGTTTAAATTGATTGTAAGATTTTCTTTTATTTCACTACATATAAACTACTTAAATTGGACAAATTTAAAAGTGAACAATATTTTGAAAATTGAAATTATTGTTTATTTTTAAAAAATTTTAACTTAGTTATTAAATTTTAAAATTTATATAACTTATTATCTTTTATAATTTTTAACTGATGTACCGTATTTATTAAATATCAAATAATTGTTTTCCTGTTAATCAAATGAACAAAAAAATTAATGAACACAACGTTTTGACTTTATTGTATATATTTTAAAAAGTTAATTAAAAATTTTTTATAGTAAATTATAAAATATCGAAAAGCTAAATATTTTTTAATTTATTACCCCAATTACATTTTATATGTTTGATCAAAAGATGTGGCCTGCTTTCTATGTGTGGTTAATTGACGTAGCTTTTGATAATATGTGTTATGAATTGTCTTTAAGAAAAAGATATAGTAATAACTATTTTGTTCTTGTGTTAAAACATTTAAATAAAGTCTAACACAAGCCCTTGTTATATTATTATGAATTAATAATTAGAAAATTGTTTAAAATATTATTTATAATATATTTATAAATTTTTTTATGTAAGATAATAAGAAAACTCGATTAAATGTGGAATAAAAACATAGCTCAATAATAAATTATAATTTCATTTCAAAGTTTTTAAAAAGAAAATTATAAATTATAAATTAGTTCACAGATAATATGATTGTTTTAAGAATGAAAAGTGAGTGCCTTTAGATATATGGTAACGAGACAATTCTCTTGTCAAGTAGAAAAAAAGCATTGTTTGAACTGAAATAAAAACGTATAGTTAATTATGCTCTTCAACAAAAACAAGTTGGACTTGGACTTCCATTCATAATTTTAGAAAAGTAAAATCAGGATAAAATAAAAGGCTAGAATGAACTTATCATGTAGAATATGAGAAAGTCTCTTAAATTCTTGCGGTTGTTTATAAAAAAAATTATCATTTTCCACATGGAGCTTTCTGACGGCTCCTTCTTAACCAACCCACCATGATGCTACATGGACCCTACCGCAAGAAAAGAGTACTGTGTCGACCAAAATCTTCAGAGGTCGGCAATATATAATATACCCTGTGCATCCACAAGACTGTCTGTGCCGACCTCTCTCTCATTCCAAATTATTCTAATTCTAATAACGATCGACCTAGAATTTGAAAACGTGACTTTGAACCGTCAAAATTCAAAGTCGTCTTGTACAACAAAAGTAAAGCACTAGAAAGTGGGAAGTGACGGCAGTCACGAAGGGGCCTCCGCCATGGATTTGCGGCGTCTACTGAATCGTGTTGCCCGCATATTTTCTCGCAATGATGACGTGGGAATCAACTGGACCAGACGTGTGTAAGCTTTTCAATTATTTTGTTATTTTCTTTAAATAATCCTCCAACAGTGTGTAAGCTTTTCAACAGTGTGATACATCATGTAGGAAGGAACAGGTGGGATAAAAGTGGAGTGGAGCCTCCCTCGTAAAGAATTGTTTATTTGGAAAATGAAATAAAATAAATGCTTTGTTTGGCGATCAACTGATTGTATTAGTTGTTCATTGATTCTATCAGCTGTTAGCTAATAGTCAATTATATCAGTTGATTTGACCAATGGATTGAATTGACTGTTTGTTAGAAATATTTGGTAAAATTAACTGTTTATGTGTAAAATGACTTATAAGAACATAACTTTAAAAAAATTATAAGGATATGAATATTATATATTTTAGTATTTTGATAAATATTCTTATAAGAATTAGGTTTTAGATATTTAATTATAAAAAAATTAAGTTTATAACTCTAATAAAAACATAGAACATATAATAATAATAATAATAATAATAATAATAATAATAA
>JAOQMS010000179.1:10482147-10542189 GCA_027563885.1 Erythroxylum longipes
CTCCGGGCCCTCAATCATCCTGACACCCTCTTCATCCCAATATAGAGGCGATCTACACTTCCTCCCATACAATGCCTCATATGGAGCCATCCCGATGCTACTATGAAAATGATTATTGTATGCAAACTCGATCAGAGCTATATACTGATCCCAAGCTCCTCTAAACTCCAATTCCAATTCTAAAGCACTTAAGACACTTTTTCTATATCACTCAATTATTCATAATTAAAAACCAGGAAAATGTCATGCATGCTTGTTCAAACATTTCATGTGCAAAAATTCACTATTTACTATGCATGTGCATTTATGAATGCATGCATATGTCACTATACATTTATACACTCCTAAACATGGCAATTTACCAATATAGCCTTCCTATTGGTGAGGGGATGTTACATAAAATCCCCATAATTTGTGTATGTATTTGGCTGTGCCCCCGTTGTCGTTGCCGAAAAGAAGACCTAGTATTTGGATCATTAAAGAAACATAAATATTGAAAAATCAAGTTGCAACCATCAGACCATAAGATTTTTCAACATTAAACCAAATAAGCACAATTTTAAGGAAACTTATGAAGCGCTCCACAATTGCAACTTGTGCAATTAAAAAAGAAAAACTGTATATTACCTGCATTGCATGCCTATGAAGTTGTATTTTGTGCAGTGGAACAAGGTCTTCTTTGTACTAAAAAAAGACTTTCAACAACCCATTGGCAACCATTTGAAACAACAACTGAAGTGAATCATCCTCTACCAAACTCTGTGCTGCTGATGGGTGACTTGCCAAAGCTTTCATGATATGGACTATACTTCCCTCAACCTGTAATCCAATTAATTAGCATAATTTGTACTTAATGTCACTCAAATATACACAAATTAGTCATATGTGGTTTGAGATGCAAACTGCATACAAAAATAAGTAAGAATCTGTACAAGATGATTTCACAACTTTAACTCATTCTATGATAGAACTATTGAAGTAATAATAAACTCAGAGGGGAGATAAATCCTATGGTAGAGAAAAAGTATATTGAAGGAATAGGTATCCCTTCAAGCAATCATGCTTCAAGAACCTATATCCTTCAAATAGTTAACATCCTACCCCCTTATACTATACCATAGCAATTTCAAGATAGTTAAAAGTTTTTCCATGAAGAAATAAAATGTCTACATGATAAACGTAAAAATGATATGTATGTTATAACCTATACAAAAGTCAAGTTTGACATAAAAGAGGAGATGATAACAATTCCAGTTCATGACTGTCTCTGCTTTGACAAGGAAAAAGGAGAGTTGGGAAACTGACAGTTGGAAAAATAATTTCATACAAGTTCAAAAGAGCATTCTATAAAATATCATGATTGATCCAAAATACTGTAATTCCGTATAATTGAGTATCTTTTCAAATCTAGCAACAAATACTCCATGATTTACAAATATCACTAAAAGCTTCAGTACATAGGTATTGCATTCATAAGATATAGATTAAAGATATCTTATGAATGCAAATGCAAATATACAGATTCTTCAAGAACATAATCAGAAAGTAGAAGATAAAACAGATTATAGATGTTATGAAAACACTAGGATTTGAAGCTGCAACATTATCCAATGCAAAGAAAATGAACTCAACAACCCCAGGAAAAAAGGAAATTACTGCAGCGACATAAATTGCTAGCTTCCATAAATCTTGGAGCTACAATATATCAACTAAGCAAAGAATTCAAATTTACATGGAAATCAAGCACTAAATAAATAATCAAAATAGGATAGGGCAAAGGAAATTTTGAAAAGAAAAAGCTCCACAATTGAGTACTTTTAGAAATCATCCCTACATGCACAACTATTGCTTTCGTATGCAACTAATTCACTTTACCTACCAAGAACTGTAATTGAAAGCTTGCCCATTGACGCTTCTGGCTAGTTAGAACTTCTGGATTGTAAACTTCACTTTTCACTTCAAGAGGAGAGGAAGAAAAACCTTTTAACACTCTTGTAAGTTGACGTTGCAATTTCTAAAAGTGGCTATCACCGTGATCATCGTTCGGTAAGATAGAGAGTTAACTCACAGTAAATATTAGAAGCAGACACGATTTACCGACAGAGGAGTCTCTGATTAGCAAAAGCTTAAACATATAATTGCTACAGAAACCCAAAAGAATAAGAAATGAACTTGGAAGAAAAAGGAGAAAGAAAGAGTAGAGTTGAGTAATCGGCTTACCATTCGTTGCTCATAATTGACGATGAGAAATACAAAATTGTTGTGGGAGAAGAAGATACAAAAATGTGAACGTCGGTCCTCACAGAGAGATGTAAGGAAAGAGCACGAAGAAGACTCTAGAGAAAACCAGAAAATGAATCGTGAAACAATAAATTGAAAAGAGGGTAAAATAGACATTAAAGTAAAACAAATTAGCTGATGCGTTAAAACGCTCCTCTAGGGGAGCTTCTCCAAATTCATCTGGTTGGGTTAAATCAGCCAACCCAACCAGCTAATTACCAAACAAGTCAAATAGCTTTTTTATAAAGTTGATCAACTGATTTGGGTCAAACAACTATTTTTTAGCTGATAAGCCAACAATCAAACGAGGCCAAACATCAGTACAAGAGAAATAAATTAAAAAAGGCTTTAAATGTCTCAGAGGGACCTTAAAATCTGCTTGCTTAGGCAAACAATCACACTAAACTCCAAATAAGCACAAAAGTACTTACATTACAAGATTACAAGACAAGGGTTTCTGGGGAGCTTTGCTTCCATTTTATAACGCCAAGAAGTCCAGGATAATAATTAACTTAAGGGTTTAGGACTTTGCAATAAGATATTCAACTTGTTGTATTATTATCTTTGCTTTTCTCCTATTGTTAGTAAATTCCAACTAAGTTTGTACTATCGACACACTTAATATGGATTTCTATAGCCACAATTACCTCCCTAATCCCATTGTAAATAGATTTAAATAGTGATCATGAGTTCCTTTCCGTGAGTTCAAAGATTTTTCTGTTTATTTCTCTCCAAATATCATAGACACAGCAACTCAAACCTATCTTGAATATGGTTAAGCCGTGATTATTCTATAATTCGACCCTCAAAGACTAGCTTACCTCTTAAGCCAGGTTTCTTATTGATAGTGTAATGTGCACCCCTCTAACCCTAAATAGAACTATTATAGGTGCATTAGAAAAATAAGTGATCCAAAATTTTATGAAAAATTTGCATAAGATATATAAGCCATTAAGATTGTTATCCTATTTAATTATGTCAAAGATTTTAACCTTATTGTTAACAATCAACCAAAGTATACATGAAATTTTAGGCAAGTTCCCATTAAATCAAACCAATTTCCACGAAGGGACAATTATTTCATGAGCTCTAAAGAGGGATACATAAGAGCTGTTTGAGAAGTTTTTTAGCTATGCCTTGACCATATAGTTGTATCCTCTTTGCTTAAATCAGGACCAAAGTTTTGTACTGTGTTTATGATTGTAGTGAAACCACAATGAACACATTGCCACCTTTCACCTTTGATTATCTCTTTAACTCTTGCTCTAACTAGAATAGTGAGATGAAGTGAGCTAAACTCTACAAGCAAGTAAAGAGGTCTTAATTTGTTCCTATTGTCATACTAGAAACTAGTTTTTTTTCCTCGATTCCCATTCAAAAATTTCATTTCCTTAGCCATGACTTTTCTCAATTTAGAAGTTGATTGATGGTATAAGAATTGTCAAGTTTATTCTTTATATTCCAAAAGCTATTTCCTTTTAGGTACTCCTCTTGTATCCATTAATCTACAAAGATTTATGATCATTACAAAGTCTCCATATTCTTTTAGCAAGGAGAATTTTTTAGTAATTCTTGTGGACCTAATACTGAGGGCACCCTATTCCTTAGGCAAACATAACTCCCTCCAACTTACCTTGGTTATTCCATTTTTGGATGTCCCACTAATCCAAAAAATTTCTTTAACATCTTCTCCATTCTTATGGTGAGGTTCTGGAGCAAGTAAACATGTGAACCCTAGAAAATATGGAGATTATTGAGGATGGATGTAAAAAGATGACACCTACTAAAATAAGATAAAGCTTATTTTTCCTTCTAAAGATAGCATTAAACAGAGGGGCATATCTCTATAGGTAGGTCTATAAGTAGTAATAAAAATGCCCAGGTATTTAAAAGTAGGCATATAAATTTTAAGTCTTGAATAATTGGTAAGCTTCTGAGTTAGAACACTATAAGTAACAAAGGCATATAACTAGCTCTCACTGTAGATAACTTTGAGGCATGAGATCTCTGAGAATTGGTTGAAAGATTGCATGAGTGTACCAACTACTAGTTTATTGCTCCATAATGCAAGATCAAATTAGCCAAAATGGATATGTTAAACAACTTTATAGACTTGCATTTATAATGGTATTTAAAAGGCATAATTTGCTTGATATTATAAGAGATAAATCTAGTTAATACCTCAATGCAAATGATAAAGATGAGTGTGAAATAGGGTCTCCTTGTTTGATCCTTTTAGCTCTCTTAAAACACTAGTTGGCATGCCATTGATAATGATAATATATGTTGGACTAAAGATACACTAATCTATCTATTGGTTGAATATAATTGGGAAACTAAAGGCCCAGAGAGCATTCAGAATAAATTTCCAGCTAATGTTTTCAAATGCTTTGTAAAAATCAATCTTCAAATAGCAACATCTAATTGATTTTTTGTAATGTTATGACTTGAACAACTCCTAAGCTATGAAAATGTTGTCTTCAATATTCCTTCTTGATATAAAATCACCTTATGATAAATTGATTAAGCTACTTGATAAGTGTTTAATTATTTATATTTTTAGGTTTATATTTAATGCATTTTGCTCGTCTATTTGGGTGTTTTTTTAATTTTAATACATAATTCAATTGTATTATATTTTTATGTTATAATTCACTTATTTAGAGTAAAAAATAATTTGGAAAAATTTAAAGCAATTTAGAGCTGTTTTGACCTAGTTATGAAGATGCTGAAAAAGTACATGGCACCAATATATCCATGTAGATGCTTGTGTACTTTAACATGGACATGTTTCATATAAGACAAGTAGGCTTAAAGTTTCAAAGAGTTACACGATCATCATATTTTATGCCTGTGTTTGCTTTGAATTTAAAGGTTTCATGATTTTTAAAGTACATAGCCACCAACACAACCGTGCTGATGCCTATGTACCCTCCAAAAACCTAATTTTCAAACTATAAAAGACAAGATTATATGGAAAAATGAAGAGGAGGCTTAAGAAACACAAAAGAAAACGTTAGGATGATAGAAAATTCAAAGAATAACCAAGGACCCTTTTGGAGTGGATTATCATTGATCTAAAGTAAAGTTTTTGAATATTAAAGGGATTTCATCATGTTATCCTTAATTTTTAGTTTTATATTCAGCTTTGATGTTATGTTGATATGATTATGAGCTAAACCCTTTATGGTATCCAGATTAGAAGAACCCTTGGGCAAACCTTGTAATGATTTTATTTTATTTTTTAGTTTCATTAGGATTCAATTATGTGTTCTTTATTATTCTTGAATTAATATTACTGGAATATTGATTTATGTGTGATTTCATGCAATTGAGATTGAGAAATCCTTTGTATAAATAGATCCAACATAATTAAAAGAAGTTGCGTGCAAAACTATAGATAGGTCAACATAAATCTTCTAGAATAGAAAACTTAATAGTGAAATTTATAAATTGATTAATGAAAATTTATAGATTTTAATTAGAAAGGGATTTAAATAAATCAACTTAGGATTAATTATTAATAGTCTGGAACAAAGGTATAAGCATAATTGAAAAATTTTCACAGTCCAATGAACTATAGATTAAATTGATGCATAAAGTCATAATTGTATAAGAAGTCTTAGGGGGATTTGAATCCTAGGTACTACTATCTTATTTAATTGTTTCTTAGTTTAATCTTCATTCTAACTAATCAATTATGCATAATTGTTTTAGTTTATAGTTTTAATTTTGAATTTGATTAATCATCATCATCATCATAATTTGTTAAACTAGATAATGGAGAGATGATTAGTACAAGTAATTTTAATCCTTATAGGATTGACTCATACTCGTTAGTATTAGTTATAGTTACACCATACGTTGTGGTAAAACATAACTCATCAATAGGAAGTTTTTTAAAGGATGTTGATCAAAATGATTAATTATGAGTTTAGTTGCAATGGTGATTTGATTTATTAAACAAATAGTTTTGAGTTTTAATGATTAAGTTGGTTTTAAATTATGTGTAATTTGTACATGCATTAAGTTAAATGTGAATTCTTTTTTAATCTTTTCATTATGAAAAAGGAAAAAAATTAGTATGTGAATAAATGAGCATAAATAATTTAACTTCGTAAGGGAAGGGAGTTAGGCCCAGGCTTGGCCCGAAGTCAACAAGCCAGGCCTAGGTTGACTGAGCTTCTAGCCTTAAAATTCTAAAAAAGTTGGGCCTCTGGGGCATATGTAAAAACTGAAAGGACATCGTTTTACTGCAATAATAAAATAACATCATTTTTCTGGATGTATATTGTAATCTGACAAGGCTAAAACAATGTAGTTTTGTGATAGGGGCAAGGAGACGTCTTTACCCTTTTTAAAAAAGTTTTATCTTATAGTGAAATGATGTTATTTTGCACCTAGTTTAAAACGATGTCGTTTTCCTCTAGGTTAGCATATACCTTTTTAGTTTTTCCCCTTCCTTCCTCTTTGTCTCTCTTTTGTCCTTCCTAACTCTCCCCTGTGTGCCTAACTACCTCCTGGTTTCATCTTCTTCTTCCAATCTACAGTCTGCACCCCACTGTCCGCTACCCCATAGGCAGTCTGCAAGTCCACAGTCCTATAGCTATTCACTAGCCTAGAATAATTAAGAACTTGTGTGGAGGTAGCAACTATAGTGCTAAGGAAGTGGCAGCATGATTTCAATTATTTTTATAGTAAGTTTTCTTTCATTGCCTTCTTTTTATATATTGGAATGACCTTAGTTACAACTTAAGTGATTAATATATGTCTACTCTAAACATTGGCAATTTGTGCAAATTATAAGAGGAAGTTAAAAAAGAAGTTAGGGTTCTTTATATAATCCTTATCTGAAGTATAGTTAATATGCATAGCTTAATTTTGTATTGTACAACAACTTGTGCCTTATAATGTCAAAATCTGCTCTATTTTCTATATATGCTTAATCTGTGTTGAAAGGGAAGGGAACTACTACTATTGAGTTTTGTTTCGTTTCACTCTTATTTATTGTTAAAGATAATACAACACCACCCTTTTCCTATTGCCACTAATTTTTAAGAATATGGTCTTTTTCAGGGAGAGTTTTGAGATAGATTTGAGAAGAAATAAAACTTCTACTTTCAATGGTTTTATCTTTTTAGGTGTTATTGATTGTTTTAAATTTGCTACTATAGAATCATTTTTTTTTCAAAATCTAGTAATAGTTTGCATCATAAGAACTTCCTATTTATTTAGCAAAATATAAAGCTTGAGGTACTATATTTTGGAGACATCTTTTGAACAGAATATAGAAAATAAAGCATAAACTCAAAAAGCATTGATAAAATGAAACATTCAATTAATAAAAAATCTCATTCTAAATTTTCCATTGGCCTTATTCAATACATCTGTGAAACTCTATACTTACGTCAAAACTAAAGAAGTATAAGTAACATGATAATTTTTAAAATTATTTTCAATGATATTCTTTTCAAGAATCCAAGTGAATCATAGTAGTGCACCATATAATATAGTATAACTATTAATGAATAGTAATTTTTGGACATAAAAATTATGAAAGTCATGAATACACCAATGAGTAGGGTAAAATGCACCAAAGATAGCTGGAGGACTCACGAAAATTGTCTTTTAAAGACACAATTTTTATAAGGCCAAATAATAAAGTTTTGTTCTTTTCATATTAAAAATTTTAATTGAAAAGTAATAACACATCGTCTTATTAAAGATCATTAAGAATAATTTAGTTAGTAAGCTGAACTTGTTTGTGTTTATATATAACCTTAAATGATATATATATATATATATATATTATGTTCTTTATCATTTAAGGTACTTGTCATCCTTATTTAAAAGCTTTTATTGTAAGGATATTTTTAAAAAATGGATCTTGATGCTCTAACATTATGTTTGTGTTCGTACCTTACATTAAACTATATAAAGTTTTGGTCGAGTTAAAAGTAAGTTATATTGTGTAATAAGTCCAACACACATTATTTTTAATTATTGAATATTTTTAAAATATAAAATTATTATTTAATGCTTCAAAAGAATTATTGATGACCGCTGTCGGATTTCAAATGACTTATATTAGTAGCGATGTTGTATTATGTTTGATTTCAAATTTGTGAATAACATATATAGTTATATATTGATTGTTTCATATGGATGAACATATTCCAATGAAGAGTTATAATCTGGTATCAGAGAGTCTACAAGTGAAAACTTCTAATCTTGTATTAAGTGAAGATAAAAGTTTAGATCCATTGAAAAGTGATGTTTGAAATCACTTCAATAAGGCTAGATTAATGAATAGAGTAAAGAAAGCTAAATGTAAATATTATTGCAGGATGTTAGTTGAGAGTTCAAAAGTTGGAACCTCTCATTTGAAGAGAAATATGGATTCGTGTAACAAAAAGAAGATCGTATCAGAAGATCAAACATTTTTGACCCCTAACTTTATAAGAGGGAAGAATGAAATGATTACTACAGCTTATGATAACAAGTCAAGGTTTTTGATTTCTTCTATGCTAATAGATGATAAACTTCCACTATTTATAGTTGATACGAAAAAGATTTAGGATGTTGCTTAATTTACTGGAACCATCCTTCAAGATCCCCACTCAAAATACATTAAAGAAGGACATTATAAAGATATATGAGGATAACAAGAAAGAAATTTAAGATTGAAAGATGGGATGCCATCACAACAGACATATGGACATCTGATAACCAAAAGAAGGGGTTATATGGCAGTGACATCACATTATATTGGCAATAAATGGACTTTACATAGTATAATTTTGAGGTAAATTATATTCTTTAATATTTTTATCATTTATTTTTTGGTTATGTTATGATTGATATTTGGTCATATTTGTGAATATTATTTTCATTTATATGCTGGCACTATATACAAGTTAAAGGTTGGCAATTATATTGGTCGATTATTTAATAAATTTGAATATCGACACCATATTATCCACCATAACAATAAAAAATTATAGCACAAATGATACTATGATTGAAAAGGTGAAGAATAAGATATAGGTTGTGAGCTTGATGGTTGGTGGAAGTTTATCCATATGTGTTGTTTTGTACATATTCTGATTGTGAAGGATGAGTTGGACATGAAAAAGGAAGCAATAGATGCGATTCAGGATAGTGCAGTATATTAGAGTGTAACACCTAAAAGAGTTAAGAATTTGAAGAAATTGTATAACAATATACATTCTAAGGATGAAGTAGTTGGTTTTAGATTGTCCAACTAGATAGAACTTAGACTTCAAGATGTTGGAGTCGACAATCGAATATCGTGAGGTGATTACAAGAATGAGACGAAAAGATTCTCAGTACATTTGTCTGCCTATAGAAGACCAATAAGAGTTGGCTAAAGAAATTTGTAAGAAGTTAGAATTATTTTATATTATGACTGAATTGTTCTTAAAAATAAAATATCCAACTTCGTACTGTTGCTTTAGCAATATGTGTGAGATCAAGAAAGCTTTATCTGATTAAATGTTTGATTATAATGGGGTGATTCGAATAATGACAGAGTAGATGAGGCATAAGTTGAATTTTTATTGGTATATGGTTAGACATACTGTTGCAGTCATATCTGTGTTAGATCCGAGATATAAGATGGAGAGGCATAATTTTATATATAAGGTCTTGTACAGTAATCAAGTTCAAGAGCATGTTGATGTCATGAAACAATTTTGGTATGATTTGTTTAATGTTTATCAATTCATATTGGGCAAATTTCAGGATTGAGTTCATAGTAGTTCTTGTTGTTCAGTTCTAAGTTTAGGTTTAGACTCATTTTTAAGGGCATTGTGTTACTTTTATTTAAAAAATTCATAAAAGAAAAAAGGGCTAGGACTTATTATAATATAATGAAGTTAGATAAATATTTAATAGAAGATTGTGTGGCCTAAGTTGAAAGTGTACAGTTTGATGTATGTCATGATGGAAGAATCGTAAAAATTATTTTTTAATTATGCAAGTAATTGCATAAGACCTATTAGCAGGTCCTTCATATATTGTTGCTTAAGAGTCTGCTTTTAGCACTAGTGGTCGCCTTATTTCCTCATCGTGCGCGACTTCATCCTCGTAATGTGGAAGCCTTTATATGTACTCGAAGTTGGTTATATACTAAGTTTGTCTATTTTTTATATTATCTTACCGTATATTGTTTTCTAATTTGTATATTAATACTGCCACAGAAACTGATGCGAAGGTAACTAGTCATACTCATACTCATTCAATGAAAAAAATATTTTAATAAAATATTAGATGATAAAGATATATTTAATTGTTTATTAGTTATTAGCAAGTGCTTAATATTCCTTTAATTTTAATATTACAGTACTAATTATAATGTTGCTATAAATATATGGAGTGATGCAAACTATTTACGATCCTAACTACAATGATTGACTACTATCCTGTTTCCTTTACTCCAGGTTTGTTATCTTTAATCTTTTTTTTAAAAATTACTTATTTGTTATGTTATTTCATTTTGTTATAATTAAAGATATAATTATTGTAATTGCTTTTTATTTCTAAATTCTTAACTTCAATCAATATCTGTTGTCCTACTGCTCTCCAATTTTCACTCTTCACTCTCTCAGTCCTAGACTCTAATATTATTTCATGATTTCATCTTGATTTTTTGTAAAAGGTTTCATTAAAAAATTGGACAATATTTTTTTGTAAATTATGTCATCAATTAAATGAAATTTTCCTTTCTCATTAATTAAATGTATTTCTCATAATTTCAAGATTTCTATTCAATTAAATGAAAAATATGAACTTATTTTGTTTTTTGTTTTTCAATTTGGGCAGTTTTCAATTAAAAAAAGCCCCCAGACTTGAAACTATGTACAATCTTTTTCTAATTCAAAATATCATCGTACATAAAGATTTTATAAGTATTACTAATAGTAACTGAAACTTTTTTACTTCAAAATTTGTTGTATAGTTTTTTTATACATATTAACAACTGATATGTAAAAGAATAGAAATTCATCTTATTTATTTTGTCATTATATATATGTTAGATATATTAATTCATTAAAATTCTCATTTTCTATTAATGAATTGTAATTTGTATCATCAATTAAATTAATTTCTCATATTATAAATAAATATATAATTTTTTTCATTTCCTATCCTTCATAAATGAATTAAGTTTCAACTTATTTATTTTAACATTTTATGTATTCATTCATTAAAAACCTACTTTTTTTTGTTAATCATTGTAATTTGTATCATCAATTATATAAATTTCTCATATTATATGTAAATATATATATTTTCCATTTCTCATCATTCGCAAATGAATTTAGTTTCATCTTGTTCATGTTATCACTTTATGTACATTTTATGTATCATTCAATAAAAATCTTATTTTTATTAATCAATTATATTTTGTGTCTTTAATTTAATAAATTTATCATATTATATTTTTAATTAAATTAAATTTTGTATTAAATAAATTCAAAATTTTAAAAATATAAAAATTGGCCCCAATTGGACTTCGACCTATCAGAGGCTTGGATCAGTTTGAGTCTTGGGCTACCTGAGGCCTGATTGGGCCAAGCCCCTGGGCTTACATCCTAAGGCTCGGGCCTATAGGCCTAATCCACTACCATTCGTACACTCCATTGGATTTGTATCAATAAAAAACTGAAAGTTAAAAGACTAATGTTATTAGCCATTTGAGATAGTGCCTTAGCTTAGTAATTGGGAGTATTCATGACAAGGTGTTTACTCTCGCGTTAAAATGTTAAGGAACTTTTCAAACAAGCTTGTAAAATCTCCTATATTTTTTAAATTTAGTTTTTTATTTTTAATAAAGGGTATAAAATAATTTAAGTTTTTAGCATTTTTCTCATGTATGTTTGCTTTATGCATTAAGTGCAATGATGTGAATTAAGTTGAAAATTGAAGAATTGTGAAGTGAATTAGGTTGATCTATAATTTGATGCTAGTAATTAAGTTCTTAACAATTCAATGAACATTGTAATCAAAATGAATAATGGAGAATCTTGATTTAATGCTTTTTCGAAGTTTTTCTTATTAAGATGAGAGTTCAACCAAATGCTTAAGTGTGGGGGAGTTTGATAAATGCTTAACTATTCATATTTTTAGGTTTATATTTAGTGTATTTTATTTATTTATTTGCTTTTTTGGTACTTAATTTGTTAATATTGTGTTTTTATGTTGTAATTCACTTATTTGAAGCAAAAGAAACAAATCGGGACAAGTTTGGGGCTATTTGAAATTGTTTTTAACCAAGTTAAGAAGATGTTAGAAAAGTATATGGGCACCAACATGCCTATGTTGATGCTCATGTACTTCAGCGTGGTCATGTTTCACAAAACAAGTGGTTTTAAAAGTTTCAGAGAGTTATACGACTATCAACATAACCATGCTAGAGACCGACATGCCCATAATGATGCTTATATTTATATTTTGAGCTTATGTTTACTTTGGATTCAAAGGATTCATTATTTTAGAAGTATATAACCACCAATAAGCTTGTGTTGATGCCCATATAGCACCCAAAAACCTAAATTTTGAAGTATAAAAGATAAAATTAAGAGGAAAAGGAGGCTTGAGAAACACACGAAGAAACCCTAGGATAGTAGAAAGCATGAAGCACAAGCAAAAAAACCTTTGGGTTAGATTTTCATCAATCTAAAGTGAAGTTTCTGAACATTAAAAGGATTTTATCATGTTATCCTTGATTTTTCAATTTTCTCTTTAGCTTTGATGTTGTATTTGATATGATTATGAAGGAAACTCTTTATGGTAACTTAGATTAAATGAACCTTAGGATGGCCCTTATATTGATTTTATTTTAATTTATTCTTTAGTTTCATTGAGATTCAATTATGTGTTTTGTATTATTCTTCAATTAATATTACAAGCATGTTGATTCATACGTAATTTTATGTAATTGAGATTGATAAATCCTTTGTATAAATAGATCTAGCATAATTGAAAGGAGTTTCATATAAACCTAGATTAGTGTCAAACCTAATAATGAAATTCGTAAATTGATTAATACATCTTTAGGAGTTTTAATTAGAATGATATTTCAACTAATCAACATAGGATTAGTTATAGGAACAAGTATCCTTTTCCAAGGATAGATGATTTACTCGATCAGTTACAGGAAGCTTAGGTGTTTACTAAGTTAGATTTGAGATTAGGGTATTATCAGTTGAAGATAGCGGAAGCTAATGTACCAAAAAGCACGTTCAGGACTAGATATGGGCACCTTGAGTTTTTGGTGATGCCGTTTTTGTTAACAAATGCTCTGGTAGCTTTTATGGCTTTGATGAATAAGGTATTCCAAACTTATTTAGATCATTTTGTGATTATATTTATAAATGATATCTTGGTGTCTTTGAAAAGTAGAGAGGAACATTCTAAGCATTTGAGGTTAATCTTACAGATAATGAGAGATAAGCAATTGTATGCCAAGTTCAGTAAGTGTGAATTTTGGCTTGGTCAAGTAGTATTCTTGGGTCATATATTATCTGGATAGGGCATACATGTATAACCAATGAAAGTAGAGGTAGTGATGAAATGGGAAGCTCTGAGGAATGTATTTGAGATCCAAAGTTTCGTTGGATTAGTAGTTTATTATAGGAGATTTACTGAGGGTTTTCATTGATCTGAGCCCTTTTGATAAAAATTCAGAGGAAGAATGTACCACTCAGATGGACTGATGAATGTCAAAGAAGTTTTGAGAAACTAAAGCATTGGTTAATTACAACACTGGCGTTAGCTATTCCATCTGGATTTGGAGGTTATATGGTGTATAGTGATGCTTCATAATAAGGGTTAGGATGTGTTCTGATGTAGTATAATAAAGTGATTGCATATGCATTGAGATAATTAAGGTCTTATGAGTTTAACTATCTGGTTTATGATTTAGAACTTGCTATAGTGGTATTTGCTCTGAAAATTTGGAAACATTATCTGTATGGTGAGACATTTTAGATATTCATAGATCATAAAAGTTTGAGTTGTTTATTGAGTTAGAAGGAGTTGAATATGAGACAGATGTGATGGATTTAACTGTATAAGGATTATGATTACACAATAGAGTATCATCCTGATGCATTAAGCAGGAAATCTAATAGTAGTGTAGCTTAAGTATAGTTATCGACGTTACCAAATCTAGTACAACTGAGAGCATTAAATGTTAAGTTGAATTTGGTGCAGAATGAAGCATCAGTCGCTATATTGAAGCTTAGACCAATGTTATATGAAAGGATTAAAAAAGCCCAAAGTAAGGATCCAGAATTAGTGAATCTTGTTAAGAAGTTGAAAGTGAATCCAAATTCTGAGTTTGAATTGAGAAATGATGCATCGTGGTTGAAGTAGAGATTGTGTGTACCTGATGTGGATGATTTAAGGGAAGAGAGTTTGGAGGAAGCACATATAGCCCCTTACGCTATGGGTCCTGATACTACCAAGATGTATAATACGTTGAAGCAACACTTTTAGTGACCAGGGATGAAGAAACAAGTGGTTGAATATGTTGCTAAGTGCTTGACATGCCAACAGATAAAGGCAGAGCGTCAGGCTCTGGTTGAAAAGTTATAGTCACTACTTACTTCAGAGTGGAAATGGGAGAGGATTACTATGGATTTTATTATGGGTTTGTTGAGGACTCTGAGGGTACATGATATTATATGGGTCATTGTTGATAAATTGACGAAGTCAGCCCATTTCTTACCAGTGAGAGAGGACAATACATTAGATCAGTTTGCTTGAAGATATGTAAATGAGATATTGAGGTTACATGGGGTCCCGGTGTCTATTGTATCAGACTAAGACCCCAGATTTACTTCGAGATTTTGGGAAAGTTTGCAAACAACATTAGGTACGAGGTTGAACTTTAGTACTGCATTTCATCCTTAGACAGATGGACAGAGTGAGACGACTATTAAAACTGTTAAGGGTATGCTTAGAGCTTATATTTTGGAATTCCAAGGAGTATGGGATCAGTATGCAGCTTTGATTGAATTTACATATAATAATCATTATCACAGTAGTATTGGTGGCACCATATGAGGTGTTATATGGCAGAAAGTGTCATTCGCCTTTGTCCTAGGACAAAGAGGGTCTAAGGATTGTTGAAGTCCCAGAACTGATTCAAGACACTGTTGATAAGGTTAAACTGATCTAAAATAGAATTAAAGTGGATCAAGATAGGAAGAAAAGTTATGTGGATCTGCACCGGAGAGATATGGAGTATCGAGTAGGAGATAAAGTATTTTTGAGAGTATCACCTTGGTAAGGAATGCTAAGGTTTGGTAAAAAGGGTAAGTTAAGCCTTAGATACATTTGTCTATATGAGATTATTAAGAGAATTGGACCATTGGATTACAAGTTAGCATTATCACTAGAAATGTCTCAGATTCACAATGTGTTTCATGTCAGTATACTTAAGGGATATCAGTTGGATCCAACACATGTATTAACAACACAGGAAGTTGAAATTGCAAGTAATTTGAGTTATGTTGAGGAACCGATTTAGATACTGGGTTATCAAAATAAGCAGTTGAGAAACCGAGTGATCCCATTGGTTAAAATCCTGTGGAGGACTCATTTGAGAGAAGAAGCTACATGGGAGACGGAGAGAATCCTTTGGAGGAATCATTTGAGAGAAGAAGCTACATAGGAGATGTAGGAGAACATGAGGAAACAATATCCCCACCTATTTGATCAATAAGGTAAGAATTTTGAGGACAAAATTTCTTTAGGGGGGGGGGATTGTAATATCCTGTTTTCCATGCTAAGGGTTAGGACATAAGATCCTAGACCATTGTACATAAGAAACAGTATTGAGATATTAAGAGGCGCATTGCATTCACATACATATCATTTGCATACATATATGAATTATGTTATTGTACGCATTACAAAGATTGTTTATGCACTTAATCGACATATTCTAGGTTATAAAAGGTTTAAAATGATTATGACGTGAATTGTGAATTATTATGTCTTGAATTTTGATTTAGTGAATTATAATTATTAATTAGGAAATTAATTGTTACAATTGGGAGATTTATAAATTTATGTGTATTTTTGGGCTAGGAAAAATGTCAAGTGGTTTGACAAATTGATATATGGTAATAGGAATAAATAACACGTGGCATTACATATTGAGTGACATTTAGCATAGAAAATTGGGTGAAAAATGGCTTAGAGATTGAGAAATAAGTGGGCTAGTTATTAAGAGACAAGTGGAACCACAGGAAGATGACATGTGGTAAGTGACAAGTGTCAAATACTTGCCACTCACCACTCACGACACAAACCAATTGAAAGACCATCTTTGTCTTTCATTTTACTTTTGCTACATGCTTTCTTCATTCTCTTCTTCTTTCTTCTCTCAATTTCATGACACCCTCACCCTCACCACATCGAGTTTTTACTATCATCCTTCACTTTGCCACTCTAAGATCTTTGTTGTCTTCTTCTTCTTGATGAAAGCATAGCCTTTCCCTCCTTAAAATGGTGATGATTGTGTAAGTGTAGGAGCTAGATTATGCGATGATTTGAAGGAGCTTTGGAGTTAAATAAGTAAGTAAAATATTGTTTTTCATGGCTTGTATTAATAGAAATGTATATGATGATAATGTAAGCATAGATTGATGGTGATAATGGAGTTGAATGTGTGCTGAACATTGATGAATGAATGAATATATTGATGTTCTGTTTTTGTATAAATGATAAATAATAGATTATGAATTATAGTATAGATGTTTTTGAGTTGGAATGGAGGTGATTTTGATGAGCAATTGAAGTTTAAATTATGAACTATGAAGAAGGTATGTTTGATATAGTATGTAGGGGTTAAAAATATGGAAAAGCATGGAAGAAATTGACTAGAAATGAACCTAGTTTGATGTTGAATAAGTTGATAAAGTGTTTGATAAGTTTAAGTTGTTAATTGAGGTTATAACTTAAGAATGGATTGATGATATTAATGTATATAAAATCTGGAAATTTATGAATGATATAAGAATGAAGGTGTTATTGTGAATGTAAATGTGATCCAAAGAATACGAGTGATGTAAATTAAGTATGAATGAATGAAAATTTGGATATTGTGTGAATATATAATGCTAGAAAAAGGATTGGAGAATACAGGATTGATGAATTTAGAATAATCAAGTTTCTTAAGTATAAACCTAAGTGTAAATTAGACATGTCCAAGTGATAATGTTTGAAGGATCAAGACTTGTGATTTAAGGACACATACTCGAGAAAGTCAAATTGAGCATAAATTGATCATGATACATGTATATGTACATGATTGAATATCCATATGAATGAGCAACTGAGTAATGTGAATAATTGTGTTTATTGTATGATTTAGACGCTCAAGTCAAACACCAGCATGTAGACTTTGTCGATTCGTGGAGGCAATAGCTATCTAGAGCGTACTGTGATCTAACCTAGATTTTTCTTGCTAAGGTTAATTATTTTTGTTTAAATTCCAGTTATTGAAATGTTATTGATATGAATGTGATAATTCCGGACATTAATAGTCCGAGGAGTTTGATAATTGAGATTGTATTGGAAGTGTTCATAATTGAATTTGAATCTGAAAGAAATATGTGTACTCAACGAGATGTTAAATGTTGTACTTAGATCCGATTAAAAATGTGAAAATGACTATGAGTAATGAATGAAAGTGATTGTTAGTATAATTTATGAAATGATACATTTCATCATATTGATATGCATAATCAGATAAAGGAGTTGTGACCAGAGTGACCAGAGAAAAAGAGCTTAAGCTCAGAATGCACATAAAGAGCCATAGACTTAGTATTTAACATGGGTCCGGTATCCACAATAGGTACGGGACAGTTATTAATGAACTTGGTATCCATTATGAATACGGGACAGTGAAAAAGGAGCTCGGTCACAATAAAGTAATGATGAACGAGTCACATGTGCATATGCATTTGCAAATATAAATATATTTATATGTATTATGTGAAAGGAAATAATTGTGTACATATTAATGAGATTATTGATTGAGATAAATGATCAATTCATTTTGAAACGAGTTTATGAAACATGACGTGACATTCAATATTTGATAATGTGATTTGTTTGTGAAATGGATTATGAATTTGTCATTGTGATTGATATGAGTAAGCACTCAAGGATGGTTCCCTCACTATGTTCACAAAACTCATCAAAATTGCAAATGTTGATTTTTAGGTACAAGGACGACTTAGCTCCTAAGGCAAACTAGTAGAAGTCTAGTTCTGTCGATTTCGGACTCAAGAATGGCTCAAAGGTCGGTCATATGATATTGAGGATTTAGATTGAGTATTTTGTTTAGTTACTCATTTCATGTAAAACTGTTGTAAAAGAGTATTAAATTCTTATATGTTTGTGATACTGCATATACAGATTATATAGTGAAATGCTACAATATGAGTTATGTTTTATAATGGAAATAAGGAGTTGATCTTTTAAACAATTATGTTATATGTATGATGCCGTATTAAGTGAATGTGATTACTCTAACATGGCATTTTTATAGGGTATATTCTTGAATGTCCTCTGGATGTTCAGGTATGTGCCTCATGTTAGTGGGGTGTTACATTTACCCTAAATAGCAAATACTACGAAAAAAAAGAGAAAGGACCTAAAAAGCGAGCCTCCAATCTACCACTTTTAGAAAAACTCTAACAAGAGAGAAGGACTCTCAAAATCTGCCATTTTTAGAAAGCTCCAAGAAGAGAGGAGGAACCTGTAGAGAAGTTTTTGTTACTTTCCATAAGCTTAGCTAGTCTCTTTCAGTTTCAATGCTTTATTTTCATATTCATTCCATTAGTTTACAACTTTCTTAGCGTTAATCATAGTTTTCCATGTTTAAGAATGTTAGAATGAATGTTTAATGGATTTTATAGTTGAACTTTATGAATTTTGTGAGGAACCTTTATGTTATATCAATGGATGTTTATTCCTTTAATTTTCCAGCTTTAATCTTGGTTGTTTGAGGTTATTTATGTGCTTTTTCAGATCTGAACTTTTTGGGTATTTGAATGTTTAATGGTTTATGTTATGGGTTTTTGCTTATTTGTAATGCTTTGGATTAATTTGTGCTTAATAGTTAGGATTTATGCATGTTCTCAGATGCATGATCAATTAATTTAGGTTTTTGAGCAAGTTGTGTGTTGGAAGTTTTATTTTGATGTAATTAGTTTAGATTTTGTAATTTGGGTTATGATTAGTTATTTGCTAGCATAAAGAGTTTTCATTTCTATTAAGTTAGTGTTAAATTTCAGTTTTTATCACTTCCTTTATAATTTCCAACCTTGGTTTTATTTAATTAAGTATGGGTTTTGTTTATTTAATGTCATTGTGCTTAATATAAACATGTATGGCTAAAATACTCAGGGGTTTGGAGATGTTATATGGGTGAAAGGATGGAAATTGTGGGAATGGAGTTGAATTTGTCTTAAATTGGTGCTCGTAGGTCTAGGTTGGTTTGAGATTTAGGATAACTGTTATGAATTAGGAATTGCTTATAGGCTTGATCACCCTTTAGGTAACTTTCTAATTCAAAGGCTAAGGATGAGCGTGCGATATGTAATAGTCCATAGTGATTCCCAAAAGTAGCAATAGGTTAGTTGAATTTGTTAGGATACTTAATCAACTAATCTAGGATCCCATATCTTTAGGTTACACCTTCCGAGCTTATTAGTAGGTGGCCTAAGTTAGTTGTTTCTTAGTACCTAATGCATCTACGCTATTAAACTTAGAGAGTTTATTCTAGGTTATAGTGGAGATCGAGGCATTTCTAGAGCTTATTAGTTTTTCCTATTTTAAGGAAATTAAGGGTTCAAAAGCTTAATCGAGTCCATAGGCTAGCACCAAGATGAGAGTACCTTTTCTTTAGATTCAAGGATCAATGAATATCCTCGAATCCCGAAGTTATCTCCAACCCACTTCTTTACCATTTTATTAGTACTTTTTAAATTCGCTTTGTGTTTGTCTTTTTGTTTACGTTCTTTACATCTTAGCTGTCTCGTTTCATCATTTCAGGATGTTTTATTTTCTTTTGTTTACAATAATTGAAATAACATTTGCCTCCTAGCTCTTTGTGGTTCGACCCTTACTCGCCATTTACTGAATAATTTGGTAGTTAGGAATTTATTATTTGGTAGTTAATGACAGGCTATCATGTTTCCTTCCTGTCTTCTCCTCAAGTCATCTTCTCTTCTCTCCCCTACTTACTTTTTGCACTTCCTTGCTCCCTTCCTTTAGACAACTCTAAGGACTACTTTGTAATTTTCCACTTTCCCTTCATCACAATTTACTATTTTTAGAAGCTAATTTAGGAAATTTTATGCATAGTTCTCCATCATATGCCCTGTAAGAAACGTTGCAGACCTTAAGTGGTGCTTGTTTGAGGATTTTTCAGTATTAACTTCTAAGGTTCAGGCTCTAAAGCTTAGTGAAAGCTCCAAATCATCTATTGGTTGTCCTCCTATACTTACATTCTCTCCACCTTCGCCTACTTCCTCTCCTATCCCCACGCTTGCCTTAGATTTGTAGCTATAAACTCTGAACCTACATGAAAAAAATATCATGTCCTTAAGTCACTAGGGATTCAAATCCATATTTAAAACTCTCCAGTGATCCCCTAAGCCATACTGAAATTTCTTAAATAGTAACACTACCTTTAGCAGTATTAAAAGCAGATGCTGAGCTCTAGAATGCAATCTTAATTTGACTTTTTCTATATAGGAGAATCTCTTTACCTTCCATGAAAGCTTGGTAATGAATAATTGAAAATATTTAGGATTCAAAGATATGCTTGTAAATGATCAAGACATCTTCCTCTTCAGATTTATAGTAAATCGAACGTTAGCCCTTGGCATGTGAAAAAATAAGCCATTGCTTCTACAAAATTGGAGGCCAAGAATGAATTGTGAAGAGATCAAGCAATCCAATATTCCTATGTGGATGTGCATTCATGGCATTCCTTTAAAGTATTAGACAACTACTAGACAACCAAAGGCAGATTATTCAAGTATGATTTCTCCCAATATTTGAAAGATGCTAATAATATACAAATTTAGAATGAAAAAGTAACAAAAAAAGAATCCAACAATATTGAACATACCATAGTAGTAGATCATGGTGGAGAAATTAACACAGATGAGAATGAATTGTCAAAAATTGATTAAAACTTTTAGGAAGTAGCAGTTGATAGCAATACCACTAGCACTCCTACTAAGGTAGCTTTGAACACTATCAACTGTAAAAACGAAGAAACATGCTTCATATCTACTAGTATGAGAAGGTTTAACAAAAGGAAAAGGTCTACACCTAAATACCAAACCTCATGATCATCTCAATATGGAATGCAGGGGTCTCAATTCCCTTGAGAAAAAAACTTTTGTTAAAAGATTTCATATGGGAGAATAAGCATATCCTAGGTGGCTTCAATGAGATAAATCTATACTGAGTAATCAAAAGATATAATTACTCACAAAACCTTATGTGAAGATCAAAAGAATTGCCTTAATGACATTCAAGTGACTAATCTCCCTTATGAAGGGAACTTCTCCACTTAGAGTAATAAACAGGAAAAGAGTACATTCATTAAAAGGAAACTAGGTAGAAGTTAACTTGGAGGGGATTCAAGAATTTCCTTAAACCCAAGATACCTTCCCTAACACAAAGCTTTTTAACCACTCCCCTCTATTTGTCTCCTTAAATAAAGTTAGAAAAACTACCAATATTCCTTCAGATTCAATAATTTCCTTACTAATATTGGGCTTTCATATAGTGGTGGAAAAAGGGTAAAATCATCATGTTAAAGACATTAAGCAATTCATTCTCATACGGAAGCTTCAAAGAATCAAGAAGGAAATCGAACAATTTCAAAAGAAAAACATAGGCAACACTCACCACTTCATCACTATAGTAAAAATGGCCTTGGATCAAATCCAATTAGAAGCCTACAACGGCCTTGCTTCCACTTAGCTCAAAAATTAAGAGAAGCAAGCTTTGCAAAATCTATCTAAAGCCTTGACCTTTCATCACTCCTCGATGAAACAAAGATTTAAGGTGACTTAGTTGCAACATAAAGATAAGAACTTTATTTTTTTCCTACAACAATATCTCCAAGTAAGCCATTAATAGGACTGTATCCATCTGTCACTCAGGTACCATCCTAACATCCTAATCTACATTATTAAAGTAGTTAAGGAGCATATCTTCGATCTTTTGAATTTTACTTCCAACTATCTCTCTTCACCAAGATTGCTACAGGAGATCATTTAGGACTAATTGTATCCTCAAAAGACCAATTTTCTTTCTAAACTTATATTTTTTTAGGAGATTAACAAAGCCTTTAGATCCCTTCATATAAAGAAGGCTCTCAGTCTGGAAGGATTCAATGCCAATTTCTTTCTCAAAACATGGCACATCATTAATAAATTCATAATGAAGGCATTATTGGAATTTTTCAACAAGGGTAAGTTGATGAAAGAAATCAATAGGTCCTTGATCACACTACACCCCAAGGGAAAAAATCCAACAAAATTTGGTGACTTTCAACATGTATCCTTTTGCAACATAATCTACAAAATCAACTTCAAAGTGTTGTCAAAGAGATTGAAGGCTATACTCCTAAATCACATTGATTATAAGCAAAGGGCCTGCATACTTGGTAGATCTATTGGTGATAATATATCCTCTCAAACATTACACAAGGAAGGGAGGTCAAAAGAATTGTTCCATGAAATTTGATTTCCAAAAAGCTTATGATATAGTGGATTAGTCCTTTTTAATTAATGTACTACATGCGTATGGATTTCCACTACTTTTCATAGCATGGATACAACAATGTGTAAGCACTATATCTTTCAATATCCTTGTTAATTGTGAGCCATTAAAACCTATTAAGGGTGTGATAAGAACAAAATCAGAGGATCCACTTTCCCCTTACATATTTTCATTGGTAATAGAAGTTCTCAATAGGCTATTAGTTGGGGTGGTTGCGAGAAATCCAAGCTTTAAGCTCCATGGAAAATGCAAGAAGCTAAAGATCATAAGCATAAGTTTTGCTGATGATTTGTTTCTTTTCTCTAGGGCAGATAGTAACTCAATTTCATCCCCTAATACAACCCTTAAGATGTTTAATAGAAGTCTTGCCTATCTATCAACAGTGATAAGAGTGCTGCTATCATATCCAAAAGTGCAGACAACATTAAACCATTATTAGCTTCTAGGTATCCTTATCTTCTCAACTAATCCTACCTAGGGATACTATAAACCTCTAATTGACAAGATCCTCAATATAATCAATAGCTAGAGTAAGAGAGAGCTATCTGTTGTAGAAAAATCTCAGATAATCAAATAATTCCTATCCTCTATAGCTGTATACTTGGGATCCCATCTAGTTTTCCCTAGATGCGTCAATAAAAAGATAGACTGAATCCTTAAAAATTTTCTGTGGTCTAGTCACAAGCTAGAATATACGGGGAGTAGAGTGAAGTAGTATAAAATATGTCTACCATAAGAACAAAGAGGATTAGGCATTATGGCTGCTAAACTAATGAACCAGACCTTAATTGCTAAAACGCCTTAGAGGCTAATTCAAGATAAATAGTCTTTGTGGGTTAGGAGGGTGAATGCATGTCACATCAAAGTGAAATCCTTATGGAACTTTAAAATCCCTAGAAATGACTCAATATTGATAAAATTCATTAGGAAAACTAGAGATAATATGAAATAACAATGTGAATACCAAGTTGATAATGTGGGAATCCTTTAACTTCTAGTTTGATCTATGTTCCCCATATGGTACTCTCTATTATATTCTTGAGTTAGAGGGATTCAAAAGCATTATCAAATAGGATGCTAATGTAGCTTATGGTCTAAATATTATAAAATAGTGCTCTAACATGAATTCATCATCGAATGTAGTTTAATTTCTATTTATATTTAGCTTGGAAAGACATGTAAACAACGTTAAGTGGAAGTTGGATGCCTCTAGATGTTTTCCTAATCATTCAGCTAGGCTTATTTACAATTTGGAGTAACCTCAAGTCAAATGGCACCAGGTAGTATGGTGTAAGAATCACAATCTTAAGATCCACACATACTATAGAAAGCTTTCAAATTAAGGTTATCCATGTTGGATAGGGTTAAATTCCTTGATATCCCTAACTAGTGCATCCTTTATAGAAACCATGGTGAATCTCATGATCACTTTCTTCTTATGTCCCTACTCTAACAAAATTTGGAGATCTATAATGGTATTTTGGGGTATATAATCCATATAAATCCTAGTCAATAATAACAAAAAGGAGCATATTACCCACTCACATGCAAGAAGGAGATAGATGGATAATTTATATTGAATTAGTTGACCTTGTTGCTAGCATTTAGTCTTAGAGAAATAATAGAATCTTCAACTCCCTTTCACATATGATAAAGGAGACCGTATGGTGCATTATGATTAAAATTATAATGCACATCATCTTATAAAAAAAAACATAAAATTATTAGCAAAGCACTTGATAACTGGAAATGAATACATTTGTTATGCAGCATGCTCTGAATAGGCAATTTCTTTATATTAAGGTGAAGTTTACACGAAGTCAACACAATAGCTACAGGCTAGCACACAAATAAAAATAACATGAGTCAGAAGATGGTGAGTGGAGAAAACTAAGTTTTAATAATGAAATAACAACTATTGCAGGGAGTAAGGATTGGAACCAATGGTCAAAGCAAGGCTAATGGTTCTTTCTTACATAAGCAACACGCGACCCTCAAATATATTTTGGTTGATGTATTAAACTAGATGACTTAAGGTGTTACTTAACTTAGCATATACATTGGTTTAATGTTGATTGTAAGCTAGCTAATTATTTACACTTGATATTATTCTTTGAATGAATTATGTATTCTTAAACATTAGTTAGGTTTTCTTATTTTGATTGAGTAGTTTGTAGGATTTTCATTATTAGTTTAATTTGTTTCCTTCGTTTTATTCTTTTGGATCTAATTTTGTTACTTGAGATTTGATAGAGTTTCATAAGCCATGAAAGCAACATCACTTATATGATTTAGAATAGAAAAGATTTCAACATCACTCATATGGGAGTATTAGTTATTTTCATATTTTTCATTATTCTTGGATGTTTTGTACATTAAGGATAATATATAGCCTAAGTGTCGGGGAGAGACTAAGCAGTTAAGCTTACCAATTTCGTTAAAATTAGATTAATAATGAATAATTCGAGAAATTTTTTCTAAAATAGGATATTGATCAAGATGATTCATTATGAATTTGGTCCTGAATTTGACTTGATTTTTTTAGGCAAATAGTTATGAGTTTTGATGATTAAGCTGATTTCAATTTATTCATTGATTTTGAGAATGGATCTGTTATTTGCATTATAATACTGTGTGTAATTTATACATGCATTAAGTAAAATGTGACTTATTTTTGATCATTTTAATTATTTATATATAAATAAAAATAAAATAAAAAGAAAGAAAAATATTACTATGTGAATAAACGAGCATAAATAATTTCACTCTTTTATCTTTGTACTAATAAAAAGTTTAAATTTAAAGAGTGGTGCTAATAGCCATTTAAGATCGTGACCTAGTTGAGTAATTGGAAGTATTCATGACAAGATGTTTACTCTCATGACAAAAGGTTAGGTAACTTTTCAAACAATCATCTAAATGCTTCTATGTTTTTTAAATTTAATGTTTGTTTTTAATAAAGGGTATGACAATATTTAAAGGTTTTACTATTTTCTCATGTATGTTTACTTTATGAATTAATTGGAATGGTGAAAATTAAGTTAAAATTTGTAGAATTGTACAGAGAATTATAGAGTGAATTGAATTCATTTATAATTTGATACAAGTAACTAAATATTTAACAATTCAATGAACTTTGTAATTAAATGAATAATGAAGAATCTTGATATATATCTTTGAGGTGTTTAACGCTTTCCTGAAGTTGTTTCTTATTAAGTTAAGATTAATAAAAATTGATTTGTTTAAAGATAAACTAATGCTTAAATGGGGGGGATGGATTTGATAAGTGCTTAAATGTTAATATTTTTAAGTTTATATTTAATGCATTTTACTTGTTTTTTTAGTGTTTTTATTGTTTTTAGTACTTAAATCATTTATATTATTTTCTGGTCATAATTCACTTATTTGGAGAAAAAGGAATGAATTCAAATAAGTTTGGGGTGATTTGGAGTTGTTTTGTTCAAAGTTTTAAAGTTATAAGAGAAGTACATGGGTGTACTTCATCATAGCTATATTTCAGGTAAAACATGTTATTTTAAAGTTTCAGAGAGTTACATGACTATGAACACACTCGTATTCGAGAAGTACATGCTCACGTGCTTTTCTATGTTCAAATTTTAAGCCCATATTTACTCCATATTCAAGAGTTTTGTGATTTTTGAAGTGTAGGACCACCAATATGCCCGTGTACCATCCTAAAACCTAAATTTTTAACTCTAAAATAACAAATTGAGAGGATAATTAAAAAGGAGGCTCAAGAAACATAAGTGGAAACCCTAGAATAAAAAGTATGAAGAAAAATTAAGGAAACCTTTTGGAGTAGATTTTCATCGACCTAGAGTAAAGTTTTTGAAGATTAAAGGGATTTCATCATATTATCCTTGATTTTTAGTTTTCCTTTTAGCTTTGATGTTATGTTTGAAATGATCATAAACTAAACCTTTTTTGGTATCTGGATTAATGAACCTCATGATGGACCTTATAGTGATTTTATTTTATTTTAATTTTTTCTTTAGCTTCATTAAGATTCAATTGTGTGTTCTTTATTATCCTTGAATTAATATTGTTAGCATGTTGATTTATGTTCATGCAATTGAGATGGAGAAATCCTTTATGTAAATAAATCTAGCCTAATATACCTAGAGATATGTTGACATAAATCTTTTGGATTAAGTTCAAACCTAATAGAGAAATTCATAAATCAATTATACAATTATAGGAGTTTTAATTAGAAAGAGATTTCAGTTAATCAACCAAGAATTAGTAGTTAATAGTCTTAAAAAAAGATATTAGCATAATTGAAGAATTTCCATGGTCCAATAAACTTTATATCAAGTTGATGTGTGAAATCATGATTGCTTAAGAAGTCTTAGGAGGATTTGAATTATATATACTATTTTTTCATTGATTGATCTTTGGTACAATTATCATTCGTAATTACTAATTATATTGAATTTTCCTTAGTTTATTGTTTTAATTTTAAACCTAATTAATCACTATATCTAATATTTATTGGTTTGATAATAAGGAAAAGGTTATTACTAGTCCTTCTAGTCCTTGTGGGATCAAACCATACTCGTCAGTTCTAGTTATAATTACACCAGTCACTTATGATTACAACATAAATCAAATCAAACCCAATTGCTAGTTAATATAATTCTTAATCTTGAGGCTGGGATCTTTAAGATGATCTTTTAAATAGTGTTATAACATGGTATTGATCTATAATATTGGAAGGATGAGGGACTAGAAGTTTTAGGGATAAGATAAAGGAATATCTTGTTCAATTCTTTGAGCATTTATCCTCTATTGTAGAAAATTCCTTTTTACTATATTGACAACTTGATTCTCAACCAAGTTCTAAGTTTTTTTCAAAAAATGAAGCATTGAAACCATTAGGACTAAGTGCATTATTGGGATGCATACTAAAAAGAACTTTTTTAATCTTTAAAGTAGTAACAAGAGAGCTGAGTAGTGATAGTTGATCTTGAGGTAGTAAAGAGTAACTAAAGCATTTAGTGTATACACAGATGATGATGTTTCCACTCATATTCCTAAAAATTCATTAAAGTAATTAAAGGCTAAAGGTTTTAGCCTTTCTTAGTCCCAACATAATTCACCATTAACATTTAATAGCCCTCTTATTTTATTGCAATTTTTTTAGAATGAATTGCATTGAAGGAGTAAGCAGAGTTAGTATCCCCTTCTTTTAGCCAAAGTCCTATAGACTTTTGTTTTAAGAGAAATGTAAGCTTTAAGAGTTAGCAAATAATTCTCTTTTTACTTAAGGGATGAATTATCCAGATTGGTATAAAGTTTATCCTTAGCAGAGAGTAGACATTTTTTAGTTTTAGTGACACCTGAAAACATATCCTTATTGAAGTGTTTTCTGAGGAGTAGTCAAGTTCTTCATGAATTTGTTAAAGTATTCTCATAAGATTTTAAGCTTCATATCGTTCAATTTAAATAGAAAGACCTTTTACTACAACTTTCTTATATCCTTTTAGTTTGGTTAAGAAATTAAAGAATTTGAATAGGGCTTTCACTCTTCTCTTTGACATAGGTAATGAACAAATATAAGGGAAGCATTAAAGAAACCTAATCTATTTGGCAAGAGAGACACCTAGGGGAGTTGATAAGTCCCATACTAGGCATTTTTACTGATAAGTCATTACCCTTTTTGCTTGTTGGACTAGTTGAAGAAGCTACCTTTGATGTTTAAGTCTCTAAGGCTAGTAAATCTCAAACATTTTCTAAACTCCTCATTAGCATGTTTAAACAAAAGATATAAACCTAAAGCTTCTTGAGTTTATAAGATGCAATTAAAGTCTCCTAATATAAGCCAAGGGTCTTGAATAGAGTTATAAAGAAACTCCAAATCCTTCTACAGCTGAAGTCTTTAAAATGCCATATTAGCTGCACAAACAAAAGTAATGTTAATCCCTTTCAGGATTGATGCATAACTAATCTTGAAATTGAGTATTATGGTTAGATAAGGAGCTTCATTTATTCTTTGAGAACCATAGTCCCTTGTTAAAGCTATTATCCTTTATCTTGGTTTTCAATGGGACAATCAAAGAAGGCTTTTTATCAACTAAATCATCATAGATTGAACATTACTTTCTAAGAAAATTCATTCCCCTTATACTCTAGAATATGATCACTAAATGATCAGAGAATGAGAGCCAACCTTTCCCTTTAGCCAATCTAATAGGCTTTCTTCTAATGACTGATTTGAGATTTGAGATCTTCCATTTCTTTATTGTGCTTAGATCTTGAGTCAAAGGGGAATTGAGTAGATTAGTGGACTCAAGGGTATACTTAAAAAAGAAATCTCATTCTACAAAGTGGCATCATTATCTACAACTTCATCAGGTTTATAAGGGCAACAAGCCTTTATGGCAACTTTAAGGTTAAGGCTAATGATCCTACCAAGAGCTTCATTTACAGCTAAGTTGGAGTTTGTAGATATAACAATCCTTTAATTCTCTGAAAAGTTGGCAATGATAAGGGTATATGGCCTACTTAAGGGATTCTCAACAAATACATCTCAATTTCGTCCATTTAACCTATTATGCTCCTTATAGGTCTCTAGATTCTAGTTTGGTTAATTTGATATGGCTTTCAAGGGTATTTTAGAGACATTTCTATTGACATTAGCCTTTTATCTTTATTAAGCCTTCATATTTGTGGAGTTTCAGGCAAGTTTGCATCACTTTCATCTTTTACATCGACTTTAGCATATCCTATTCTTCTTAGACTTGCAGTATTTTCATTAAAACACAATGGCTTGTGTATAGAGCTAGCAAGATAGCTAAGACTAATAACTGACTAATATTTAAGTGGTATATTATAAAAATAAATCCATATAAGTATATTCTTGAATCTCTTCTTATATCTAAAATTATACTAGGTTTCCATTTTAGTAGGAAAAAGGGGATTCTTACTCTAATACCAAGGACCTTACTCTAAAGCAGTAAGTGGTAGTGCGTGTCGACTACACCACAAAATTTACCTAGCTCTACACACAAAAAATTTGTAGCTGTAGTGAGTAGGGATGGTATCCATAGGGAATGTACGTTTATTTTTTGCAATGAAAATAATTGATGTTAAAAAATAAAGGGGTTTTGGGTTGATGCGATTGAGAAAAAAAGCAAAATTATAAACTAAACCAATTTATAGAAAACTATCAAAAGTGATAAAGGTGATGAATATGTGTAAATTCTAGTTCTTGGATCAATCTCTGCCTACACATGATTAAACATATTTCATTGTTATAATGTTTCACACCTCTCCTATAAATATTGGTAGTACACCAACAATGAGTTATGTTAATCTCTATTTTCCCATAAATCATGTTTAATTAAAATAAGCTCTTTAATTAAACCTAGCTATCAGACAACCTAGAACAAGCTCTCTAGATGTAGTCAGACAGTCGCATTACAAATAAGGAAAACAAATCAATATAGGCAAAAACCACACAATCTTGGGTCATTTAACCTATGTTACATTATCCTTAATGATTCAAAGTCATTAGTTTCCATAAATGAATCCAAACAAAATGATTATGTATTGTTCTAACGATTCTAGCAATGGTTTCATATATAAACAATTTAACGATAACAAGAATAACGATCATCTATACATGAATACCCAAATCAATTAAGCCAAGGATAACCTAAACAATCTTCAAAGAGATATTCAACATTAAACAACAAAAGGATATGCTTAATCTTGACTCTAGGCACCAATTTCACCTCCAAATCAAGGTCGGGAAGTTTAACCCTTCATTGTGTCTCCAAAGAGTAAGTTTCTATCTTTCACGAAGTCTAAAAAATGATTTCTACTTATATTTTTGTCAACATGTTCTATTTATACTAAAAAAATTAGGTTTCGAGTGCTAGGTGACATAAGTCACGGCAATGACTTTTAAGTCACGGTCGTGAATTGATGTACGGCGATGACTTGATGGTCATAGCCGTGAGCATGCACTACAATATATAATCTTCATTTTCTGGCATTTTCTTGTGTCCTCTTTGCTCTAATCCTTCTCCTTCTTATTCTATAAAGACAATTAAGTGTGAATCTCAAGATGAAGACTTAAAGAGTGTGCTTTAACTCAATTTAGATATTATGTTTCTAAATTATACCTAAAACCAAATATGAACTAAAGTGAATGTCTTAAGCATTTTAAAGCATTAATCACTAAATGCCATGGATTAAATGTATCAATCAATTAAGCACATATTAAGTTCCCTCACATTTAGCTTTTGACCGTCCTTACGTAAAACGTCAAAATCAAAGTCATAAATCAAAACACTTCCATATTTTCCATATTTTCCAAGAATATATAGTTATAAAAAAGAGGAACAACTTTCAAAACCATGGAAGAACTCAACATTCAATGCCTCTACTCATGATCAATCAACATTCAATTCCTTAAAAAATTGAGCAATCTAGTTGTAGACTTGGACAAAATGTGTTTAAATAAGGTATATTTATGGGTACACTCAAATACCATTCATAATTATGACATTTCACAACTTTACAAATTATTTCATTTCTCCACCACTAGAAGTCACAAGCATAATCGTGAATCAAGGTACTTTTTAAGGTTGTAATGTGGGCAAAGGTTAAGGTGAAATGTATTTGGGTAATGTAGTGTAAAAGCCATCAAAGTTAGTGAAACTAAAAAAACACTTAATATGACATCAAGCACAAAAACTAGCATTCACTCACAACTGTGTACATCAGCTACGATGAATGCAAAAACCATGTTTTATAGCCCAAATTCAAGCCTTGATACCATAAATCATATGAAGCATAATTAATTAGAAGGGATCACTCATAAAAGTTGATGATAACAGTACATTAAAACTATAAGGAGTGATCCTTCAAAACAACATCTACCTCATATACATCATACTTAAATCAACCATTGAATACAACTTTAGGAGGAGAAACTAATCGTGAATAATCTTTCAAAACAATTGCATTTCCTCTTTGATACTTTTATTTAAACATATTTTTATTTCTTTTTCTTTTTCTTTCTTCTTTCTTTACTTATTTTTTCGATAAAAATTGAAAGAATCTACATCGACAATTGAAATTCATTAATAAGAGATAAGATGACATTCCAATAATTATAACCAACCCACATAAATGCACACCCTCACACTTATACTTTTATGCATCCATAATCATCAACAATTGACAAATGCTCTATTAGCTTTGAGGCTTAGGTAGGACATTTGGTTAGGTTTAAGGCATGTAATGTGGTTTACACAAAAATAAAAGGCAAATAAAGCTCAAGGGGGCTTAACAAAGGGATCATATCAATAGGTAGGCTATTTGGTTAATGTAACTTATAAAATAAAGAATGCCTATATCATTTCCATGTTAATGCATGTGATAAAAATATGGTCTTGAATAGAAGATCAAAGCAAAGCTAGGGTGTACATTTCATGAAGGTCACACATAAACAAAAGACAATGAGATTGATATGGATGTGTCAATCTATAAAGGTTTAAAATCTCACTAGCTTGTGTCGACCACTAGTCACTACTCTTCTAAAGATAATGTATATTGATCAATCACAAGAGTAAAAGTATATGCTCAAGTTGCCCTGAAATTTTCTAGTCAATTCACTCTCTAATTATGGCTATATAGTCTTAAAAGCAATAGAAAAAGAGAAAATTTTTATTTTTTTTGTTTGATTTTGAAAACACCTAAGAAGCCATATAAGCAAAAATTAAGCTTAAAAATATGTATAAAAGCTGAGATCCCTACCCCCACACTTGAAAGTTACATTGTACCCAATGTAACATCAAGTGTAAGAAAGGGAATATTTAACAGAAATAAGAAAAGAAATAACGTAAACAAAAAGAAATAAACTTCCCTTGGGTTGCCTCCCAGGCGGTGCCTTTGTTATTATTGTCAGCTTGATTGAGAAAATAAAGTAAAATTAAATTAACAAAAGCAATTTATAGAAAACAGTTAAAAGTGACAAAGGTGATGAACATATGTAAAATTCGGTTCTTAGATCAATCTGTGATTACACACGATTAAACATATTTCACTTACATAATCTTACACTCTTCTAAAACTATGGATCATAGACTAACAATGATTTGTTAATCCTAGTTTTCCTTTAGATTGTGTTTAATTATAACAAACTCTTTAATTAAACCTAGATATTAGACAACCAAGAACAAGTTCTCTAGATTTAGTCAAATAGTCACATGAAAAATAAGGATAATAGATCAATCTAGACAACAACCATATAAAGCTCGGGTCATTTAAACTATGTTATGTTGTCCTTAATGATTCAAAGGCATTAGTTACTACAAATGAATCCAAACAAAATGATTACGATTGTACTAATAATTTTAGCAATGGGTTTATATATAAACAATCTAATGATAATGAGAAGAGCGATCATCTATACATGAATAACCAAATCAATTAAGTAAAGGATAACCTAAATAATCTTTAAAGACAGATTCAACATTAAACAACAAAAGTATATGCTTAACTGTGACTCTAGGCGTCAATTTCACCTCCAAATCAAGGTTAGGAAGTTGAGCCCTCCATGGGTGTCTCAAAAGAGAAAGTTTTTATCTTGCACAAAGTCCCAAAAAATGAGGTCTGCTCCTTTTACCGTTAACATGTCGTATTTATACTTAAAAGGTCTGCTCCTTTTACCGTTAACTGTCGTGAATTTTGAGTCACGACTATGAATTAATGCATGGCTATGACCATAAGCATGCACTGCAATATATACTCTTCATATTTCTGGCATTTTCTTGTCCCCTCTTCGCTCTAATCCTTCTCCTTCTTGTTCCATGAAGATAATTAAGTGTGAATCTCAAAATGACAGCTCAAAGAGTGTGCTTTCAACTTACTGTAGCTATTATGCTTCCAAATTGTACCTAAAACCAAATATGAACTAAAGTGAATGTTATAAGCATTTTAAAGCGTTAATCACTAAATGTCATGGATTAAATGTATCAATCAATTGAGCACAAATTAGTTAGCACATAACTGAATTCAAAGATAAAATAATCCTTCTAAGTAGTGAGGATTTGTTCTAAATCCTAATTTTCCCATTTTTAAGCTTTGATATGAGAGAATGAAGGTCTTTCGTTTAGGAAAAAATCAATTAAGGATGTTTGCTTCTAGCTTAGGAATGAACTTGAGGTTATCTTTGGGTTTGTTATTCATAACTTCTTGATTACAAGCTTTGCCAGGCCGATTCTATTTAGGAGTAAGAGATGTCAAGCAAAAAGGATAACTAGAGTTACTCTTTGCATAACTAAATTTTTAAGAAAAAAAAACAACATTTCTAGAAAGTTTAACAACAGAAGGGAATGAGGGAACAAATGAGGGAAGTAAATAAGTAAGATTAAGAGAATGAAGTAAGAAGGGGCAACAGGAGAAGAAATAAAGTTTAAGGGATTAGACTGATTACAAAAAGATAAGGTAAAAAATATAGTTAATAAAGTAGTTAAATGGAGAGAAGAAGGAGCTTACAATATAAGCAGAATTCTTACAAAAGAAGAGGAAAGATTATATAACAAAAGCAAAGTTGAATAGAGGGAGAGGATGCTAAAGTATGGGTGGTAGGATCCAAAGTCTTGGCTTTCTCTATTCCATAAATGTAATGAAGATAACTTTAAAAAGAGGCAGAAAAAAGAATTTAGCTAATTAATTTGAAATGTTTGACTTTGGAAAGAAAAAGTTAAAGGTAATGAAAAATGAGAGAAAAACATATAGACAAAGATAAAGGAGAAAAATATATAATTTTTAGTAATTATATAATTGCCTAATTGTCATCAATGATTAAAAAATCACTTCCTTTTAATATATAGAGAAAGAAAGAGGGAGAGGGAAATATGTATGTAAAACTAATCGACAACTAAAATTTTATTAAAATGTATGTTATCCACTTACATTATCATTTTCATTTATTAACTTTAGGCATCTACATATAGAATATAATTTAAATATTTCAATATGAATTTAATAAAAAAAAGATAATTCTTTTAAGTTTACAATAATATTTAAGTCAATTTGTACATGTTTTGAATATTCAACTTATCTAAACTAATACAAATAATGAATAAAAAAGAATCTAGTTAGTCTATAGGTCTCACCCATGCGTGATGACCTATAGGCTATAACAAAACGAGCATTTTTACCATGATAAGAGAAAAGTTTAAAGAGTTCTTCCTTATCTAAGTTGAAGTCAATCAACATTAAATTTTTTGTAGAATCAATCAGTACATGAATTCTTCAAAATCTTCTTGGCCATCTCATAAAACAAGTGGTGTTTATGAAATGTAAGCATTAGATTGTACGGTAGTCCTGAACAAAGATTCAGAATGAACCCTAGAGAAAACTTGTTAAGAAATTATAAAGATTAATTCTTAGGTTTGCATTCTATAAATTTTATAAAAATTAAGTGTTTGAATTTCTTAAGTCTTAAAGGTGAAATTTTATATTGAATTAAATTTGTTACTAATTCTAAATTATTAATTTTAAATATATTCATTTGTAAATTAATATACATATTCAAATTTAGTACATAGTCATAATATATAGATGGATTAAAATAACAAAAATTGAAAACAAAGGGAAAGGTGTGATTGTGTTTTTGTGTTTGCTCTGTAAAATTATTTATTATCAGTTTAGGCCTAGACCAAGTATGTCATTTAGGGTTTGTATATGATTCAAAGCCTAATTTTAAAATTTGTAGCTTATTTAATAGTAGTACCAAATTAAGGAGTAAGGAGTATCATTGTACTAAGGAGCCTAATTATATCTCTATTAGAAGTCCATTGTTTCCCCTAACCTGAAAAGGCATACTTGGTCTATGCCTAAATTGAAAAAAATTAATTTTACAAAGCAAACAAAAAAATTATATATATATATATATATATATACACACACACACGAATCAAGGATCGGCTATCTTTGTATATGGAAATCTTTGTGTAGGGTTATTCTTAATAGACTCCCAACCTAAGTTCACCTTCTAAATAGGAAAATCTTGCCTGCTCTAAAGGTGGAGTTGGTTATTTTTTTTAGAATTTAAAAAATTCATTGAAGAGGAAAAATGTACAGTATATAGCATTAGAGAGCGACTCTCCCATAAACTATTCAAAATGACATGGTTTAAACATTACAATACACAATAAAATAGTGATGTTGGACCAATTGAAACTGTATAGGTGACATTGTTTATGTAACTAGGATAAACCGTGGCTAAACTTTTATCGCATCTTCAGAAATTTACCCAATTAGGGTTGGCATCTCTAGATGCTGCGAGTCGTCAATTGCGATACTAAGGTATCGTTGTATCTTTAGTCAAGAAGAATCACGTTCAGTCCAGATAAGAGATCAGTATTCTTTGGATTTTCTGTAAATATCCGTAGTGTTACTAACTTCACCTTGAATACCAGGGACCTGGTGGAGGTACACCGAGATGTTTCTTTCGTTGATCTGTACAGGTGAGCCTTCTTCCTTCAAACATCTTATTTCATTCCCTTCTTGAGTTAATTAATACGAAAAATCTACTAGAGATGCTTAGGAAGTATATACCTTATGCACGCATAAACCGTTATACTATTCCGCTTTATTGTATCCCAAATAGTATTTACACTGATGAAATTCCATGAACTTTGGATGATCAGTGAGAACTTCTCTAAAAGTACTGTTAGCCCCCTGATAGAAAACTATACTCTCCAAGAGAGAGCCAGTCTTTTGTTACAATGCTTTCCCAACTGATTTATAATCAGTTGTTTTCTTATATTTGCAGTTGTAAGTTCAATAAGAGAGCTTAGACTTTTAGATTTCCCTACAAACTTTCTATTGTTTCTCTCTTTCCAAATTTCTTGAAGACAAGTTGCTACTTGCGACCATAAATATTTCCTTATCATGCTTAAAGGAATGCAGTTGAGATATCTATTATAAGATATCTGTTAGACAGTTATGGATTGAGCTAGGAGCACATTAGATAGAAATTCTAATCCATAGTTTTTTAGAGAAACTGTACTTAAAGAATTGATGATCTCTATTCTCCTCCTTTAAGTTGCAAAGTATACAATGCTTAAAGAAGATAGGAACTTCAATTAGAGCCTCATGACTAGTCCAGTTGTCACACCATAAAAAGATTCTATCCCTTGCCTCTACTCTACATATGACATGTTGTTGTACTTCTACCCTCATCTTGAGCATTTGATAGAAGAACCAAAGTAGCTATCTTTAATTCTTAGTGGCCAAAAACTTTCTCCCTTTAAAATGTAGTTGTGAATCCATTTGATTTACAATGATTCTTTTTTGCTTAAGATTCTCCAAATTGTCTTTATCATTAGGAATCCGTTGCTCATGCTAACTGACTCTAACCCTAACCTACTTACCTCCTTCGGCTGACATATATGCTTCCAATTCACTTTAGATATTCATTTTTCACCTTTCCCTTTATCGTATAGAAACTACTTCGTCAATTTGTTTCACCATTTTAATCAGTTATTTTGAGAGATTTGTATTGACTTAATAATAGAATTCAAAAGTTGAGTTTATCTCCATAAGAAAGGGTTATATTTGTCTAAGAACCTAGTCTTTTTTTAATTTTTTCCATTAGAGGAAAATCTTAGTCTCCTGAAAGAGATAAGAATGCCTAAATACAGAAGATGAGGGTTTTGCTTTTTCATTCTAGTAACTTGTGACAAAGAATATGAGAGGTGAGCTGTACTTTTGGACAATGTGAGATAGATTTTTGAAAATTGATACTTAATCTAGACAACTAATTAAAGCTTTGTAGAGTACTAATCAATAGAGAAAAAGGAATATTGGCCTTACTCATGAGAATAAGATCATCTGCAAAGCATAAGCTAGTTAGTGAAAGTAACTTACACTTAAGAGTGATATTTGAAGTTAAGGGCAACTGAAATTTTGTGTTTCATCAAAAGGGTGAGGACTTCCGTGCAAATAAGGAATAGGTAAGGGGAAAGACGATCCACTTATCTAAGTCCTCTTTTGCCTTTAATCATCTCTGTTAGGCTTCCATTAATCAATATCCTAAAAAAAGTAGCGGTAATGCATTCTTGAATCCATTTGATAAACTTTTAAGGAAATCACTTATTTTCCATAGTTTGTAGCAAGAAGCTCTAGCTAACAATATCAAAAGCTTTTTATAAATCCACTTTAATAGCACAATTTTGAGGGCTTTTCCTTCAAGTATACCATTTCAAAAGTTCCTGCAATAAAAGGATATCATCTCCAATCTTTCTACTGCTTATAAATGCCCCTTGATTCTCACTGATGAGGAAGTGAAGAACATCTTTAAGCCTATTTATCAAAACTTTGGAAATGGTCTTATAAAGAAAATCAATATATGAGATAGGTTTGAAATCACTCCAAGTTTTTGGGTTAGAACTCTTGGGAACTAAACATGGAAAAGTCTTATTGATCTCCTTAAACAACACTCCATTTTTTAAAATCTCCCGCACAACATATTTAATGAATCTCCTTATTTTATCCCAAGTTTTTGAAAGAAAAGTCCATTCAATCCATCTGGACATGGGGCCTTTGATCCATTCATGTTCAACACCACTTTCTCCATCTCTTGATATGCGGCAGGTCTAGTTAGTCAAGAGGTTTCTTGTTCAGGTATTTTAGTTTTGACAAATTACCTAAGATCCACTCCATGTACTCTAGTATTACCTTCTATGCCTAGGAGATTTTGCAAAAATTTTGTGCCTTCCTTAGCAATCCTAACTTGCGTATATAAAATTTACCCAGATTTGGATTTTGTGGAGGGGTTCTATTGATATTTCTTCCAGCTGACACTATATTGAAGAAAAATTTAGTACATCTATCCCTTCTTTGATCCAATTAATTCTGTCCTTCTGCTTCAATAAGGAACAATGATTATCCACTATTTGCATATAGTTCTTAAGAGCTTCGCTCTCCTTATTAGCTAGGGTGCAATCACTTGGGTTAGCTGCTAGTGATTTTTGTATTACCAAAAGCTTGCTTGTTGACTCTTCTATCTCCTTTTTAGTATTCTATTCTCTCCTTGCATTTAACACCATCATTTCCTTTTTTTATAGCCTTAAGCTTTTACTTACAAATAAAGTACTTAGTACCATAGTTCTCAAACTCCAAGCCCTTAGAGATAGCTTTATGAAAACCCTTCACATTAAACAAGATATTGTTGATAGTGGTAGATTACATAATGTTTTAGTGGATAGTTTAGTATGTGTTTTGTTATTAAATTGAACAATTAGTGTATGTTTAAGTTAGGATTGTGTTAGTTAGATATTTGTTCTTTGTGTGTTTTGTGGGTTAGAACCCACGATTGAGCTTCAATTTTATGTGTCTGAGGTGCCTTGATGTGTTTGCTAGTATTTTAGGGTAAATATCAAAGAATAAAGGAAATTTGGACAAGGCCTAGAGCTAAACCTAGGGACACAATAGTGGCTAATAAGCCACGATCGTAACAGGACCAAATAGAAAACACCATGATTGTGATAGAAAGGAAAAGCAAGTGCCACGATCATGGCCTGAGCAACAGAAAAAGAGGAAGGCCTTCCAAATTTAAGTTTTCAAGGGACTTTTCAAACCCAAAAAACCTTAGGGTCACCCGAAATAGAAAATAGTATAAAAAGGATAAAGAAGAGACCCTAAAGGAGCTCTCCAATTTACTACTTTTGGGAAAAACTTCAAGAAGAGAGAAGAAGAAGACATAGAAAAGGAAGAAGAGGAGAGAGGAGCCAGCTTCTACTAACTTTGCTTTCCTGAGGCATCTCGATCCCCTTCCAAAGTGTATTTTATTCATCTTTGTGTTCTTTACTTTGAATGTTGAGATGGATATGAATATGTTGATGGATTTGGGTCTGATCATGATGTTCTAATTTTCTTTAGGGATTTTGACTTGATTTAATGTTAATATGGTTAGTTTGTGTTTAATCTTTTTGGTGTTGTGATTAATTTTTGTAACTTCATGCTTCGATAATTAATCGAGAGAGTGGATTGAATGCAAAATGATTGGATTGGGTTAATGAGAGTTAAGCAATCTAATAGCCCACACAATTAATCAAATCAGTTATTATACAGAGAGAGATCTCGTGTGAGACCCGGTTGTTTTTCAGAAAGCTTAAGAATTAATTAAGGTTAGAGTTATTCGTAATAGAGAGATTACATGTTCGATTTTAACCTAATAAGGATTATTAATTAGAGTTTGTGATTATAACTTGAGAGAGAGTAATCTTCTCTTTGATAGTCTAAGACCGACACCTCATTAACACATAGATGACTAGGTTAGCATTAATGATAAGAAAATCCCCCTTTCTTACAATTTGGAACTTCATCTTGTGTGATTTCTCATTATGAATTTGGTATAGCTCAATTTAACTTCTTTTCGTGTTAATTTACAAATTAATTTTCTACCAATGATCTTCACGTGTTTACTTTTCTGTCTACTTTTTATTTTCATTTTTATAATTTTTAGGGCCTTAGATAACTTATAATTGAATTAGTTCACCACTCCTCGAGGGATCAAAACCTCACATACTACACCTACTACCTATGAGCTTGCAGTATTTTGAGGGTTTTAAATAGATTAAAACTTGCCTCAACAAGTTTTTGATGCCATTACTGGGGACTTGGTAGGATTAGTTTAATTCTTTTAGTCTAATAATTCTTTGTTATGATTGTGGTACCCAATCATATGAAATTAAAAAAATGGGGAAAGAAAGAGAGAGAAGGAAGTTTGGGCGTAAGGTAGAAGACACATCAATTTGGAAATCATAAGGCAACAATGAGGAATCCCCAAAAGTTAAATGTTAAGAAGAGATAGAAAGAATGATGATGGACGAAACACATTATAAGGAGCAAAGGACCTTTGCGGACTTCAATAAGGCATAATTTGGTCAGGGAAGTCATCATCCTTATTTGAACACGTATAATCTAAGTTGGCAAAACTACCAAAATTTTTGTTGGTTTAATAATGTAAGGGCTCAATATGGGACATCAAGAACTATTAGGATTTCAGCAAGATGAGTCCAACTCACGAGATTCTAAATTGGACAAGATTATGGATAAGCTCATGAACATGGAAGAGGGTGGAAGAGAAGTTTGAGTAAGTAATGGAAGACCATGCCTCTTCTATTCACAACCTAGAGCTTCAAATGAGATAACTTCCCCTTGAATTTTGTAAGAGAAGTGTGGAAAATTTTCTGAACAACATTAAATTACTTCCAAGAGAGTAGTGTAAGGTTATCACACTTAGGAGTGGGAAAGAGCTAGAAGCACTAGCGAAAAAGCAAGTTGAATCTCACTTTGTAGAACTGAAATAAAGCTTGAAGAAAATATGAAAGATTTGTTCATAAAGTGAAAGCAGAAGAGGAGACAAAGTTTATTGAAGAAGAAAAAAAGCAATTCACTTTCTTACAAGACAAACTATCGAATTTCATTGAAGATTTATAGGATTTCATCATTCCTGATTATATTGATAGTTTGTTATCGAAAAGGGCAATACAAAAATTACTTGGACTCTTTAATTCGATTGATTATTTCCTTTTCATTATCTTCGAACATATAGCTTATTTACAGGCTACAAAGCTAAAATTGGGCAACACGGGTGGAAGCAAGCCACTCATAATTGATCCTAGCCATGTTTTGAAGGATGCAAACTCAAACTAATGACCATAAATTAGCATGTTTGGTAGTAAGATTTAAATTGTTGTGTAGTTAGATTTGTATTAAATTCTATAAATAACTCTTAATGATTTGGAATGGGTTGGATGATTAATTCCCTTACTGTCTTGAATCAATTATAAGAAAGGAAAGCAATCTCGGTGTCAAGTGGATTTGGTCTCAACACTATCGCCATCACCACCTCAATCGCCATGACGGGTTCTATGCTCTTAACCCTTATCTTTTCATTTATATCTTTATCTTGTCATTATGTTTCCACTTTATTTCATTTTTATTCACACCTTATGTGTTGTTGTTCGTTATGCTCATATTGAGGATAATATGTTATCCAAGTATAGGGAGGGTTGTATGCATTATGTGTTTTTTTATTTGAATGTGAATTTACCATGCTAGTTTCTTTAGCTTTGCATGATGTGATTCATGTGAATGTGTCAATGACTAGGATTTAGCGGAATTAATTTAACTTAGAACATAGTCTTTTAGGTTGTAAAGATTTATTAGCTTATGAAATTAGTGTTCTGGGTTGTTTCGACTAAATATGCATGTTGATTAGGATATGATGTTAGGATATGATGTTAGTTCATTCACTCTAGGAATTTACCATATTCATCTATAATTTTAGGCTAATCGAATATGTAGCATTAGTTTCTTTTCATAAGATTGATTAGCTTAAGAAATCAGGTAGGTGATAATAATATAAAAATAACTTTTCCAATGGTCCTTTTTGAAACAAATCAAGTTATGAATAAAACTAGTAGCTAGTTGAGAATGTGATGCAGCTGAGTAACTGAGGGACATTCATCACAAATGTTTGCCTTCGTGTCAAAACACTATAATGACATTCCAACCAAGCCGCTTAATAAAACATGCCCTAGTTGAGTTATCGGGAGACATTCATCACAAATGTTTGCCTTCGGGTTAAAAGTCTAGGTTTATGTCAATTAAAATTAAAAGAAATAGTGTGTTGTTTAATAAATCCTACTGATCTTGTGAACAACTTGATTTCTTATGAAAAGCCACTTTAGGATAGTTACATTTTTTATTGACTAAATAATTATCAATGTATGTGTGTAAGTGATAGGAGTGAATGAAGGTGACATTAAGTCTTGATCATTATGTATATTTAGTCTGAAGTACTTAGAAACAAATTTCACAAGTTAATAGGTTAGAACAACTTGAGAGATGGTGTTTGTAGTTAAATTTATTTTGTGATGTTTAATGTCATTGTCCCGTTATTGCATATGTGTGTATGTTGTGTTTTGGTGTTTTTGTTTGTTTGTTTTGTTTTTGCTTGAGGACATGCAAAAGTTTAAGTATGGGGGTGTTGATAATGGTAGATTGCATAATGTTTTCGTGGGTACTTTAGTATATGTTTAGTTATTACATTGAACGATGGGTGCATGTTTAGGTTAGGATTATGTTAGATATTTGTGTTTTGTGTGTTTTGTGGGTTAGAGCACGCAATTAAGCTTCAATTTTATATGTTTGAGGTGCCTTGATGTATTTGCTAGTGTTTCAGGGCAAATATTAAAGAAGAAAGAAAATTTAGAGAAGGCCCAGAGCCAAACTCAGGCCCACGATCATGCCAAAGGAAAATCAAGTACCATGATCGTAGCACTATGGGCCACGATTGTGGCTTGCATGATAGAAGATGCGTATAGCCTCCCGAATTTAAATTTTGGAGGGACTTTTCAGACTTTTCGAACCCCAAAAACCCTAGAGTTGCCCAGAATAGATAATGGTATAAGAAAAATAAAGAAGAAGCCCTAAGGGAGTTCTCTAATCTGCCCCTTTTGGGGAAAACTCTAAGAAAAGAGAAGAAGAAGAGAGAAAAGAAGAAGAGAGAGAAGAAGAAGAAGAGGAAAGAGGAGCTGACTTCTGTTGCTACTGCTTTCCCGAGGCATCCTGATCCCCATCGAAATTGTATTTCATTCATCTTTATATCTTTTCTTTGAAGGCTGAGATGGATATGAATATATTGATATATTTGGGTTTGATCATGGTGTTATAATTTTCTTTAGGGATTTTGACTTGATTTAATGTTAATTTAGTTATTTTGTGTTTAATCATTTAGGTTGTGATTAATTGTTGTAACTTCATGCTTCGGTAATAAATTGAAAGAGTGAATTTAATGCAAAATGATCGATTCGTTCAATAAGAGTTAAGCGATCCAATAGACCATGTAGTTAATCAAATTAGTTATTATAGGGAGAGAGATCTCGTGTGAGACTCAGTTATTTTTTAGAAAGCTTAAGAATTGATTAGGATTAGAGTTGTTCGTAATTAAGAGATTACATGTTCGATTTTTAACCTAATTAGGGATTATTAATTAGGGTCCGTGATTATAATTCGAGAGAGAGTAATCCTCCTTTCGATAGTCTAGAACTGACACCTTGTTAACATATAAATGACTAGGTTAGCATTAATGATAGGAAAAATCCCCCTTTCTTATAGTTTGAAACTTCTTCTGGTGTGATTTCTTATTATGAATTTGGTATAACTCAATTTAATTTCTTTTCTTGTTAATTTATAAATTAATTTTCTACCAATTATCTTCATCTGTTTACTTTTTTGTCTACTTTTTTTTATTTTCATTTTTATAATTCTTAAGGCCTTAGATAACTTAAAATTGAATTAGTTCACCACTCCTTAAGGGATCGAAACCTCACATACTACTCCCACAACTTGTAGGCTTGCAGTATTTTAATGGTTTTAAATATATTAAAACTTGCCTCAACATTTAACACCTTTAATTCCTGTTTTATAGCCTTAAGCTTTTGCAAACAAATAAATTGCTTAGTACCATGGGTCTAAAACTACAAGCCTTTAGAGATAACTTCATGAAAACCATCCATATTAACCAGGAAGTTGTTAAATTTGAAAGGGTGCCACCTTGATAGAAGTATGATAAGAAATTCCAGGGTCCAAAAAAGTGACTTTACTATAAAAAAGCACTTAACCAATCCACATTCGCTATGGCTTTATCTAACTTCTTTCGAATGAACTAGTTTGAGCTTTGTTTAGTGGACTAAGTGAACCTATGACCTTTAGATTTTAAATCAGTTAACTCCACATCCTGCATACAATCAAACATGTTCGAGTTGTAGTTGAGTAAATTACAATTCCCTTCTGCGTCTGACCTCTATAGAGAGGAGTTGAAATCCCCACTAATTATCCACAAACCTCTAGCTGATGCTTTTAATCTTCAAAGAGAGTTCCATAACTTAGTTCTTTAAAAAATTGTATTAAATCCATAGAAAAAGGTAGCCAAAGCATAAGAGTTTTTCATTTTGAAGATAAGCTTTGTATGGATGTACTGCTTGCTGGTATATAGTTCTTCCACTTGTAAAAATTCCTCGTTATAAACAATAATAATTCTTCTGTAGGCATAACAATGATGATTAGTGAGAAACTTCCATTTTCTACGAAAACAACTTAATTTATTCTTATTTTCTACTCTAATTTTGGTTTCCAATAGAAAAAATACATAGGCTTTTCATTCAGAAAAAAATCCCTTAAAACATTAAGCTTTGAAGTGCTATTTATTCCCCTAAAATTCCAAACTATAAAAGTCATATGAGATTACTTTTCCTTTAGAGTGTTTCTGTTGCTCTTGTTGCTCTTCCTAGATATCACTTCTTCAAATTATTCCTCTTAAGTAACTCCTATTTGTTGATCTTCCAGTAGATGTAGTTAAGAATCCTCATTTTGTAAACTAGTCAAAAATTCTTCACACCTCAGACTACCGGGCTCTTTATTGCAAGGATTATTCTCACTATCTTGTCTTTCGTTACCTCTCTAATTCAATAATAGATAACCTACATCACTCATTGTTTGTTTCTGAATTTCCAACGGTTAAACTAAGTCTGAAATGTTTTCAATTTGGTCACGCTCATCTTTATTAGGTGGTGTATAGTCGACCTTATCTATACTCCTTTTGCCTTTATGGTTTCCTATCAAGTTTTTTATTTCCACCGGCACTTTGTTATCTTTTAAGTTGACTTCCTCCAATCCCATCACCTTCCTATACTCTTCTCTTGTGAAAACTTTCACCATTGGTTTCCATTCTTTCCCTCTTGCTTTTAAGGAAGGTTTCCATTGATAAGTAACAAAAACTTTGTTTTCATTGAGAGAATGCCCATCTGCCAACCTTAGGATAGGAATGTTGTCTTTCATTTCCTTAGAAATATCCATCCTCACACATAATCTAGCAAATCCTACACATTTCCTCAAAGAAGTATTTTTATTCATACAAATTGGTTTCTCCAAATAACTAGCTAGCATACTTAAACCTTTAGTCATCCAATATTCCAAAGGAATATTGTGTATATTCACCCATAGAGGAATGTTTTTTAGTATGATTTTTCTAATTTTGTTCTTGGTTATCAAATTTGAAGAAATAATGGAAGTTGAGAGATGTGCCAAGGGCCTTCTTATATTACCTTTTGAGCTTCAGATTTAGAGGTGAACGTAAAGTTTAAGTTATCGTCCTCAGTAAGCATTACCTCCAATAAGCCTTTTCCTTTCCAATTTCTCTAGGTACATGCTTATATCATGGGAAAAGTAGGGCGTTTATCCATAAAGAATCCAATAAGTGTAACAACCTTTGTCCTAACTCCTTCTTGTAGAATGTCAAGGCTTGGAGCCACCATCAGCTTGCCTTCAATCACAACTGGTGGACTGTAGAATAAGGAAGAAGTTGAATTGTCACCCAAAACTTGTTTCCATATCTTTCTAACTACTTTTTGCTGTTGATACACACTTCCTAATGGAGATGAGATTTTTAGGGGTGGGATTGGGGTTAGGGCTAGAGTTGGAGCTAGAGCTAGGGCTAGGGCTAAGGGTAGGATAGGTTGATTTGTAGATTGGAATGGAGAATGAGGTTCAAAGGTCTTATCAGGTTGAGTTGGAGTTGAAGAAGGAGAAGAGGAAGAGAGAAAGGTTAAGGGCATAGGTGTAAAGTTTGTCTCCATTATGTAGTTTAATGGGTTTTTTGTTTTGTTTTTTTACAGGTAAGGCTCACAATGGAAGACTAAGGCGAGGAGGAACAATGAGAGGAGGGAAAAGGGGTTGCTGTTAGAAGGAAGCAAGGATTTGAAGCTAGGGATTAAAGCTGAGAAGAAGAGTACTAGGTGGTGCAGATCTAGGGTTAGGGTTAATTGGTGAGGGCGAAAGGTTTAGAGAGATATAGGAGTTTCTCTCTCATCCTTATCTCTCAATTTTATGGTTATTATTACCTATACACATAAGGATTATCTTATGGACAAACTTGTGACTAGGTATAAAACCTTGCTGATTTAAGGATGGATAAGATGTTCAACATTGTCTTTTGTTGACTTAATTTGTCATAGGGAAAAAGGTATGCATCGAAATAGGTTCAACGTAAAGGCTCTACCGTTGGAGCTATTTTTGATGTCATTAAATTAAAGTCAAAGCTTAATTTTGTCATAAGATTTTCTTTTATTAACTGCCCAACAAATGAAAAAATATTTAATATATTTAATTTTTAATTCAGTATTTAAATTTAAAAAATTTTAAATTTATTTATTAACCTTTTAAAATTTGTACAATTAAAGTGCAATTATCGTCTCTTTTAGTTTTTAACTAATATGATGTGTTTGTTAAATATCACATGGGTGTCCATACATTAGTCACATCAATAAACAACTGACCAAAATAATATTTTGACCTAAATTATACGAGTTTTAAAAGTTTAATTATTAAATTAAAATTTTACATTAAATTGAAAATTTTTTAAAACATTAAGCAGTTTTAAGATATGGCTTACTAGACATTTTTCTATCTAGTTAATTGATGTACCTTCTGACAATTTATGATATAGATTGTTCTTTAAAAAAAGTAAAAGATATAATAATACTTAAGTTGGTCTTATATTAAAACTTTCAAGTAAGGTTTGGGACTACTCCTTTATATGTTATTTTTAATAAAGAATTTGACAACTTGTGAAGAAGGTATTATTTATACAATATTTTTATATTTCATAATTTTTTGAGGCAAGATAATATTACAATTTGTTTTTATGTAGAACAAAAATGCAGCTCGGTCATGTATATAAAAAGATAAAATAATGAAATTTAGGAGTATTTAATTTATAATCATATAAAGTATATGTCTAATGACTTAATACAAGAAACTATTTGTAAAACATCAATAAGAAATCAAATACAATTAGGAAATCGGGAAAAATAAGAATTTTAATTATTAAATCCTAGTTAAATTAAGATAGAAATTCACTACAACTTACAATATACTTCTAATACGAATAGAAATCTTGTTAAAAAGAGTTATTAATAACAATAGACATGGCTGAACTTAAGGTTGATTTTTCATCTAGATTGTGAAGTAGGCCTTTTTCATTCTTCTTCATTCTCCTTGATTTGACAAGAACTTAGCTCTAAATAGTGAAATGAAAGGTACAATTCCAAGAAGGATGGATTCAAATAGTGAAGTTCTTCTTTTTTTTTTAATCCATTTATCTTCATAATCAAGATGACCATTCTATTTGATAAGAAAGAAATGAAAACCATCTTCTTTGGAATGCTTCAAAGAAGGCATTAAAGGTGTACTTTTGACAATTTCATTTATAGAAAAATTAGGGGATAATATAGGAAACTTAAATTAGCCTTGATAAGGTATCAATTCTTCTGTATTAAAAATAAGGTTAATATCCATATTATTGGGCATATGTCTAAAAGATACGCATTATATCTAAGTTTGTGAATGATAGTGTAAGGTTAATGGTTCTAAAAAAAAGTTTATTCATAAATTTTTTTGGAATCCTTTAGGAGGAATGTGAACCATGACATGATCACTAATTTTAAATTATATAGAGCTATGATGCACATCATAATAAGTTTATAATGTTCATTATTTAACACAATCTTTTACCTAATATCAACATGTAAGTCATAAATATATTTATGCAAAATTTTCAAAAGGTTTAGAACTTTTTTTATAGGCTTAGCATGTCACAAAATATGCAAATATTTTGAAGAATTTGAGACATATTAGGTTTACCTTTATTTCCTTTAAGTCTAACATGTGTTTAATAATTTTCTTTCCTTTATCCTTAAATGAATAAATGTTATCTTTACTAAAGTTATCAACATTAAGCTTATAAAGCTAAGGATGAACTAAAAGAATATAAGTAGCATCCATAACCAAAACATTGGAATATATGTAATCTTTATAATCCCTCATATGAAAATAACCTAGACTTCTTATTCACCCGTATTACATTAAATGGTTGTGGATGTCATTCTACTTTCAACTTTAACAAATTAAAAAAACTTTTATAAACCATATTCTTTTGAAAAAAATGAATATATTAAGCCTTAAAGACAACTCAAAAGTGCTTCCAACGTATACAACTACTTGTCATCTTATATTAGTGACAATTAAGGATTATAAAAGTGTTAATTAAGGATCATAAGAGAGGATTAGAAATCTACACATTCCAATAGGAAAGGAGGTAATAAAGGCCATTCCCGACCTAGCTCGAAGCCAATGGGCTAGGTCTGAGTTGACTAATCCTCAAACCCAGGCTGCCTAGACCATTCCAACCTAAGGCCTAACGGGTAACGACAAAATGACATCATTTTGCCCAAAACGAGATCATTTTTGAATTTTTTTAAAATAAAAAAAGTCAGGTTGGGTAGTCCTATATTCAATCATCCTTATTGATTTGGAGCCTTATTTGTTATACCAATTTGATAGTTGTGATTTGTATTGTGTTTTAAGGTTAGATTTGATAAGTATTTTAATGTCATTTCAAGTGTTTAATATGCATTTAGGGTTTAATTAGGTTAGTTTTTGTGTTTAAGTGTTTTTATGGGTTAGTTTGATCTTTGAGCTTAAATCGTATATTTTTTAGGTACCTTGATGTGTTTGCTAGTGTTGCAGGGTAAACAGGGAAGAATGTGAAGAGTTAAAGAGTTTTTATGCCAAAAAGCATAGGCCATAATCGTGCACACAGGCTATGATCATGACAAAAGAGGAAGAACCAGAAACAGCCAGGCTACAATTGTGCACACTAGGCCACGATTGGGATAGAGAACATCAATTCAAAGCATGATTGTGCACTATAGGCCACAATCGTGGCCTGTGGCAAGGCCATGATCATGCATGACATCGGGCTCATAGAAAAACTTAAGTTTTGGACAAATTTTTGGACCATTTCGACCCCAACTTTGACCTAGAGCGCCCAAAGTATAAATAGAACATTATGGGACATATGCAGCAGTTTTGGAGAGTTTGAATCGAGAGCTTTCATTCCATTCACATTTCAGAAACCCTAGAGAGTTTTGAGAGATTGAATAAGGAGACGAAGAAAGAGAGACAAGAGACGAAGCTTGACGCGACGTACTTCCAAAACAGGTGGTTTTCCGCTGTCGCTGCCTCCATGGTCCATTCTGACAGTAGTTTCTTTGTTTATTTCAATTTTATTTATATATGAAATTGGGATATTTATTGAAATTGTTGTTGTTGAGTGTTCATTATTGCCTATACTTACCTTCGAGTTTTTAATTCTTGAGAGTAATAAAGTTTAATTGGTTTTGCTTCTTTTGATTTAATTGTGATTCAAATTCCTGTTCTCAGTAATTTAGCAATAAACTGAGAGGGTGAGCTGAGTGAAAATAGTCAATTTGGACTAATGAGAGTTAGGTGAATTGATAGGTAAAGGATTGAATCAAACTGGTAGAGTCGTGTAACGAGAGATCAAGCATAGATTCCTAGTAGGTTAATAGACAACTTAGAACTAATGTTTTGGATCAATCGCGAATCGAGAGATTGCGATTTCATAATTTAAATTAAGGATCATCCATTAGGGTTAAGAATTATAACTCGAGAGAGAGTAATTCATCCTAGGACCGTCTAGTCCCGTTAAGTCAAGAATTGCAAAATTAATTAGGTTTTCGTTAATTTCGAATTGAATCCCCTTTTTCTCACTTGATAGTTTCTAGGTTAGTTTTGGGATTGGATTGCGTGACTTGTTATCATATTTAAAATTTCTTCAACTCAATTCTTGAATTAATTGTTTGATTTATTTATTTTCTGCACTATTTTATTTCTTTTGAATTATTATAGTTAGTACAACCTTAGATTTTAGGACTAGTTCCCTTCCTCATGAGATCGACACCTTAGGTACTACGCAAACAACCCGTGAGCTTTCGGTAATTACCAAGGTTAAAAATATGGAAACTTAGAGTGTGTAACCTCAAGCGAACAAAGTTTTTGGCGTCATTTCCGGGAAAGGCAATTTAGTTCTTTAATTTAAGGCATTAGATTTGTTATTTTCTTTCATTCATTTTACTTAGTATTCGTACTCTTGTATGAATGAAAGAGTCACAAGGGATTCGAGTCGCACAACTGAGACGTCTGATTTAGACATAACACATTTAGAAATAACCCTTAGGAAAGCTCGACGAGAAGAAGAAGAAGAAACCGAAAAAATACAAATGGCCGAAGAATTCCAAAGAAACGTGGATCAAAAAGTTAACCCTGGTAGGCAACAACAGAGGACCCTCATGGATTTTATAACGCCAGGATTTAATCCTGCGAACCAAGGAGTGGCTAGACGGCCTGTTTAAGCTATCTCTTTTGAAATCAAGCTAGCCCTCCTGAACATGCTTCAGCAGAACGTCCAATTCTACAGACTTGCAAATGAAGATTCGAACGCGCATGTAGTGAGTTTTCTCGAGATTTGTGATACTTTTCGGTATCACCAGATGTCGGAAGACGCAGTGAGGGTTAGGTTGTTTCCTTTTACACTTAGGGATAAAGCGAAGGCTTGGTATCATTCACTAAGTCTCGCTAACATTACGACATGGAAACAGTTAGTGCGAGCCTTCTTAGATAAATACTTCCCATTTACAAAGACCACCAAAATTATTAAGGAGATCACAAACGTCCAACAAGGTGACGAGGAGTCTATCTATGAAGTGTGGGAGCGTTACAAGGATTTGTAAAGGAGATGCCCACATCACAATCTACCCAAAGAGTTCCTGTTGTAGACATTTTCCAACGGAGTAAACCCACATACTCGAGGCACCATTGACGTAGTGTTGGGAGGATTGCTAATAAGAAAGACGGTCAAAGAAGCGGAAGAGCTAATAGAGGAGATGGATAGTAATAGCTGTTTATGGGCTAGTGAACGTAGTAGGTAGCCTACTAATTTTAGGGAACAGAAGGGAGTTATTACTGTCGACCAAATGACAGAGATGCAAGCTAAGATCGATAATTTGACACAATAACTCAGTTATATGAAGGCATCATCCCCATCTCCAGAGAAGGTCGCACAATTGAAATGTGAGCTATGCGGCCAAATGGATCATAATACGGTGGACTGCTATCTGATGAGAGGTGATAACTTGGAGCAAGTAAATTACATAGGGGCACAATTTGGACGTGAAGGGGGTAATAATCCCTATTCCAAAACCTATAACCTTGGGTGGAAGAATCACCCAAACTTCTCCTGTTCCAACAAAAACAACGGAGGGCAGTTCGAACCCTAAGAATAATTGAGCTTCCAACAGGACAAAACCAGGTCGATGGATTCAAAGTTGGACAGATTTTTGGATAAGATAGGAGGAATGGAGGAAGCACACAAGAGGCTCGAGAGTAAATTTGAGCAATTCACAAAGAATCACGCTTCATCTATCTATAACTTAGAAGTCCAAGTGGAGCAGCTTGCGGAAGCAATGTCGACTCAGAATGCTAGAACTCTTCCAAGCAACACCGAATTGAACTCAAAGGAGTGTATCATGGTTATAAGTCAGAATTAAGATAAAGAGCTGGAAAAGGTAGACACAAAAGAAAGTCAAGTAATTAAAGATGACCTTCCAAGTAAGATTGTTAGCAAATCGGTGTAATTAACTCGAAGACATTTTCACACCAATTCTTTACTAAAAGGGAATTATATGCTAGAAAGGAGGAAGTACAAACGTTACAAGAAATTGAACCAAACAAAATCGAGGAGGTGACAAAACGGATACATGTTAATTTAAAATTACAAGAATTCGTCACAAAGAGAGGGGAGGAGCAAATGCTAGAAACTATGCCCAACAGTATCAACAAGATTATCATAGATAGGGCATTCACAGACTTAGGCGCAAGTATAAATGTGATGCCCTACACTCTTAGTCTTAAATTGGGGTTACGAGAGCTAGTGCCTACAAAGCTTTTGGTTAAGACAGCCGATAGAACTATTGTGATTTGTATTGTGTCTTAGGGTTAGATTTGATAAGTATTTTAATGTCATTTCAAGTGTTTAGTATGCATTTAGGGTTTAATTAGGTTAGTTTTTGTGTTTAAGTGTTTTTATGGGTTACTTTGAATCTTTGAGCTTAAATTGTATATTTTTGAGGTACCTTGATATGTTTGCTAGCGTTGTAGGGTAAACAGGGAAGAACGGGAAGAGGTAAAGAGTTTTTGGGCAAAAAGCATAGGCCACGATTGTGGACAAAGGCCACGATCGTATGTCCACGATCGTGACAGAAGAGGAAGAACCAGAAGCAGCCAGGCCACAATCGTGCACGCTAGGCTACGATCGTGACAAAGAGCATCAATTCAAATCACAATTGTGCACTATAGGCCACGATCGTGACTGAAAGGAAAAACACAGGCCACGATTGTGGCGTACACGACGTCGGGCTGACAAAAAAACTCAAGTTTTAGACAAATTTTTGGACCATTTCGACCCCAAATTTAACTTAGAGCGCCCAAAGTATAAATAGAACATTATGGGACATATGCAGCAGTCTTGGAGAGGCTAAATTAAGAGCTTTCACCCCAGTCACATTTTGGAAACCCTAGAGAGTTTTGAGAGATTGAAGAAGGAGACGAAGGAAAAGAGACAAGGAGACGAAGCTTAATGTGATGCACTTCCCAGAACAGGTAGTTTCTCGTTGTCACTACCTTCATGATCCAATCCAACAGTAGTTTCTTTGTTTATTTCAATTTTGTTTATGTACAAAATTGGGATATTTATTGAAATTGTTGTTGTTGAGTGTTCATTATTGTCTATACTTACCTTCGTGTTTTTAATTCTTGAGATTAATAAAGTTTAATTGGTTGTGTTTCTTTTGATTTAATTATGATTCAAATTCCTATTCTTAATAATTTGGCAATAAACTGAGAGGGTGAGCCGAATGAAAATAATCAATTTGGACTAACGAGAGTTAGGTGAATTTATAGGTAAAGGATTGAATCAAACTGGTAGAGTCGTGTAACAAGAGATCGAGTATAGATTCTTGACAGGTTAATAGACAACTTAAAAACTAATTTAGGTTTTGTATCAATCGCGAATCGAGAGATTGCGATTCCATAATTTAAATTAGGGATCATCAATTCGGGTTAAGAATTATAACTCGAGATAGAGTAATTCACCCTAGGACTGTCTAGACCCGTTAAGTCAAGAATTGCATAATTGATTAGGTTTTCGTTAATTTCGAATTGAATCCCCCTTTTACTCACTTGATAGTTTCTAGGTTAGTTTTGGGATTGGGTTACGTGATTTGTTATCATATTTAAATTTCTTCAGCTCAATTCTTGAATTAATTATTTGATTTATTTATTTTCTGCACTATTTTATTTCTTTTGAATTATTGTAGTTAGTACGACCTTAGATTTTAGGACTACTTCCCTTCCTCGTGGGACTGACACCTTAGGTACTATGCAAACAACCCGTGCACTTGCGGTAATTACCAAAGTTAAAAATATTGAAACTTAGAGTGTGTAACCTTGAGCGAACACAATTGTTTATAGAACTTCTCTTGATGAGTCATTTTTTCTTAAAATGTTCTGAAATTTCTCTCGTCTCATGCAATTGTGATTGTCAAAGATAAGGCTAGCCAAAAGCATTTGCTAGTAGTGTTGTTTCTGTAGTTTAACCGCTAGATTAGATGTTGTCCATGTTATCTATTTTAGCTGTTAACGTGCATTTGTTGAGTAGTTCCTTCCTTATATCTCTAATGTAGTGACATTTGAAGAATAAATGTTCACTAGTTTCCTCCGCATCCCTGCATAAACAGTACTAGTTGCTAAGCTATGTGTATTTAACAATTATGTATACAGTTCTTAATTTGACTTTCATAGAAATCTATAGAGTGAACACTACTCGAGGTTGAAGATAACTTGATCAAATAAATTTGGTCCATGAAAGCTTAGGAAGTTGTTTGAAAAGTAACTTCTTTCAAGAAAAATTTGAGAATTTTCCATCATGTGAGTGTACCAAAATGTATTTTTTAGTTTCTACATTGCAGTAAGTCCTAAAGATTTCCTTAGAAAATGAGTTAGATAGTGTTGTGTTCTAAAATTTTTCTTTACAATGTAATGCTACAGCTACCGAAGCATCTAAAGGAATTCACCTATTTAGGGAGTCAACCACATTAGAATTGATCAATGGTCCCATAGAAAGCCAATTATCATACCAAAAATTAATGGACTTCCCATTACCTATCAGAGCTATGAAGTCAATCTTGTAATTGTCCCTCAGCTTTAGAATAACCTTAAGGGTAGTAGAGGGAAAGTGTGAACATTCTATTGCTCAGATACTCCTAATCTTGATAAAGTAGCTATGGATCCATTTGCACTATAGAGATTGCTTGTCATCCATTAGTCTTCAAAGCTTTTTTGTGAGCAAGATTGAGTTGATAGTTTTAATGAAAAAAATCCCCAAACCAGTTTGATTCCTAGGTGTACAAATTTATCTATATTTCATCATAATTTTATAGTTTTCTCTTTACGGCCAGTTCATAAGAAGTTACTGAACATACTATCAATGCTTTCAAGATTGAACCTGAAAAAGTTAAGTGGGCAGCCTAATAGTTATTGATGGAGTTAAGGATCGAGTTAATAAGATTTATTCTTCCAGATTTTAAAAGGTGTTTAGAGCTCTAAGTTGAAATTTTGTTTTGTATTTTATCAAGCAGTTCAGTGCAATCCCTTGCTTTCAATCTATAAGGAGAAATGGGCATGCCTAAGTATTTCATTGGGAATTCTTGTAACTGAAAACCAATTAAGGTTTAAATCAGATGTTGGAAATCTGGGGCACTATTGGATAGAAATATATTAATTTTGGAACAATTTACTTACAATCATGAGACTCTTTGGAACATATTTAGAGCTTTAATCAAGGTGGAACTAGAGATGACATCAACTTTTGAGAGTAAAATCAAGTCATCTATAAAACAAAGATTGGTTAGTTTAAATTTGCATACTTTGAGTGATATCTGAAGTCCTTTGTCTTGACACTACATTCTCAATGATCTTATAGAGAGATTGCATCACCAAGGCAAAGATGTTTGGAAATAGAGGATCTCCTTATTTAATCCCTTTGCTACTTTGAAAAAACCCGTTAGTTTTTCCATTCACCAAGATGCTATGAGAAGAAGTCATTAAACATTGCTCAATCCACTGTATGAAAATACCTAAAAATTCCATAGTCTGTAAAATATTTGTGATGAAACTCCAGTCAACATTTTCATATGCTTTCCTGAGGTCAATTTTGACACAAAAATTGGGTTTGCTTTTCCTCTTTGAGTAATTGGTAATGAGTTCTTAAAGTATTAGAATATTATCACCAATTATTGTACCAAGTATATATTAACCTTAAGTATGGTTAATATTATTATGAAGAACTTCTTTGAGCCTTTGAGGTATAATTTTGGAAATGATTTTATAAAAGGAATCGCAATTGTACCTTTATTAAAGAATTCCATCACAGCTTCTATAACCATATTGCCATTGAGGGAACAAGTTTATTTAAAAAACTTGACATTGAAGGGATTTAGTTAAGGGGCTTTGAGGAGATGGAGAGATGTAATTGTATCTTTAATCTTCTATAGTGAAATACATCTAGCTAATTGAGTTGCATCTTTTGGTGAAATAAAGTCTTTTAGGATTTGCTTGAGAAATTGCTTAAATGAGTGTGCATCCAAAGTTTTGTTTATAAGCTCCTTGTATAAGATGAGTTTGAGAATCAAGGACAATGTTGTTGTGATTGAGTGAGATAATTATATTTTTGGCCTTCTTTGAAATTAAGGCCTTGTGAAATATTGAAGTGTTTTTGTTATGTTTAATCCATTCCACTCTTGCTTTTCTTTTTGGATAAGGAATAATCAAATAACAGTGCTTGGGAATAGTTATGTAATGCTTCCTTTTCCCTTACTTCAATTCTCTAATTTCTAGGATTAATGTATTAAAGTTGTTGTATAGCTCCCAACTCCTTTCTAGCTATGTTGACAAGGTGATGTGTGTTGTTAATATTAGCATTGTAAATCATCTTCATTTCCTGCTTGATTAGTTATAATTTCTTTAAATAAATAAACTGCTTAGATCCTTGAATGTTAGACCTTAATACAGTCCATAATCCTTCCTCAAAGCCAACTAGTTGCATCAGAAAATCATTGAACCTGAAAGGATGAACAATTCTATTTGTAGTAAAAAAAGTGAGAATGGGGGTATGATCTAATAAGTGATTAGGATCAAACTTTGAAAAGAAGTTGGGAAATAAATTCATCCATTTTAAATTTTCCACACTACTAACTGATTTATTCTTTATCAAATTTAAACCAGATTGCTTTTTGATCTATGTATAGAAGTAACCTCCCATTAGTATATCAATGTACTAGGCTTCCTTCAAACTTTTGTTAAGTTCCATCAAGGATTACAAAATGACCTTGGACGATTAGCGTCCTCGGCTCTTAGTAAGGAATTGAAGTCACTTGATAGCATCGATAGGATTGTATTGGAAGTGGCAATTTCTTTGAAGTGATTCCATAGAAAATTTCTTTAATATGCACTGTTATTGTAACATCCCATTCCCATATTAAGAGTTAGAACCCAAAAATACGATGCATATGAGATCTCAATGAGGGATTAAGAAAAATGCATCTCATGTTCATGCATAATGTTAGCATATACGAACGTGAATTTGAATTTTTGCACACATTAAGATAACTGTACATGCATCCATAGACATTCTGGGTATAATTGTGATATTATTGACAATTATGATTTATTGCATTGAAATCCGAATTGGAAAATATAAATTGTTGATTTAGAATTTTTGGTGAATTTTAGCAATAAATTTCGAAAATGTTGAATATTATTAGACTAGGAAAAATGTCACTTGGCGAGTGAATTGATGGGAGGAAATAGAAATAAGAAACAAATGATATTGGAGAATTGTTAAAAAAACGATTTTAGAAATTATTGAGAAAATACCTTTGAAAATTTGGAGTTGACTTTAACATTTGTGAGAAGATGTTATTAAGAATTTTCTTGATAATTGGAATAAAAAGATAGGAGTTATGGAACTAGTTTAATAAGAACTAGTTAGTTGAGAAACTAGTTAAAGTCTTAAGAATTTGACAAGTGTCCAAATCTTAACCTCATGTTCCTTTTAACATTGAAAGACAAAGACATTGTTTTATCTTGTCTTAAAATATCTTCATGGTGGCTTTCTTCTTGAAGCTTCTTCTCCTTCTTCTTCTTCTTCGGATCTTGATTCACTGAACGTTCACCAAAGTTACACTTGCTTTCCTCTACCTATTGCGACTCCCACTTTGTTATTTCTCTCTTTTGCCTCAGGAAAAACCTAACCCAAACCACCTTCAAGATGGTGTACGTGGGTACATGAAAAGTTAGGGCTTCTTGGGTTTTGAAGATTTTGGAGTGTTATGAAGTAAGTAAATGTGAATCCTGATGGGTTGTTAGTATACGAGATAAATTGGTGATTATTTGAAATTGGTGATTATTTGACATTACATGATCGTGAGGAAAATGTTTGTTTACATGAACATCATGACTTTTAAGATATGGAAATTTTCGATGTGTTGATTTTAAAAATTTGATGATCAAAATGTTATGAGATAGTGTTAAAATAATTTTTAGAGTTGAAATATCGATGAAAATGTGTATGAGATTAATGCAGAAAATTCGTGATAAATGAATATGTAAATGCTCTATTTCTGTTGACATCTTCACTATTATCCGTGAGTATTTTTGAGTGTTTTTAGAGATGATCTAAAATGAGTTTAGAGTGAAGGAATAAGTATATGGTGATTTCTAGAGATGAGAATGAAAGTTTTAAATGAAAGTTAGAGTCGAAATTGAAGAGAATGCAGAAAATAGAAATGTAGAAAAATGAAAGTGAAGAAACGCAAAAATGAAGAAGATGCACGAATATGTGATGTTTTTGATATGTAGTGTTGATTATTGGTTTTTGGTCTGTTTTTGAATGTGTTGGGTTGAATGAAAGTCGATAATGGAATAGATATAAGTTAGAAATGTTAGAGTGAAAGAAAAGAGAAGGTAAGAAGAATATGTGTTGGACCCCATTCCCGGAGCCCAACTATCGTTCCGAAATCGAAAAGCATGAGCAGGTTTCCTTGTAGGGTTATTCTAATGAACCCTCACTTTTCCGTCATCTCACAAGGGTGGGTTGCCCACACCAACAAACACCAACATCACAATTTGAATTCTTCAAGACAATTGTAGCTCTATGTCTCTAGTTTATCTTGAAGCAAGAACCATCTCATTTGGAGCTCTATAGCTCAAGATACACTAAAAAAAATATCCAAAGTATGTTCATAACCTAATTATGCCCTTCCAACCGATCCCTCATTTTCCTTCCGTCAATCTTATTCAAATCATCACAAAAAGATACAAATTTTTGTGTAAAGGTATAAAAATGTGTCAAGAATCTATCGCTTCAAGAATCACTTAATTTGGAGGTCAGGTTATGAAGTTATGGCCAAAAGAATCAACCATGCTCATGTCCTCGATCACATTGTACCTATCTCGGAACAATTAGCATAACTTTCACTAGGGATATCGGATTAAGGTATTATTTGTACATTTTTGACGAAGACTTTTGGATCTACAGCTTTTATGAATAATACAAAATGAGATTTTGTCATTTTAAGGGTTAAAACATGGGCCGTGCGAAACAACACGAACAGACTGTGTAACCTTCGGGTCTGGAAATTTTTCTGCATTAGGAATACACGGCCAGTGTGAATATGCACGGCCTGACTGTGTAACCTTCAGGTTTAACAAAAATTTTCACCCTCCAAGACCTCTCCAATGGATCCTAACTCCATTCTAACATCCCTTTTACTCATAGTCTCCTCAAATCCACCTCTTCTAGTGCCATAT
>JAOQMS010000179.1:10542289-10552519 GCA_027563885.1 Erythroxylum longipes
ATCCTTCCATTCACGTTTTTCTTCTTCATTTATAAGCAAGACAACACTTCTTCTTCCAATTATGCCCTTAATGATTGGGAATTGCCCCATTTGTCCTTCCATTTATGCCTTATGTCTTTTATACTTAAGTGTCTTACCAACAGTACCCTTGACCATTCTAACATAAAACTTTCTTCCAGAAAAATGTCCCCCATTGTCTCAAGTTTCTAATGACACCAAAATCATTCAATTCGGTTCAGTGATTTTAGTGATTCAAAAGATATACTTCAAACATTTTTGGACTACTCTTGTCCATAATAGTATACTATGCACAACTTCGATCTGAGATTTAAACATCTTAGACACTGAAGTAGATTCCAATTTCTTCATGCCATTTGTAGCTCCATGTCTCTAGTTTACCAAAAATCAGAAATCATCTCATTTGGAGCTCTACCTATCCAGAAATCATCAAAATACTGAAGTACGTTCAGTGGAATAACACCAGTTCATATTATTTAAGAGTACACACACTGTACCCGCCCCACGTTTTTCACTCAATATTTCTCACTTAATTTCAGATGGTTATGGATTTTGGTGTAGATGTATATAAATGTCTTACGAGTCCAATGGTTCAAGAATCAAGTCATTTGGGTGTCTAGAGAAGAAGTTATGGCCAAAAGAATCTAATCTATTTTTATCCTTGATCATATTGAACTTACTTCGGGGCTATAGGCATAACTTTCTCTATATGTATCAGATTTAGGTGTTCTTTCAATGGTTCAAAATAGGACTTCAAGAGATACAAATTCAATGAAGACTTTGAAGATAAATTTTATCTTCTGAAGGGTAAAAAATAGGACAGAAGATATACAATGAACAGTAACCCAGAGGAAGTTTATGAATAGTAACACAAAAGATGTTTTACAATTAGCATAACTTTTCCTACAGATATCGGATTTAGGTGTTCTTTATATGGTTCAAAAGAGGACTTTAAGATATACAACTTTCATGAAGACCTAAAAGACCAATTCTATCTTCTTAATGGAACAGAAGATAGGTATAGATGAAAAATAGAAGAAGCAAAACACAGAAGAAGATGGCGTCATCACAGAAGAAACATAGAAGAAGATGGCGTCATCACAGAAGAAACATAGAAGAAGATAACGTCATCACAGAAGAAGCAAAACACAAAAGAAGATGACGTCATCATAAAAGAAGCAAAACACAGAGGAAGATGACATCATCATAGAGGGAGGTGACGTCATCATAGAAGAAGCAAAGCACAGAAGAAGATGACGTCATCATAGAGGAAGATGACGTCATCACAGAGGAAGCAAAACATAGAAGATACATCTTCCTTTATAAGGACCATAACTTTCAGCTCAGATGTCTAAAAATTTCATGCTATATATCATTGGAAAGATAAAATAATTATCTATAATTCTCAAGAAGGAAACTTTGCCAACATTTATCTAGATCAATCCTAAATTTTCCCCCTAAAGTACAAAGACGAATTTTACATTCATCCACCAATGTACTGCACCCAGTTCTCAACTTCATGAAATTTCGAGACTCTTAGAGACAGAATTGAAATTCGATTTCTTCATAAGAAATGTATCCATATGTTTCTAGTGTAATCCAAGCAAATGATCATCTCATTTGGATAACTAGAAAAAAAGTTATGGCTAACAGACCGAAGCACACTCAGTGACCATTTTCCAGGTCACTACCAAATTTGTTTCTAAATCTTTCCTTATCACAACTCATACCAAGATCATCTTCTCTAATTCATTTTCAACTCCATATCTTCTATAAAGATATTATAGTCCATGATTAATCATGAACACCAATAATAGAACATACATAGATATATATACGTGCTCTTCATCACTTTCACTGTAATTTTTCCCATTTCAAAGTCTCTCACTACCAAAAATACCAAAACAAAACATGAATTTATCCACCCTTCTCATGTGCTACTCGAAATTTTCTAAGAAAAATTTCGGGGTCCAACATCTCAAATAAGGTATATCAAGCATAACAGGTCTAGCTATGCGTACACCTTCCACATCAAGATTATAGTGCAAAGCCAAAGTAGTAACAATGTAATCCATGCCAAAATATGAGATTTTTTTAGTAATGGAACCCACAATAGATCAAAAAATGCGATAAGGGGTATTCACTTTAATTTTACGATCCATGCACCTAAGAAAGAAAAGTTCCTTCGCCGAACACTTGTTGCTTTCAGTTTTGTTAAAAACAATTAGGCACATAAACTTGTGAAGAAGTAAGTACTCGGTGCTACGAATTAAAATGTTGGGTGCATTCCTAGGGTCAAAAGTGTTTTCACCCGTAAAGATCTTCCAATAATCATCCACATTAAAAACATCATGGTCATCCAAAACTTTGGTGTTAGACAATTCAAAGAGTGCATGAATGACAGTATAATCAAGTCTATATGCATGCCCACTTATCCTAAACTAGAATGTGTCCATTTTAGTATTGTAGCACACAATGGTGAAAATTTCTATAGTCATCATGAGGTATGTCAATACATCACAATGAATTAAAAGCCCCCAACCAATGTTTGCAGCTAATCTTTTATTGTTACGCCTTAGTCCTAGAGTTTCTAACAGGTTTAAATCAAAGTACCTAAGAGGCAATAACTCTCTATCCTTAAAATCCTAGAATCTCATACCTTTTTCTTTTGAAAAAATAGGGAATGAGGTACAAAAAGTGGCTATCATATCACGTTTAACACGTTTTTTAGAGAGAAAGAGAGAAAATCTTACCAAATCCTTGGATTTTTTAGTGGGTAATGTTAAATAAGTGTTAAAGGAGTGAATAATGATGAAAAAATGGATAAAACACCAAGATTTGGGGGAAAGATGAATGATTTGTGAGGTTTAGGTACGTGGGTGTCAGTTTAGAGTGAGAAAATATGAGAAGATGAAGAAAGAAGAAATAAGGAGGGACTTTTAAAATCCTTCAGTTGGGGATTTCCCACGATCGTGGGTTAAGGGTCCAGAAAGTTTCTGAAGAGCCTTCCCACGTTCGTGGGAAACAGACCCTATTCCTATAATTATGGGCACTGTATAGACACTCAATCTTGATTTTCCAACTTTTTAGCCCTCTTCCAAGCTTAGCATGCATTTCTAACATTTAAGCAACTTGCAAACACATTAAAATTACCCTAACCAATAAGAAATTTGAAAAGAAAACAAGTTAAAACCCAACCAGAACCCAAGTAAACACTAAGATTTATAGCAACCTTAAACCAAACATAATCAAAACCAAACGAATCAAACAAAGAAGTAAACAGAGACAAGCAAAAGAAAGGTAAACATGCTAAGTTAAGGTCATTAGCTTGACCATTCCATATGCATTCATGAAAGGGTGGAAGAAAGGAAAGAGATGACTTCCCTTTCTTATGAGTATGTCTCTCCATGGTATGACTTACATCTATGCCCACTGAGCTTCACCCTTGTCATTTTCCAACTCCAAAGCTCCATGGGGAAACACTTGAAGGATTTTGAATGGTCCACTCTATCTTGAATTGAGATTTCTGGGAAATAATCGAAGTCGTGAATTGAATAAAAGCACCAAGTCCCCACTCTTAAACTTCTTCTTTTTAATGTGAGCATCATGTCACTTTTTTGCTATTTCTTTGTACAACTTAGCATTTTCGTAAGCTTCAAATCTCAACTCTTCTAATTCATCAAGTTGTAACAATCTATTCTCACCCGCAAGCTTCCAATCCACATTCAACTTCCTAATTTCCCAATAGGCTCTATTCTCTAACTCCAAAGGTAAATGGCAAGCCTTGCCATACATAAGTCTATATGGAGTAATACCTATAGGTCTTTTGAAGGTTGTCTTATACGCCTAAAGTGTATCATCTAACTTCAAAGCCCAATCTTTCCTTGAAGTGCTCACTACCATCTCCAAAATCTTCTTCAACTTTCTCTTCACCACCTCCACTTAGCCACTGGTTTGGGGATAGTAAAGAGTCGCCACTCGATGATGCACATTATATCTTTTCAATAAAGCTTCAAAGGGTTTGTTGCAAAAATGACCCCCTCCATCACTGATTATCACTCTAGGCACTCCAAATATAATGAAAATCTTCTTGATCAATCTTTGCATCACCTTGCCATCATTGGTTGGAGTAGCTACAACTTCAACCTACTTCGAAACATAATTAACTTCAACTAGTATGTATATGTTACCTAAGGAGGATGGGAATGGTCTCATAAAATCGAAGCCCTACACATCAAATATGTCCACTTCCATGATGTTTGAAAGTGGCATCTCATCCTACTTTGATATGTTGCCCACTCTCTGGCATCTATCACACTGTAGCATAAAGTTTCGAGCATCCTTGGGCAAACTTGGCCAATAGAACTCACATTCCAAGATACGAGTCACCATCTTGTTCACTCCATAGTGTCCTGCATACACTAAACTATGACATTGAGTCAAAATGTTAGGCTTTTCATCTTCAGGGACACACCTGTGAATGGCATTGTCAGCACAAATTTTATATAACACAAGTTCATCACAAATATAACGAGAACACTAAAATAAGAAATGCTTCCTTTGTTGATGTGAGAAGTAGTTTCCAATATCTGCAAACCAAGGATGAAAAGGATTTTCTACCATCATCCAAGCCTCATTAGGAAAGCTCTCCACGATTTCCTCTTCTTCTTCATGGTGCCTCTTTCAAGTTGTGATAGAAAGTAGAAGAGAGGCGATATGTACCACCACCACCCTATAAGCTTAAACTCCCATATCCACAAAGGGTGAGACAACATCAAGTAGACACTCAATTTTCCAAGTTTCTGGAAGTAGAAGAGAGGCCATATGTACCACCACCACACTACAAGCCTAAACTTTTGTAATTATAAAAGGTGAGACAACATCAGGTAGACACTCAGTTTTCCAAGTTTATGGAGAAACTGAAGAAGTTTCAAATTAACTTATCATTGGTGGAAGCCTTAGAGTGCATGCATAGGTATGCGAAGTTTTTTAAAGACATACTCACACACAAATGCACTTGGGAAGACAATCAGATGGTAACCTTGACAAAGATTAATTGTAGTTCGATCATATCAAGCAGAATGCCTTCAAAACAATAAGATCCAAGGAGTTTTACTATTCCATGTGTTGTTGGTGACTTTGAATTTTCTAAATGCTTATGTGATTTAGGTGTAAGTACAAACTTGATGCCTTTATCTATTTTCAGGAAATTAGGATTAGGAGAGTTTATTGCCAAGTTATGAAGAATCGAAATTGAATCACAAATAAATCGAATAAAACACAATCAAATAAATTTTATTAACCTCAAGAACAAAAAATCCAAAGGCGAGTTTAGACAAAAGATCAACACTCAACGACAATATTCCTAATCAATATCCAAACCTCATACATCAATGAAATCGAAATAAAAACATAGAAAATACTATAGGAATGGATTTTGGAGGTAGTGACTATAGAAAATCACCTGTTCTGGGAAGTACGTCACGTCAAATGTATCTTTGTGCCTCTCTTCCTTCGACTCCTTCCTCAATCGCTTGATCTCTCTCTAGGTTTCTCTCAGATTTTTACAGAACCTCTCTTTTTACACAGCTCTCTCGGCTCTCTAAAAACTGTTTGTGGCTGCTAGGTATTGTTTTATTTATTCTGTAGCAGCCCTAGGTTAAACTTGGGGTCGAAACAGCCCGAAAATCACCTAAAAATTGAGTTTTCATGTCAGCCTAATGCAGGGCACGATCGTGGCTCTGACTGCCACGATTGTGGATGGCACTTTAACCTTTCTGTCACGATTATGGCCTAAAGTGCATGATCGAGGCCTGAATTGATGCTCTAGTGCACGATCGTGGTATAGATGCTGCTGGCTCTTCCTCTTCTATCACGATCGTGGCCTATGTTTTTTAGCCTAAAACTCCTAAAATCTTCACATTCTTCCCTGTTTAGTGTTAATTTGAGTGTTTAGTGGGTATTTAGGTTTCAATTGTGTTAATTTATGTGTTTAAGTGTTTTTTATGGGTTAGTATGAGTCTTTGAGCTTAAATGTTATATTTTTAGGTACCTTGATGTGTTTATTAGTGTTTCAGGGTAAACGGCAAAGAACGGAGAAGTTTCGAAGAGTTTCTTCTAGCCAAAAACATGGCCTACGATCATGGCACAACAAGCCATGATTGTGACAGAGAGAGACGAGCTGACAAGACCCAGGCCATGATCATGCACTTTGGGCTACGATTGTGACATAAAGGGTTAGGCGCTAGCCATGATCATGGCAGGCAGGGCCACGACATGACTTGCGTCAGGCTGACACAAAATCTCAAATTTTGTAAGACTTTTTGGACCCTAAATCAACCCTAAGGCTTCCAAAGTATAAATACATCATTAAGGGACAAATGAAGGAGCCTCAGTAGAGCTTTCACATCAGCCAACCTTCAGAAACCCTAGAGAGCTATTGAGTGATTTGAGAAAGGAGACAAAGAAAGAGAGACACAGGGATGAAGCTTGATGTAAAGTACTTCTCAAAACAGGTGGTTTCTTGCCGTGTTTGCCTCCATTGATCTGTTTCGAGTGTATTTTCCAATTTATTTCAGTTTTATTGATGTATGAAATTGAGAGAATTCTCGAGAATAGGTTTTTTGAATGTCGATTTTTGTTTAAACTCACCTTTGGGATTTTGATTCTTGAGATTAATAAAGTTTGATTCATTATGTTTTATTTGAGTTATTTGTGATTTAATATTTGTTCTTAATAATATTGCAATAAACAATATCATCAAATTGGGATAACAAGAGTTAGGTAATTTGATAAATAAGAATTGAATCAAACTGATGAAATCGTGTAACGAGAGATCGAGCATAGGTTTCTGGTAGGTTATTAGACAATTTTAGAACTAATTTAGGTTTTAGGTAAATTGTGAATCGAGAAATCATAATTCCATAATTTAAATTAAGGATTATAAAATAGGGCTAAAGATTACAACTTGAGAGAGAGTACTCCACCTAGGATCGTCTAGACCCAATAATTTGATAATTTGATAATTGATTATATTTTCATTAACTTCATATTAAAACCCCTTTTCTCTCAATTGGTAGTTTGTGGGTTGATTTTGGATTGGGTTGTGCGATTGGCTATTTTGTTTATATTTTAAAATTTAGTTCTCATAATTGATTGTTGATTGATTAATTTTCTACATTGATTGTTTATTTTAGATTGTTGCGATTTAGTTTAAACGTTAGATTTTAGGACTAGATTAACCCTCCTACTACGCGAACGACTTATGCACTTACAGAAATATGGAGGTTAAAAATAGTAAAACTTATCATATAGGAAACCTGCGATCATAATGCGGTTGCCAAATTAAATCTAGAGATCGTATCCTAAGTTATTTGGTAGTTAGGTTTAATTAATGATAATAAAACCTAAGGGGAAATTGAGATTAGTATAGTGTTCTATTAGTCCCAGATCAACAGTCTGAAGAGAGTTGTAAAGATGTTAGGATCATGAAATATGCTTGGTCATGTTTAGGCACCTAGAACCAGACTTTATGTATATTGGACAATGTAATCATTTTTTATCGCTTATTTTAATTTGTTTTTAAAAGTTTATTTTTATTTTAGTTTCTAAATTGATAAAAATACAAAAAAAACCGTTTTATATTTTCCTTGCATTAATTAATTTTGATTACGGTAATTAACCGAACATTCGTTGTGGATTCGATCCCGACTCATCCTAACTACAAATTTTAGTGTGTAGAGTCAGGTAAATTTTACAATGTACTCGATACACGGTTTCAACGCTCTTCAATTTCCTCTTCCTCTTTATTTTGTACCACTTCAAGTCTCGATAGGTGGTCCAATACTACATTTTCTACTCCTTTCTTATCCTTAATCTCAATTTTGAATTCATGGAGTAGAAGTACCCATTGGATGAGCCTAGCCTTTGCATCCTTCTTTACAAAGAGATAATGCAATGCTGCATGATTTGTAAAAGCAATAAATTATAAGCCCAAAGGATAAGAACAAAATTTTTCACATGCAAATACCACTGCAAGCAACTCCTCAGTAATGGTGTAGTTCAATTATGCTCCCGTCAAGTTCTTACTGGCATCGTAAATTTCATGTAGCCTCTTCTCCTTTTGCTAGCCGAGTACACAACCAATGTCATGGTTGCTTATATCACATATGATCTCAAAGGGAAGTGACCAATCTGGTGACGTCAAAATAGGTGTTGTTATAAGTGCCTTCTTTAACTTGTTAAAAACATCTAAACAATCATCATCAAACACAAAAGACACGTCTTTAACTAACAAATGAGTCAAGGGTCAAGTAATAAAAGAAAAGTCCTTGACGAGCCATCTATAGAACCATACATAACTAAGGATTGCTCGGATGCCCTTGTTGTTGGTAGGAGGCGGAGCCTTTCAATCACTTCATTGTTAGCTCGATCTACCTGAATCCCCCTGCATGAGATCTTATGTCCCAAAACAACTCCCTCTTGGACCATGAAATGACACTTCTCCCAATTCAAGTCTAAATAAGACTTCTCGCATCTTTGTAACACTCTATACAAATTAAACAAGCAATGATAAAAATAGTCTCTAAAAATAGAAAAGTCATCCATAATTACCTTCATGAAGTCTTCATTCATATCCATAAAGATGGCCATCATACATCTTTGAAATGTGACTGGTGCATTGTATAGACCAAAAGGCATCCTCCTGTAAGCAAAAGTCCCATAAGGATAAGTGAAATTAGTCTTCTCTTAGTCATGTAGGTATATGAACACCTGATTGTACCCTGAATATCCATCAAGAAAATAATAAAAAACATGATCAGCCACCCTTTCAATCATTTGGTCCATAAAAGGTTATAGGAAATGGTCTTTCTTGGTGGCCAAATTGAGCTTCCTATAGTCAATTGACACTCTCCAACCAGTGATGGTTCTAGTGGAAATCTTTTCACCTTTTTCATTCTCCATCACCGTCATGCCTCCCTTCTTAGGCATGCATTACACCAGACTTTCCCACTCGCTATCTGAAATTGGTTATATAATACCTGCATCTTAAAGCTTCACCACTTCCTTCTTCACAACCTCTTGTATGTTTGGATTTAACCTTCCTTGCCTCTCTCTTACTGTCTTGCATCCTTCTTCAAAGTTAATCCAATGCATCACCGCATTGGGGCTAATCCCCCTAATATCATAAATTTGACACCGCATGGCTCTCATCCTCTTTTTAACGGTCTCATCACTTTCTCTTCTTACTCAAAATCTAATTGGTTGGAAATGATGATGCATAGGGTGTGGTCCTTACAGAGAAATGTGTATTTGAGGTGGGAAGGTAAGGGTTTTAGTTCTACAGTGTGCGGCTTTACAATGGAGGGTGGTGTGGCTGCATTCTTTCTCTCTAACTTCTCTTGCTCACCCTCCTCAGACAATTCCTCTTTGTTCACACTCTCATCCCTATGCACTTCAACAACTTCCTCAACTTCCTTCACACAATCATCCACAACATCAATCTTTATACATGCACTAGCTTCTTCAAAGATTTAGTCATATTGAATTTAACCTACTCATCACCAATTCTCAAAACCAGTTTTTCTTCATGCACATCAACTAATGCCCTACCAGTATTCATAAAGGGCCTACCCAAAATCAATGGACAATTCCTATCTTCTTCACAATCCAACACAACAAAATCAATAGGAATTATAAATTTATCCACTTTTATTAGAACATCTTCTACTACCCCAAATGGCCTCTTGATGGATTGATCTGTAAGTTGGATAAGCACGGATGTTGGTTTGATGTCTTTTAGCCCCAATTTTCTGAAAATAGACAAAGGCATTAAGTTAATACTTGCATCTAAATTGCATAAGAATTTAGAAAATTCAAAATCACCAACAACAGATGGAATAGTAAAACTCCTTGGATATTGTAGTTTTGAAGGCATTGTGCTTGTGGTGATCGAACTATAGTTCTCTATCAAGGTCATTATCTAATTGTCAAGGTCATTGTCTAATTGTTCTCCCAAGTGCATTTGTGGGTCAATATGTCTTTAAGAAACTTTGCATCCTTGGGTATACACTCCAATGCCTCCACCAAAGACAAATAAATCTGAAGCTTCTTCAACTTCTCCAAGAATTTGGAGAATTAAGTGTCTCTTTGATGTTGTCTCACCCTCTGCGGATATGGAATCTTAGGCTTGTATGGTGGTGGTGGCACATA
>JAOQMS010000179.1:10556484-10592597 GCA_027563885.1 Erythroxylum longipes
TTGAAAATCCAAACTCAATTGTGCCCTTCCTCTTGCTCTTGGGTAGGTTGTTCTTGATTTTCTAACACAACCAAAAAATTTCTCATTCAATTCCAATTCAAATGGAAATCCCCCAAATTTCCATAATTACAACAAAATGAAATTAACACAAATCAAGCTCAAACTTAACCTACCCATAGTCCATCTAGGTTAAAAAATCCAAAATCTAACTTAGAAATCCTAAGATCAAATGGGTTCCCTTAAACCATCTTCTTCCATATTCATTCCCAACACAAAAACCCATTTTGTCTACTTCCTTTTTCAAACCAAACAAGAAGAAAATAACATGGAGCTTACCTTAACAAAATGATTCTTCCTCTTTTCTTCTTCTTTTCCTTCTCTCTTCTCCCACGATTTTTCTTCTTCTTTTTCTCTCCCATGTTTTTTTTTCTTCCTCTCTTCTCTTCCACGACTTTCTCCATTCTCTTCTTCTCTTTGTTATTTCAAATCTCATCTTTAGCTTATTCTTCCAAAATTGCCCCTCACTTACTTGCCCTTTCCAATTTTGCTCCTCCTTTCATTTAATCCATCTACTAACTCCTTTAATCTTCTCAATACCACACTCTAATTTAATTCTAACATGCCCATTAAAAATTCTAATTTCTACTTAGGCCCAATAAATTTATGACCCAATTCTAAAAATAAATAATCAACCCAACAAACAACATAAATAAATAATTAAGCAAATAATAAGTAACTTATTCAAAAAAATCAGGATCCAATAACATGCAGTGGGAAGAAGGAAGAAGAAATAAAAGCACGGTCTTGCAGACTTTGTAAAGAAATTGGAAAAGCAAGATCGTGGACTTTTCTATTTAGTTCGAAAGGTCCTTTGATCTTTTGTTCATATCTTCCTCTCCGGACTTCCAAATGACATGGGATTTGAACCAACAGATTCAAAATATGTTGTTCCACATCTCCAACAAAATTATAACCATATGAAATCATTTGGGAGAGATTGAGTGATAAAATTGGGACGGAAATGGTGAGGAAAAATCTGGAAATTGGTTCTATAGGTTGGGTGTGCATGGCCGTGAGTTAAGGTTGCACGGCTGTGACTTATTTGTTGGTGTGCATGGGCATGCATTATGGTTGCACGCCTGTGACTTGGTTGTTTTGGAATGCATGGTCATGCACTGATGTTGCACGGCCGTGACTTAATTTTTGTTTGATAAACAAGTGCACCCGAGAGCTTTTTGCACCGAACATCCTTCCTTCTTTTGCCTATAACTTCTTCTCTAGACATCCAAATGACGTGGTACTTAAACCAATAGACTCATAAGACATTTTTCTTCATCTCCATAAAAAAATATATCCATATGAAATGCATTGATTGATGAATTTAAGATGAAACTGTTGACTGTGCTGGAGAATGATAACTAGAAAGATTTCATTGATTAGGCTCCGATATTTTGACAATATCTTCTTCTCTAGTAATCTCAATGGAATTATTTTTAATTTGGAGTAAAATAGAGACATAGGTATAGATATTGTATGAAGGAATCGAGTTTTAATTCAATCTCTAAGAATTCCAATTTCTTGATGGAAATTGACTATAAGGCACTATTTCTGTGTAAGAAAAGTCTGAAAATATTTGGAATATAACATTTAGAATACTGCACTAAGTTGAATGATCTTAGTGTCATTAGAAACTTAAGACAATGGGGACCATTTTCCTTGAAGAAAGTGTTGCCAAATTACTCCAATTTCTTTGTCAGAATGATCATGAAAAATAGACCCGAAGATTTGGAATTTTGGAGAATTTATAAGAAAGAACGGGAGTTTGGATATTGTATGATCATATAATGTTAGAATAACAATAGTAAATGAATTGTTGGTATTAAAGTACCAAAGACATGTGTATAATGGAGATGAAGGAGTTTATATGATTGTAATTGTGATTTAAAGGAGATAAGTAATAGGTACCTAGTAAAAGTGAATGAGGCTCGGATATTATGAAAGCTAATAATGCAAAAATTGAGAATAAGCATAAGATGTGAAGTTTGATAATATACCTGGGATTGTCATTAAGCATGCATTGTACATAGTTCATATACACATTTGTACATAAATGAATACTTAATATTGTGCAATTACTAATGTGTGTGCAATGTGTTTATTGCATGCTATTGATGTGCAGGATAAAATGTCTACATCCTGACATTTCCAGATCTGGGAAGCAAATGCTACTCTGGAGTGTACTATGAGTCGACCTAGATGGTCGCATTTCATTGTTTGTTCTAATTTCAATTTCTGCATTGAATGACTGCGGTTATAATGATCATGCAATGTGAATATGATTGATATGAATGTGATTTGCCTATGTTGATGCTGGACAACGAAGGTCCGAGAGTTGATGCATGATTGTGATATTGAAGTGTTCCTTGTATGTGAATTTGATGAAATATATGATATCTAATTTGATTGTTAAATGTCGAACCTAGTTCTGAAGAAACTTGTGAATATGCATATGATTGAAAAAATATTTCTCAACATTTATGTTGAATGTCGGATCACGGTCCGATGATGAATATGAAATTGAATGTGAATCTGAAAGCATATGATAGGTTGAAATTATGTGAATGTGATGCATTCCATTACATGAATGCATGAAACATAAAGAAAGTTGTGACCAGAGTAGCCACCGTAAAAGAGCTTAAAGCTCAGAATGTGAAAAAGAACTTAAAGCTCATATTGTGAAAAGGAGCTTAAACCTCAAAAAGTGTATAAGAGCCAAAGGTTCACTATGTAAAATGAGCTCGGTATCCCTAACGGATACGGGATAGTTATCAATAAGCCCGGTATTCATAATAGATACGGGACAGTTATAGGCACTCTATCACAACAAAGTAATAAATGAAAGTGAATCTCATGCGTATGGCATTATAAGTGATATGTGTATTTAAATGATTGAAATGATTAATTTGACTGCCCTGAATGTGATCCTATATGTTAAATGAAGTTATGTAAATTATATGAACTGTATGTGTTATGTGATTGAGTGAGCCATCGAGGATGGTCACTCATTGAGTTTGCAAAACTCAACCAAAATTTGCAATATTTTTTCAGGCTCAGAAGAGTTATCCCGTTAGGCCAACGGGAGTATAGCCACTGCACCCAAGTAAGAGATAAAGGTCGGGATTGGTTAGCGCCTGTATTCATAAGTATTTTGCAATGTGTATGTAAATGACTTCATATTGTAATGGTTGTGACATTGTGTTTGAAAATGTTTATGAATAAAAGTGGGCTTGATTTATTTATTGACTTTTCACAATATGCGTGCATTATTTTAAAAGAAAAAGAAATTTCTGTATTGAATTTGATTGACTGACTGTTCTAGAATGCCACCCTCGCAGGGTACGTACTTGGATATCACTCGGGATGTTGGGTACGTTTCTTACGAGAGTGGGGTGCTACAATTATACGCATATATGAAGAAGATACACAATCTTTGATTATGCTATCTAATAGAAACTTCTAAATGAACCATTTGATTAGTTATGCTAAATGAGATGATAGTTAAAGCATTATAGTCGTATTCGAAAAAAATTATGCCATTCAGTTGACAGGAAATATTTGAGATGCTTACAACTTAGTTGGAAAGTAATTCAGTAGTTTACAATTCTCTCTCCTTATTCTTGTTTCAAAGATACTAGCCATGATGACTTTGTTTTGCAAGATAATATCTTAATAATCAATAGTTTATTAGGGGTTAATACCTCTCTTATGTTCCAAGTGAGAAAAATCATACAGCTATTTTGTAATATCATGTTTTCCATACCAAGGATTAGAACCCTAGACCATTGCACATGAGTAATAGCATTGAGGATTCATGAAATGCATTTCATTCACATGCATATCATTAGCATATACAGACATGCATGACAATTTAGAAAACATTGCAAAGATTGTATATGCACTCAATTGACATATTTCTGGTTATGAAAGGTTTAAAATGGTTATGATATGATTGTGAATTGTTATATCTTGAATTTTGGGTTGATAAATTATAATTAATAATTTGGAATTAATTGTTACAATTGAGAGATTTATAAATTAATATGTACATTTGGACTAAGAAAAATGTCAAGTGGTGAGACAAGTTGACACATGGCAATAGAAATATGTGGCACATGGCAGTAGAAATATGTGAAATGTGGCGTTAGGATTGATTGACAAATGCCTTAGATAATTGAGTGACAAATGGCTTAGATAATTGTGTAATAAATGGCTTGGAAATTGAGTGACAAATGGACTAAGCAATTAAGTGACATTTGGTACCATAAGTAAAAGACATATGGCAAGTGTCTTTATATGAAAAGTGTCATAACACTTACCACACACCTATACCCACGACACTTACACTTTACATAACCATCTTTTCTTTTATTTTGCTACCTGCTCTCTTCTTCTTCTTCTTCATCTACAACACTCACATCCCACACTCAAAACTTTGAGTTGCTAACATTCAACACCTTGCCACTCCAATATTTCATTGTTTTCTTGTTGATGAAAAACCAACCTATTCCACCTTAAATTGGTGATGGTCGTGTAAGCTTGGGGGCTAGGTTAACTTGATGATTTGAGGAATCTTTTGAGCTAAACAAGTAAGTATAATATAGGTCTTTACGGCCTGTTTTAATAGAAACATTTATGATGATTGTTTTAGGGATGGATTAATTATGATAATGGTGTTTGATGAGTGCTAGAATATTGATGAATGAATGGATACAATTATGTTATGTTTTATGTTTATGATAAACAATAGTTTATGAGTTGTAGTATGGATGATTTTGAGTTACAATTGAAGTGAATTTGATGAGGAATTGAAGTAGAATTTATCAATTATTAAGAAGATGTTCAAGTTTAGTAAGAAATATAGAAAAATTGAAGGAGAATGGAGAGTAAAATTTACGAATCACTTATCCCACGATCATGGGAAGGCCCTCCACGACCATGGGCAATGTATTGTAAGTGAAATTTTCTCTTTTATGTGATTGTTGAACTAACTAAAATAAGTTACTTTACTTTGGTGCATTTGGACTTGATTAAGGCTTAAAATGAACCTAGTTTGATGCTGGATTAATTGGTTAAAGTGTTTGATAAGTGTAGGTTGTTAATTGATGTTATAACTTAAGGAATGGATTATTAGATATCATGTAACTAAAATATGGAATTTATGAGTGTTGAAGGAAGGAAGTTATTCCTAGGAATGCAAATGTGATCCGAAGGATATGAGTAACGTAAATTAGGTATGAATAATGAGAATTGGGATATTGTGTGATTTTATGATCCTAGAAAAGGATTGATGAATGTATGATTGATGATATTAGAATAATCAAATTTTTTTAAGGTATAAACCTAAATTGCATACTAGTTATATCTAAGTTATAATGTATGAATAGTTAAGATTCGTGATTAAGGATACATACTTGGGAAAATTTAATTGAGCATGCATTAAACATGACACATATATATATGTGCATGATTGAATATCTATATGATTGATCAAATTATTAATGTGTGTACAATATGTGTGTATTACAAGACTAAAGAAGCACAAATCAAACGTCAGCATCCAAACATTGCCGATTCTTCAAAGAAATAGCTTATCTGGAGCATACTGTGAGTTAACCTAGATGTTTTCTCACACTGATTGATTTGTTTCTGTTGAAATTTTAGTTATTGAACTGTTATTGTTATAATTGTGATAATTCTAGACATTGATGATCCAAGAAGTTTGATATTCGAGATTGTATTGGAAGTGTTTCGTAATTGTATATGGATTTGGAAAATATGTGTACTAAACTAAATGTTGAATGTCAAAATCAGATTTAATGAATATGATAAATGATTGTGCCCATAGAATGAAAATTACTTATATCATGTTATGTGAATTGATGCATTATATCAAATTGTTATGCATGATCAGATAAAGGAGTTGTAATCAGAGTAACTAATTTGAAAAAGATCTTAAAGTTAAAAAATGTGCACAAAGAGCCACAGACTTAATTATTAATGAGCTCGGTATTCACAATCGGTACGGGACAGTAAATGAAATGAGCCGGATATCTACAATAGATATGGGACAGTAAATAAGCGCTCGATTATAATAAAGTAAAAATGAATGGAGTCACATGTGCATGTGCATATACAACTTGATATGTACTATATGAATGATTAAATTGATTTATTGAAAATGTTCAATATTGGATGATATGATTTGCTTGTGAATTAGGTTGTAATTGTCCATGTGTTTTGATATGAGTGAGCACATCGATGATGGTTCACTCACTGAGTTCGCAAACTCATCAAAATTGCAACGTTGATTTTCAGGTACAAAGAAGACCTAGCTTCTAAGGCAAACTAGTAGAAGTTTAGTACTTGCATTTTTGGAAACAAAAATGGATCAAAGGTCTGGTCAGTTGATACTGAGTAGTTTAAATAGAATACTTTTGTTTAGTTTCTCATCCTATGTAGAACATCTTATAAAAGAGTAGTAAAACTCTCAGATATTTTTAGTAGTGTAAATATATGTGTTATGAAGTGTAATGCTACATTGTAAGTTATGTTTATGAAGGAAATGGGAAAAGTTGATCTTTTGACCACTTATGTTCTATATGATGCCATAATAAGTTGATGTGATTGCTCTAACATGCAATTTTCATAGGGTATGTTCTTGAATGTTCGAGCATATGCTCTATAGTTGTGGTGTGCTAAATGTCTCCCCTAGGTAAAGTTTTTTCTTCTTATTTGATCTTCTCCTAATTAGTGTTTTAAACTCTGATGTTGATATTGTCTTTGATTGCTACTATTTTTTTCAAGAGTTTCATTAAGATTATTATCTAAATTTCTAAAATTCCACCTTGCAACAACACTTGTCTTCGACTCCACTATTTGTGTTGTCTTTTTTAACGCTTCGTTGATTATGTCGTTGTCTTCCACTATAATTATATTCAACTGCGCCATCCGCCATCTGTGCTATCCTTTTTTGTGTTTCATTGGTTATGTCATTGTCTGTACCAAGGGAGTTTATATTGTTGCAGTTTTGTTAGCCCTTTTTATCGCATGTGTAACTGCAAAAATAGGATTTTGCACTAAGATTATGCTTACATCAGCAACTCTAATTTAAATTTCTTTATTGATTACATACTTCCCGTTGCTAGTTAGTAATAATTAACCGCCTGATTTGAAAGTCCTCCCCTTAGGTATCAATTTCTCACTTTTACCAATCTGTGGCCTTCATGCGTATGTGACTCGTAGCTAATCTTCTATAGATTCCAAGTCCTCATTAAAGTTGATGAAAGGAATGATATCAGGTAAATCAGTTAAGGAAGTCAACAAGACACGTATTATTTCAGCCATTGCTTGATCAAGTGCTATGGGTCTTCCAATAAAGCTTGTAAGATAACTTAAACCACTAGTGGTCTAATAATTAAGAGGGACCTCATGTAAGCTTGACCATATCCATATGTTGTATAGTTTCAGATCTTCTAGTTTAAGGCCTAGTATCTAAGACTGGAGCAATAGGAGTTTGTTTTACATGTGCCAGGGTCCAGATTGTAGAACTTGTTTAGCTTCCTCTAAGTTGGAAAATTTAAATAAAAACACATCGTCATTGTTTACCAACACCTCCATTAAACCATGTTGCTTCCATGTGTCGAACGACTGTTCGCTCAAGGTTATATGCTCTAAGTTTCAATATTTTTAACCTTGGTAATTACTGCGAATGCACGGGTCGTTTGTGTAGTACCTAAGGTGTCGTTCCTACGAGAAAGGGAACTAGCCCTAAAATCTAAGGTCGTACTAACTATAATAATTCAAAAAAAATCAAATAGTGTAGAAAATAAATAAATCAAACAATTAATTTAAGAATTGAGTTGAAGAAATTTAAATATGATAACAAATCACACAACCCAATCCCAAAACTAACCTAGAAACTATCAATTGAGAAAAAGGGGAATTCAATTTGAAATTAACGAAAACCTAATCAATTATGCAATTCTTCACTTAACGGGTCTAGACGGTCCTAGGGTGAATTACTCCTCTCAAGGTATAATTCTTAACCTTAATTGATGATCCTTAATTTAAATTATAGAATCGCAATCTCTCGATTCGCGATTGATCCAAAAATTAAATTAGTTCTAAGTTACCTATTAACCTATCGGGATTCTATGCTCGATCTCTCATTACACAACTCTACCGGTTTGATTCAATCCTTTACCTGTCAAGTCACCTAACTCTCGTTAGCCCAAATTTATTATTTTCACTCGACTCACTCTCTCAGTTTATTTCCAAATTATTAAGAACAGGAATTTGAATCATAATTAAATAAAAATAAACACAACCAATTAAACTTATTAATCTCAAGAATTGAAAACTTGAAGGCGAGTATAGACAATAATCAAAACTCAACAACAACAATTTCAATAAATATCCCAATTTCATACATAAATAAAATTGAAATAAACAAAGAAACTATTGTCGGAATGGATTATAGAGGCAGCGACAGCAGGAAACCACCTATTCCGGGAAGTACGTCGCGTTAAGCTTCGTCTCCTTGTCTCTCTTCCTTTGTCTCGTTCTTCAATCTCTCAAAACTCTCTAGGGTTTCTGAAATGTGACTGATGTGAAAGCTCTTGATTCAGACTCTTTAAAACTGCTGCATATGTCCCATAATGTTCTATTTATACTTTGGGTGCTCTAGTCAAAGTCGGGGTCAAAACGGTCTAAAAATTCATCCAAAACTTGCATTTTTTTCTATCATCCCGATGTCGTGCATGATCGTGTCCCTACCTGCCACGATTGTGGCCTGTGTTTTTTCCTTTTGATCATGATCTTGGCCCATAGTTCACGATCATGCCCTACATTAATGCTCTCTGTCACGATTGTGGCCTAACGTGTATGATCGTGGCCTGGTTGCTTCTGGCTCTTCCTCTTCTGTTACGATCATGGCCTGTGTGCACGATCGTGGCCTATGCTTTTTGCCCAAAAACTCTTTAACTCTTTCCGTTCTTCCCTGTTTACCCTGCAACACTAGCAAACATATCAAGGTACCTTAAAAATATACAATTTAAGTCAAAGATTCAAACTAACCCATAAAAACACTTAAACACAAAAACTAACCTAATTAAACCCTAAATGCATACTAAACACTTGAAATGACATTAAAATACTTATTATATCTAACCCTAAAACACAATACAAATCACAACTATCAACATCCCCACACTTAAATGTTTGCTTGTCCTCAACCAAATAAAACAACAAATAGGTAACATCAAAGACACATAATGCAATAATGCGACAATGACTCTAATCTTTGTGAAATAAATTTAATCATGGACACAATCATTCAAATTATATCAAATCATTAACAAACAAAATGGTGTAAGACCCGTGTGCTAACTTATATACCCTATTTAATTATGCACACGCATTAATAATTTTTCGGTCTCTCAGACTCTGTAACCATTCCTAGGTATATGTCCATGAAGAAAAGAAATCAAGCTTACTACAGGAATGATATGTTTTTATTTCAAACATTTTTTTCGAGACTTAGTCTTTTACTCAGAGGCAAACATTGGTGATGAATGTCGATCCGGTTACTTGACAAAGTCATTTATTAATAGCTTGGTTGGAATGTCATTATAGCCTTTTTACGCAAAGGCACACATTTGTATTACGTGTCAATCCGGTTATTTAGCTATTATCACGTGTTCAACTAAGTACTAGCTCTATTCATAACCTGAAGGTCAGCAGAATAGTATTTTTTTAAACCATTCGTTTCTATGTAAAAAAATACTAGTTAAGCTACTTAGCAAAAAAGCCTTAAATTATGAATGAATGTGACAACTTAGAGGGAGCTAAATTTACACTAAGTCCTAATTATATTGTATATTTATTCAAAGGCCCCCTAATTCACTAATTTCGCAAACTAATGATTATTAATTACCTAATAGACTCTGTCCAAAATTAAATGAATTTCACTTAAACCTAAGCCATTGACACATTTACACATTTCACACAATATGGCCTACTACTATCATACGATATGCAAAATCACATTAAAAATAAAAACACAGAATCCCACCCCACACTTGAACAACACATTGTCCTCAATGTGAGATGGAGGCACAGACAAGCATATAAAACAAACAAACAAACGGAATTTAAAGTAAACAAAAACAAATAAAAGAAACATAAAACTAAAATAAAACTGAAGGCAAAATTGAAAAAGAAAAAAAACTAAATAGAAAGAAAAAATTGGGTTAGGCATAAATCCTAGAGGGATGGAGGTGGTGATGGCAATCGTGTTGAGACCAAATCTGCTTGACATCGAGAGTGTCTCCCTATCTCATAAGTGATTCAAGAGAACAAAAGAATTAGCACTCCAAACCATTACAAACCTAACAACACAACAATTTAAATCTAACTACTAAACATGCTAATTTATGGTCATTAGCATGACCTTCATCCTTTTAAACTCAGCCAGGATCAACTATGAGCGGCTGGCTTCCACCCTTCTCGTTCAACATTAGTTTTATAACCTGTGAGTAAGCTACAAATTACAAAATGATCATAAGGACAATATTAATAAAGTTGAGAAAACCAATTAAGCTCAGTAATGTCCTTTTTCTAACAAATTGTTAATAAAATAGGGAATAACAAAACTGCCTTAATCTTCCATCGAATCCAACAATTTGTCCTGTAAAAGGGTGAGTTTCTTTCTTTCTTCGGTAATCACCTTCGTTTCCTCAGCTTCTTCTGCTTCCTGAACAGGGATTTCCATACTTTATTCGAACTTGATGTCTATCGTCATCTATTCTTTGCCCTTTTGTTCTTCAGAAGATTCAAATACATCAATTATCCTGAATAAGATACTAACCTTTGGATTCTTAAATACATCATTCATGTTGAATGTCTCTTCATCATCATCAATCCAAAGGATAGTGTTCTTTTCATGGACATTTACCCTAATTTTCAATTTTCACATGTGGTATATCCAGGATTAATGTATAATAGGGAGGGTTGGAATTCTTTCCCTCGTACATTTCCATCGTCTCTTGGTTGTCAACAAATTGGGGTTCGGCATGTTCTTCCTCTAGTTCTTCTAGCTCTGCCCCATTCCTAAGTGTGATAGCCTCATATTGCTCTAGTTGTTGTAATTCCATTTTTCTTAAAGAGTCTTCCACACTTCTCTTACAAAATTCACAGGAAAGCTGTCTTACTTGAATCCCCAAGTTATGAATAGAAGTGGCATGATTTTCCGTCACTTGATCAATTTGCTCTTCTAGCCTCTTCTGCCATTCTTTCATGTCTGTGAGCTTATCCAAGATCTTATCCAATTTAGAATCCCATGAACTGGATTCATCATGTTGAAATTGAAATAGATTTTAGTGTCCCATATGAGTACTTTCATTGTTGGACCAATAGAAATCTGGGTGATTCTGCCACCCTGAAGTGTACATGGTCCAATAAGGGTTGTTATTTCTCCAAACATACTACGACTCATTGTAATTCTCAAATTTTCCTTTATCTCTATAATATCTATCTTCCATCATTGTTCAGCATTCAACTCTTCAGATATCCCATTCTTGTGTCTTTACTTTACGCCTCCAAATTTTTTTAATAAAAACAAAAGTTAGTGGAAAATCCTTAAACTAAAGAACTAAATTGCCTTCCTTGGCAACGCCAAAAAAAAATTTCGCTCAAGGTTACACGCTCTAAGTTTCAATATTTTTAACCTTGGTAATTACTGCAAGTGCACGGGTCATTCACGTAGTATCTAAGGTGTCAATCCTACGAGGAAGGGAACTAGTCCTAAAATCTAAGGTCGTACTAACTACAATAATTCAAAAGAAATAAAATAGTGCAGAAAATAAATAAATCAAACAATTAATTCAAGAATTGAGTTAAAGAAATTTAAATATGATAACAAATCACACAACCCAATCCCAAAACTAACCTAGAAACTATCAAGTGAGAAAAAGGAGAATTCAATTCGAAATTACGAAAACCTAATCAATTATGTAATTCTTCACTTAACGGGTCTAGACAGTCCTAGGATGAATTACTCCTCTTGAGTTATAAGTCTTAACCCTAATTGATGATCCCCAATTAAATTATAGAATCGTAATCTCTCGATTCGCGATTGATCCAAAACCTAAATTAGTTCTAAGTTGTCTATTAACCTACTGGAAATCTATGCTCGGTCTCTCGTTACACGACTATACCGGTTTGATTCAATCCTTTACCTGTCAAGTCACCTAACTCTCATTAGCCCAAATTGATTATTTTCACTTGGCTCACTCTCTCAGTTTATTGCCAAATTATTAAGAATAGGAATTTGAATATTAATCTCAAGAATTGAAAACCTGAAGGTGAGTATAGACAATAATCAACACTCAACAACAACAATTTCAATAAATATCCCAATTTCATACATAAATAAAATTGAAATAAACAGAGAAACTACTGTTGGAATGGATTGTGGACGTAGCGACAGTGGGAAACCACCTATTCCGGAAAGTACGTCGCGTCAAGCTTCATCTCCTTGTCTCTCTTCCTTCATCTCCTTCTTCAATCTCTCAAAACTCTCTAGGGTTTTCGAAATGTGACTGGCATGAAAGCTCTCGATTCAGACTCTCCAAAACTGCTGCATATGTTTCATAATGTTCTATTTATACTTTGGGAGCTCTAAGTCAAATTCGGGGTTGAGACGATCCAAAAATTCATCTGAAACAAGAGTTTTTCTTGTCAGCCTGAGGTCATGCGCGATCGTGTCCCTGCCTGCCAAGATTGTGACTTGTGTTTTTTCCTTTCGGTCACAATCGTGGCCCATAGTGCATGATCGTGCCTTGAATTAATGCTCTTTGTCATGATCGCCCGGCTGCTTCTGGCTCTTCCTCTTCTGTCACAATTGTGGCCTGTGTACACGATCGTGGCCTATGCTTTTTAGCTCAAAACCTCTTTAACTCTTCCCATTCTTCCCTATTTACCTTGCAACACTAGCAAATGCATCAAGATACCTCAAAAATATGCAATTTAAGCTCAAAGATTCAAACTAACTCACAAAAACACTTAAACACAAAAACTAACCTAATTAAACCCCAAATGCATACTAAATACTTGAAATGACATTAAAATACTTATCAAATCTAACCCTAAAACACAATACAAATCACAACTATCAACGACCAATGTTTCATTACAAGAAAAACAATTCTTTTAAGATGTCTAGATGAGGGGAGACAAACTCTGTTCAAGTGATTCACTAGGTGGATAGAACCTTATTTTATGCTTAAGTTTAGTGTCATATACAACCTAAGTCCACGTCTTACAGATTTAGAGGTTTGTTTAGGCTTATAGAATGAGGATTATCTAAGCTTGAGACAGGAACATATTCTAAAGATGAGCTGGCTAGTGCAGGAAATTTGTGCCATTTGGATTCATTTATAAACTAGTGGATAATAAGTTGTAGCATAGGCTAAAATGAGTGCAATTCTGGAATGAGGCTGCAAAAGTGTAGACAATGTTAGGACCTGCACAGGAGTGATGTTTGTAGGAGAGGTAGATTAGTTCTTTATAGCAAGCTTTCTGGCGATTACGCAAAAGTGGGCAATCGAGGAGTTTAAGTTCAAAGCAAAATGATAGAGGGGCTATAAAAAAGTGAAGTTAGGGAAAAGAAGTTAAATTAGACTTTATAAAAAATGCAAGAGATAGCAGGCAGGGGAAGGGGGTGGGTGTTTTCTAGAGAAGAAGTAGATATGGCAAGAAAGTAACCCTTATAAACCATATTTAATAAATGCTAATTAGGTTATATTATTACCATGATTTAAGGGCATTCTGCTTATATATTGGTATTTTTTAAGAAATTAGTATTCCATTTGGCTTAAATTTTTTTAGGCTTGCTTAATTCTTTAATAAAGGAGGAATTAGGTCAGGAAGATTTAAGTCAAGCTAAAGCAATTTTGGTATAATTTTAAGCTAAAGACTTAAATCATAATATGAACAAAGACCCATCTTTTGCAAAGCAACCTAAATATTGAATTGTGTTCATGTCTTCAAGACTCATTTTCTTAAAAATAACCATCAAATTCACAATTTATAAAGTAACTGAGCCAATATAAATTAAAATTTAGTCCTATATTATAGAACTATTAGTAGTCATTTATTATAAAAAATTATAGCTTTGAGCCAGAAGAGCTATTAAGCAACATAAGACCAACATGGGTTCATCTTAGACCCGTGTTGGTTATAGTGTTTAAATTTTTTAAGTTTTTTTAATTATAAAAAGGATAAAAAGGAGTAGGGAAAAAGGAGGGATATTAATAAGAGTTGAACTAAAGCGTCTTAACATAAGAAAGAAGCAACCTTGGAGACAAAGACAGGGATTCCATTAAGATTTAACCAAAATATCAAGACTTTAATAATATATGAGAATGACTTCTTTAGCCTTATTTTCTTTCTTGATTATTGTTGGAATTGGGAAAGATCTAGATGGAGAGTTCTTAAGTTTTTTTTAAAAACATCCTTATCATCAAGGAGAGCTTATGAGTAATATTGGGAGAAGATTCATCACAACTTGGAAGCAGTTTGTGGAAATTTCTATTAGCCTTTTCTTGTTTACTTTCTCTTAAGATAATATTATTTTTCACTTAAATTATATTTAGCAACTAAATCCCTAATTAGGATTGGGAATGTAACTTATGTTGAATTTTGTAAGCATTATTAGTTATTGCTTAGGTTGAATTTATTCTTTTTAAGCTTGATTCTTGAATTTATATTTGGCCATCATAGATTCAATCTTAAAGATTATATGTTGTACCAAAAAAGAAGTATAATTTATGGGTTGGGAGAATAAAATACTCTAGATTGAGTGATAGAGATATCATAGACTATAGTGACAGCTAATAGTTTAACTATTCTTATTGAATTTGATTAGGTAAATTGCTTATTAATAGATGTAATTGCTAAACTAGATCTACTTTTGTAACCTTGAGAGAGGACATAAATATTTTAGGTTAATCATCATTTCAACCTTGATAACTAATCTTAATTGATAGCTGAAATTCCTTGTAAGTTAACCCTAAAGCCATATCATTTTATTTGTATTGATTTCCTTTTGATATTTAATCACCTTACTTTAGTGATAATAATTTAATTTCTTTTTTAATTTTAATTTAATTTAATCTCATTACTTTGCTAAGATTAATAAACTTAGTAATTGACTTAGTCTTCGAGGGAATGATAACTTAAAGTACTTTGGGTCTAAGTTTACTATATTCAATTATATTCACTTGCAAATTTGGGTAATCAAGCTTTTAGAACAAATTTTGGGGACTACTTTTATTAATATTTCATTATTTTTATCTTTCTTTTAATCTTATCTTCTCTCACTTATTTTTAGGTAATTAATGAGAGATAAGAGATCCATAAGTGAAAAGTTGGATGATCTATTTCTTAATGACCTTAAAGTTGAGCATATATGGAGACAAAACAGTAAAAGAATGGAAAAAGAGATGGCTGCAAATTAAAATAATGTTGGAAACATTGACAACGATGGTGCTAGAAACAATGTTATAATTAGTATTAGGGAGCAACAACCAACTAGAATTCATTTGGGGCATGCTCATATGCCTATTATTAGTATTAGTACCTCATATATCAAATTGTGCCAAATGATAAGAAATTACGAGCCTAAACAAGTTCACATTCATTTGTCGTTGACTTTTAGTGGATTACTTGGGATGTTATCAGCTTCATTAAAGAATTTTATTTCATGACCTAGACAATTCTTTTGAATGATCTTACTGAAGATGAGCTGCAAATGAGATATTTCACTTAATGTATATGAGATCAAGTATATAGTATTTTTATGTTGTGGTTCTTTCCTCCATATAAAACTACCAATCTTAGGATGTAAATTCAAAATTTTACATAAAAAGAGGGAGAAGCATTCCATAAATCTTGGGAGAGATATAAACCATTGCTTAGCCAATGCTTACATTATCAATATTCCTTATAATTGGTTGTGTAATTTTTTTTTGAAGTTATTACTCTTACATGTTAGACTTTAGTTTACACAACTATAAGATGTACTATCTTTACAAAAACTATTGAGGAACTCAAGGAAATGTTGACGAATGTGGAGTTAAATTGATTTATAACTTGATGCAGGCAGTTAAATGCCTAGTAAATTGATAAACTTTACAATTAAATGAATGATGAGGAGTCTTGATTAATCTGATTGACTTGTTAAATCCTTTACTGGAGCTTTTACCTATTTAACTTAAAAGTGATGGAATTAAGGAAAATTAAATACTTAAGTTTGGGAGAAGTTGATAAGGTGTTAATTGGTTTTTTTAAGCATGATTTCAAGAGCATTTTGTTTATGTCTTGATACCTTTTTTTTAATAGGAATTGATATTCACGTTAGCTTATATTTTGTTTTCAATGTTATTTTAATCCCTCAATAAATAAGGAATGAGTTCATGAAGATTTAATTCAAGCTGAAGCAATTTTGGTAAAATTTTAGGGGAAGGACTTAAAACACGATGTAAGTAAGGATCTATATTTTGTAACATAACCTAAATATAGACCCGCGTTCATACCTTTAAGACTTATATTCTCAAGATCAACCCTTGAATGCACAATTTATTAGGTCACTAAGTTTGAGTTTTGGACCTGTGTTAGCAATCATTTGTTATGAAAAATTATAATTTTTTGCCATAGAGAGTTATTAAGCAATAAAGGACCCATATAGGTCTATATTAGACTTATAAAGGTCTTGATATCTTAAATTTTTAGGTTTTCTTTTTTATTATAAAAAGGATAGAGGTACAATAGACAAAGAAGCAATCAATAGGAGCTGAACTAGAGCATCTTAACAGAAAAAAAAAAGAGCAACCTTGGAGAAAAACGAAGGAGATTATATCAAGATTCAACAAAGAACATCAAGATTTCAAGATTTTATGATAGTGACTTCTTCTATCCTATTTTCTTTCTCAAATATTTTTTAATTTCTTTATTTTAGTATGAACTAAGTGGGAAAACTCCTAAATTGAGAATCTTTTTTTAGACTTTCTTACAATGAAGAAGAGTTTAGGAGCAAGATTAGGAGAAGATTCATCATAACTTGGAAGCAATTTGTGAAAATTTCTCCTAACTTTTTCTTTTTACTTTCTTTTAAGAAAAGATTATTTTGTTTTCATTTCAGTTACATTTGCTTAGTAACTAAATCTCTATTTAGGTTAGAGATCCTTAGGGTTAGGGATGTAACTTAGATTGTATTTTTATAATTATTAATGCATGACTAGTTATTGCTTAAGTTGAATTTATTCTCTTTGATCTTGATTTTTGAATTTATGCTTCACCATCATAGATTCAATATTCGGAATTGTATGAAGCACTTAAAGGAGAAGTATAATCTATATGTTAGGAGAATAAACACTTTGTGGTTAATGATACAAAAATCTTAGAATGTTGTGATAACTAATAAATTAATTGTTTTTAATAAATTTGATTAGGTTAATTGCATATTGACATATGGTAATTGCTTAGTTGGACATACCTATATAACCTTAAGAGAGAATATAGATATATTAAGTTAATCGTTATTTCAACCTTGACGATTAATTTTGTTTGATCGTTGAAATTTATCATAAATGAAATCCAAATCCTTATTGTTTTATTTACATATTTTTTTAAAGTTAATTACTTTATTTTAGTTATTTTAAGGATTTAGTTTCCTTTTATAAAATTTTGTTTAATTTATTGTTTATGGCTTTACTAGAATTAATAAACTTAGTTTTTGAGGGACCGATAATTTTGAATACTCTTAAGATTAAATTTATTACATCTAATTATGTGTACTTATAAATTTGGGTAATCAGTATTCATTGTGATATCTCTATCTATCACTAGCTTACACTTCCTATCTTTACTTTTAATGAATGTGGAAAACACTAGTACATATTCAATTACCATTATTTATAGTAGGATATAAAACATATCTAATTATATAAAGACAATCATTATTATCAAAACTTGCATTAAGACCATCTTCATCACCAGAATAACAATCTAGTCTTCCTTAATATATGAAAAATCTATTTTAATTTCTTACGCTAGTACACATTGAAGATAGTAAGTGCCTGTTTAGTTCGGCTCGTGGAGAGTAAAAAAATACTTTTTTCATCACAAAAACTATTTTTTTAAAAAATGAGTGTTTGGACGTAAAATTTAAAAGTATTTTTAAAATAGAAATGACTTTTTTAAAAACTAAAATACATGTTTTTAATAAACTTAAATTTAAAACTTTTTTAAAAAACTCCTTATTTTATCTTTTTCGGATAGACTATTTCTTGTCGTTTACGTTTATAACCCAAATAGTCCTCAAAACCCAAAATCCCAACTGGGCAAAACTTCATCTTTCTGGAGTGACCTGCTCACTCAAGTACTTGTTCGTAGTTTCCAGACATCGAATTCCTTCATTGCTCACTCAGGTACTTGTTCGTAGTTTCTGGACATCGACTTCTTTTTTTGATTCTGGGAATTTATACTGGTGGACTAATTGGGTTGTCTTCGTGTGATGGTTGGTTCTGTTCTTGAACTGCGCTCATTTTCTGTTTTTCTGTGAATTACATTGAGTTGGGTTATATGGCTTCCGTGTTCCTGTGTCTTTCATTGCTGTGTTTTGTACCCAAGACTCGATTTTTATTCAATTCTCTTGATCACTACATCTGGTTAACAAAATTCAGATGAAGAAGAAACCGAGAGCATGATTATGAGAAGAGCTTTTGCATCGAGGTCCAATCTTGCTTCTGCTTCCCTTGTTCCAAAAAGAGCCTGTCTTTGTGGGTTTTCCCTTGAACAGCCTTTTGGCTGCAAAAGGGCGTTCACTGTTTCTTAGAATCTGTGGAGGACAGGTGAGTTTAAGAAATATGTTTCTAAGAAGTGTAGTTCGATGATGCTTTACTTCTGTTCAGTAAGATGGTTTCTTCGCGGCCTCCACATTCAATTATTAACATCACTATACTTTTTGTGGAAGTTGCAAGAATGAAACACTATTCAACTGTTATTTCTTTATCCAAACAAATAAAGGAGTTGGGGACTAAGCATGACATTTATAGTCTAAACGTCTTAATTGGTTGTTTCTGCCAGTTATGTTTACATCGTCTTATTCATGATTTAGACAGAATGTATCAATTGATGCAGGATTCTGGTATAAAGCCTGATATTGTAACCTATAGTATATTAATCGATGCAACGTGTAAAAGTGGGAGGCTTATTGCTGCAAGAGAATTGTTTTATAGTCTCTCCGTTGAGGGCCTGCAACCCGACATCAAGATGTATACATCAATGATAAATAAAGACGAAGAAAATTATTTAAACGAGTCACAAAATAACGAGATGAATGATGTGAGAGAACATATTGCAAATCTTCTTGTATTATAATAAAATGCATAATTTATTATGTATTTAACTATTTACTCAACTTGAATATTTATTTTGAGATTATAATATTATTTAGCTTTTTATATGTTTTAATATTTATTTTTATATTAGTTTTATTTCCTACAAAAAAAATGAGACATCTCTTTAAATAATTTCCTACAAGATGGAAGTGAATTTGTCAAACAGTTGTAAAGTAAATGTAAACCCATTGTTTAATATACTTTAAAATTATTTATATGCATAAATAATATTTATTACAAAATAAAATATAGTTAAAATTAATAAAAATACATTTTATTTTTATATTGTCAAACAGTCTACTGTATGAAGCTTTTTCAAAAAAGTTGTTTTTTTAATTGACAGCAAACAGTCAACTAATTTCTTAGAAAAGTTCTTCTAAAAAAAACTCTACTAATAAAAATTTTACTGACAAAAGCTCTATTAATGTAAACGCATCCAAACAGGCACTAAGATGCCATATGACCCTTTTGAGGATACGTATGACAAATAATAAATGCATTACTTACCCTAGACTCATTGATGATAGAAGCAACATGTTTAGACTTATCAATAATAGACTCCTTATCAACACCTTGAGATTTTACTTTATTACTTAATGACATAATTTGTGACAATGATCTAGTTTTAATTATGCGATCATATGTACGAACATTATTGAATTTCTTAATGCTTAAGGCTTGTGGTAAGTATTTCCTACTGTGTTTGGTGCATATAATTTAACTATTTTTTAATATCATACATAAGTCCATTGATAAAATGAGTACATATAACAAATTGATTTTTAATATGAAATTCAATACACGTAAGTCTAGTTGCTTTAAATTTAGTAGAATATTAGTTACATTATACATTGATTGTTTCATATTTATCATATAAGCAAGCAAGTCGCTCTTATAGGATTTAAGGATATAATTTTCTTTAATCTTCGATTTCATGTCCTCCCGCCGAGTGATTGGTGGTGCACCTAATCGAGCCATGTCTTATAATATAGATTGTTAATACATTTTGACAAATTTGGTTAATTTTATTTTAACAAACCTAATACGCTCAATATTAAGTATGTCATTCCAATTAAAATACTTCTCAATAAAAACTAACCATTTGGACAGTATATTGCCATCCATAGTACAATTAAATTTAAACGCTATAACTTTAACCGATTTTATGATATCCCTTTGTTATATTTTACATTAATTGCTAACCTTATTTCCATAAAAACTCTAGTCTCTACCCTTATTACCATTAGCTTTACTTAATAGTTTCAACCATTAAATGGTGGGTAATTTACAGGAAGGTAACAGTCTTTGGGTGATACTTATCACCTAGGTTAAGAGGAACGACACCTGATACATTTACCATATTACTAATAGTTACATCATATTACCTCTTAAGTTCAAGCTACCCTGATTTTCATGTAAAGTGAGATCAATTAACCTATTTAAGCTTGTAATAGGACTAAAACTCCCAGGTGTGTTGAACCAATTTGTTTCTCGACAAATTCAACAAGTTTCTCAATTTTATGCTTACCTAAATGCTTTAAAATTAACTTCATCTTTTTATTTAATGCATTGAAGTTTTTATGTTCTAAATCATACTGTCATTAATTAATTTTAAATTATGTAGACATAGATAAAGATGTAATTTGAGTTTTATTGGTCAGTAAAATTAGGGATGATAAAATTTTTTAAACGCAGTTCGCCCACGTTGATTGGGGCTAGAGTTAGATAGAAATTTTGTATAAAAAATTTGAGTTTAAGATCAAAGTTGTGTTTGGGCTCCGCTGCCTAACCTGACCTAATCCAAAGCTCAAACTTCTCACATACATAAAACGATATAGTGTCATTTTTTATGTTATGTAAACAAAACCTAGGCTATCAACACTTACTAGTTTGTTGTTCATCATTTTATATGTTATGTAAACAAAACCTAGGCTATCAACACTTACTAGTTTGTTGTTTGGCATGTTTGTTTGTGTCAACTATTAGGGGCGTGAGGCTGCAGAGACTTAGGGATGATAATCTGGCCCAAACTTGCCTGAAATTAATGGGCCACGGGTCATGGGTTGTGCTCCTTTTCAAGTCCAGCAAGGCTTGAGTCCTGATTTAGAGTGACAAAGTGACATTGTTTTGTAAAAAAATGACGTTATTTTTTGAATTTTCTTTTAAAAATTAATAAATTAGGTTCGATTGGCCCGTCTCACCCGTAATCTATTACGCTATAGTAAAGTCACGGGCTAGTAAACACATAAATCAAGCTAACCTAAAATCAGCTCGACCTGTCCCATTATCATTTTTATCTAGACTTGGGCTTGATCCGTTGTTAACTTAAACTAGTTGTATTCATTAGACTTTCATCAAAATCTTGAGATAACACATATAATCTTAGGTAAAAAAATTTCAAGTTTATTTGTTTGGTCTACTAATTTTTTTGAAAATAAAAAGAAATTAATTGAATAAATAAAGTAGCGTAGAATAGAAGTCTTACAAAAACCAGCCTAAAACTCTGCCGTTTAGCCCCTCATACTAAAAGTCCTAATGAGAAGCCCTGCAGATAGTAATCTGCTATCCCTCTGTCGACTCCTACAAGAAAAGATACCAAATTAGGGCTTCTACGCCTGGGTTGATTCCAAAAGCATGCATCGTCTCAACACCCAACAGGTAAGGTTTCCATCGCTTCACTTCATGATCGTGTACCTCTGAGGCTTATTCTTCTTTACCTTTTAAAAATCTGCAGAGATTCCGGCTTCCGATGCTAAGATCTTCGAATACCCACCCACGCTAGTAGACAGAAAGAGAACCTCTCCATGTTGGCTCCACTTGTTTAAGTGAAGAAGATGTGGTAATGTCTAATTTAGTTGGCGTCATACTAAGATAGATTTAAAATTTCACTAGATAAAAAAAAAAAATGTTTGTAATCATTGACTCAGGATTTGGACGTGGGGAGAAATGGTATATAGACAACTCTTCTTTGTACCAACACATAAAAAGCATGTAATTCAGCTCCATATATCCATCTTAGTTTTAGAGTTTGAGTTAATGGTGTATTGTAACCTCTTAAGACATGTTTGAGCGTTCAATTTCTTTAACTACAAAACTTGTTCAAGTTACGTACCTACACTAAGTCCAGAAATTTCTGTTAAATATCTTCTCGGCTTCTGGTAGAGAAAGAGAGTGTTACCTTGTTGTATAGCTTAATTTGCTCCAGCATAAAATTTTCTTCATATCTCAGTTTGTGAACAAATTTCTAAAATTCGATATTTTACATTGTGAATAAAATAGGGTTAAAAGAAAGAGAGCTTTACCTTAATATATTAACTTGATTTGATCCTACGATCAAAAAAAAAAAAAAAACGTGGATGCCACTGGACCAGCGACTTCACAAATCCCAATGCTGGAGTTTGTTTCTTACAAATATTTCTCAAGTCTAGGTTTGATCAAGGTCATTGTATACTAATCGGAAATATGTATTAGATTGGAGTAGGTATTTATTGATGTATATAGAGAAAAGCAAAGCAGCAGGGAAATAAATATTTGCCTACAGAGAAATAGATACTGCAGTAAATGACATTAATTGTTGGGAGGTTTATTTACGTGTGTTGTGCGAGGGAAAGAGCCGAAAATAGTTCGGCCTAGTGTGATATGGGCTAGATGTTGGATAGAAACCATGAAAGCTTTCTGTTCTTTACCTGAAAGTAAACATGAGGGATAAAAATTACACGAGTATTGCTATAAGAATATTGGGTTTGGTAGAAAGCTAGCTTAATAACGAACATAACCCATTTTGAAAAAAGCCTAATTAAGTAGCACATCTTTGGATTAAAAATACTCTTTAATCGAGTGGGTAATATCACATTAAATTAAAGATTCGAGAAACAAACGGAAGCTTAAATGAAATGAATATTACTTCTATGAAACTCTACTAAATTTAGGCGATTGCTTAAAAAAAAGAGTACTTATGGGTTGGTGGAATATGTTTTCTTAGATCATTTTAATATTCATTCCGTTATGAATAAGTCCTGCCGGTTTGATGAATGGATGGTGGGACGAGCCAAGCGTGAACAAGAAACGGTAGGCTTTCGGTCAATTACAGAAGAAAATGATACATTTTGTTTTGTTTCGTTAGAAAATGGGATTACTTAGGATGCAAGTTGTGTGATAAAAAGTAATGTAACGTAGACTACATCCAATAGAGTGTTAACAATGCAAGTGTGTTTTTGCTTTTGGATGTTGACTGCACCACACCACTCATTATATATAACATATAGTAGTATTAGCAACCCAGTCTGTGTTTTGACCGTCCATACTATTTTATGACACGGGAATCAATATACCATGTTCTGTTCTTGACATCTTGTCCTTACCGGACAAAAATAAAATGACGTATATTACTAATTTTAAACAATAAACATTATTGCAAAAAATCCTTAAATAAATAAGGAAAATTTTCTGTTATTGCTACTTTTCAAAAAGACACCTTTGTGTTTTAAAATTACTAACAAAGATTCTATCTATCCTATATATATTTAAAAAAAAGCTGTATGACTATATTGATACAATTTTAAATGAATTTAATAATTGTATTTTTAATAGCAACCTTTTGTGTCTTTTATCCCAGTAATAATGATAAAAAAAAAAGAATGCTCTAGATTTCTTTTCCAAAAACAAGAATAGAATTGGAACACATGATTTCTAGTACCATCGCTAGGGGCAATTCATACTATGACTGGCGTTAAGTAATATTCCATATGGATCAAATAAACAATGTCCCCAATAATTATTTAGTTCAACGGTTGGTGGCGAGAATTTAAAAGTAAACGGAGTATTTATTTTCTTGCAATCAGGCAAACGAAGAATAAATTGAAACCAAAAAGAATATACCAAATAGGTTTTTTTTTTCATATATTGAAATTTAAAAGTATTTGAATATATTAAATTAATAAGTACGTAAATTTTTACTGTTGCCTAGTGTGAAGGCTTAACCAACAATTTTCTGTTTCACACCACCAGCTAGCTTCTTCGATAAAAATTAAAAAGTAAAAACTCTCTCCCTGTCTCTCTCCTCAAGTCCCCACCAGACCAGACTCTGTCAATCAAAGTACAAAGCAAGTCGTCTGTAAGTGTGCTTCGGCTTCCCTAAAATTCAAGCAAGAATCACATAAAAAAGCAAAAAGATGCATTGATGGACCCCCCTCCCAACTTCCCTACTACTTACTAATTTCCTCCGACATGTCGCACATCTTCAGGGACAAGTCCTTGGGCGGTTCCAAGCGTCACTCCTACGTTCACGCTCCTATGCCTCCTCCTCCTTCTCACAACCCACGTGTCGCTTCTGACTTCAGGTCACCGTTTGGTGACCCCGCCACTACCTTGTCCGACTCCGACCTCCGCGAGTCCGCCTATGAGATCCTACTCGCCGCTTGCCGGAGCTCCGGCACCCGCCCCTTGACCTACATCCCCCAGTCTGAGAGGGCTGCTGACAAGGCTCCGGCATCTTCGACTCCGTCGCTCCAGCGCTCGCTGACGTCTTCGGCTGCTAGTAAGGTGAAGAAGGCGCTGGGAATGAAGTCGAATTCGGGGAAGAAGAGAGGTGACGATGGCGGTAAACCGACGAGTCTAGGGACAGCGCAACAAGCGGTCACGATTGGTGAGTTGCTTAGGGTTCAGATGCGAGTTTCGGAGCAAACTGATTCCAGAATTCGGCGAGCTCTGTTAAGAATTGCTGCTGGCCAGGTTTGTGTATTTGCTTTGGATCGAATTCGTAGCTTCTTCAGTCTTTTTGAGCATATAATTGTTTAATGAAAATATATTTTTGGAAAATTGAAGTTTGGCTTCTTTGAAGTACGGTAATTGGGCGTTTTCTGTATTCTGATATTATAATTGGGAGTTTATTTGGTTTCTTTGGATGTATTATTTGTCTTTACATTCTCTTACTTTCATGGGTTCCTAAATTCCTTTTCCTTTCGCATTTTCAATGGTGAAATGGAGAGAACAATTAACTTATAAAGTTTAAATATTAATCTTTTAGTTGCTGAAATTAAACGAGTGAAAAGGGTAGAAATTGAAATTAGTGGGATAGCATAAGCGAGCAATGCCATCCCAGATTTCCTTTTCTCAATGATCGACGATGTTCCTCTTGCACGATGAGTTTATCAGCTACTATATGATTTCGTCTAAATGTATATGCTTTTCAAACTATTATGCTATATTTATTCCGAGTCAAGGGTGGTCAGTTACAGCGTTTGGGGTTTTTGCACTCTATCAGCTTGGAAGGCGGATGGAATCTGTGGTCCTCCCTCTGGAGCTACTGCAGCAGCTCAAGCCATCAGATTTTCCTAATCAGCGAGAATATGAAACTTGGCAGCGGAGAAATTTGAAGCTCCTAGAAGCTGGACTGCTTCTACATCCTTACCTGCCACTTGAGAAGACAGACACTGCTCCATGGCGCCTCCAGCAGATTATTCGTGGGGCGCTGGAAAAACCAATTGATACTGGGAAGAATAGTGAATCAATGCAAGCTCTCCGCAGTGTTGTTATGTCTCTTTCCTGTAAATCATTTGATGGGTCTGTTTCTGTCACATGTCACTGGGCTGACGGGTTCTCATTGAATCTTAGACTCTACAATATGCTCTTAGATGCATGTTTTGATGTTCATGATGAAACAACTGTCATAGAAGAGATTGATGAGGTCTTGGAACTCATAAAGAAAACTTGGGGAATACTAGGAATGAACCAGATGTTGCATAATATCTGCTTTTTGTGGGTTTTGTTTCATCGTTATGTTGTAACCGGTGAAGTTGAGGAAGACCTGTTGTTTGCTGCCAACAATCTGTTAATGGATGTTGAAAAGGATGCGAAGGCAGCTAAGGATCCAGATTATGTCAAGGTTTTAAGTTCCACATTAAGTTCAATTTTGGGTTGGGCAGAGAAAAAACTTCTTGCTTACCGTGATTGCTTTAACAGTGATAATACTGAGTCGATGCAAAGCATTGTTTCTTTGGGAGCTGTAGCAGCAAAGATCTTAATTGAAGATATATCTCAAGAATATCATGGGAGAAGGAAACAAGTTGATGTTGCTTGTGATAGGATTGATAGGTATATTAGGTCATCCCTTCGAACTGCTTTCTCACAGGCAAGTTTCTCAAATTCTGTAAAATGTACTTGCCAGAAATAATGAAATGTTTCAAATTGTTATCCATTTACATTCATATGGAAGTTCAGTTTTAAGTAAGTTTGTTATAGTTCCTTGATACCTCATGTAGACACCTGAGTTGACTGTTCTGCTATCCTCGCCTGAGGATTTGGACCTTAGACCATTGTGATTATTTAAATTTTGTTTAAATAAGCTTAGGACAAGTATGCAACTTTAAATCTATCGCAATTCAGTTCTGCAAAGTCTATCGCAATTCAGGAAATCATCTGTTTCTAGACCAGTCTACAGCTCATCTGTCCTATATTTGCATAATCATGGACCTAGTTTGTCAGCTGATGACTTGAGGTTTTATTTAATCTTCTTAAGACAGAAAATGGAGCAGATCAAGTCTAGGAGACACTTATCTAAACACCAGCAGAATCATAGTCCCATCCTGTCCATTCTTGCGGAATCTGCCAGTGAACTCGCCTTTAATGAGAAGGCAATATTTTCTCCAATCCTGAAGAAATGGCATCCTCATGCAGCTGGTGTGGCTGTGGCTACCCTCCATTCTTGTTATGGGAATGAGCTGAAGCAATTCATTTCAGCTATTACTGAGTTGACCCCTGATGCTATACAAGTGCTGACTTCTGCAGACAAATTGGAGAAAGATCTTGTGCAGATTGCAGTTGAAGATTCGGTAAATAGTGAAGATGGAGGAAAATCGATAATCCGTGAAATGCCTCCTTATGAAGCTGAGGTTTTAATTGGCAATTTGGTGAAGTCATGGATAAAGTCAAGAATTGACAGACTTAAGGAATGGGCCGAGAGAAATTTGTTACAGGAGGTATATGTGACACTTCATCTGCGTACTTACCAAGTGTTTGATGGAATAATTGCTGTTAGCTTTCCTTTAGTTCATGTGTTTTGCCCTATTTGTTCAAAATTACTGAAAAGATTGTGCACTTGAGTAATTTAGTCCATCTGCAGGAGACAGATCGAAAATTATTGGTGGTAGGCATAGCAACTAGATCCAGATCTTCTGTTGAAGGCTGGTTAAATACTGAGTCTCCAGTATAAGTTGATTATTTGTATTGTTTCTGATCAATTATCAACAACCTGACTTTCCCATTTTTAATATAGGTATGGAATCCACAGGCAAATAAAGAGCGAATTGCTCCTTCTGCTGTTGAAGTTCTTCGATTGGTAGATGAAACATTGGAAGCATTCTTCTTGTTGCCCATACCTGTGCATGCAGGGGTCCTTCCTGATTTGATCTCTGGCCTTGACCATTGCCTGCAAAGTTACATATTAAAGGCAAAATCTGGATGTGGTATGTGATTCATGGTCTTCGAAATCATACTTGATAAAGCAACTATGGTCAGTGTTGTCATGCCTGAAAATTTTCTTCTGATGTGCAGGGACCCGAAGTACTTTCATTCCCTCATTGCCTGCATTGACAAGATGTAGTATGGGATCAAAATTTAATGTTTTTAAAAAGAAGGAGAAGTCACAAGCACCCCAGCGGAGGAAGTCTCAGGTTGGCACTGTGAATGGTGATGCCTCCTGGGGGATACCTCAGCTATGTGTACATATTAATACTTTGCAGCACCTTCGAACACAGCTGGAAGTGTTAGAGAAAAGAGTAGTTGTCCAGTTGAGGAGTTCAAAATCCACTCATGTGGATGATTTATCAAACAGAACATTTAGAAGATTTGAGCTCTCGGCAGCTGCTTGTATTGAAGGGATCCAACTGCTCTGTGAGGCAGCAGCATACAAGGTTGTCTTTCATGATTTGAGTCACGTTCTTTGGGATGGTCTATATGTTGGAGAAGTTTCATCTTCCAGGATTGAGCCCTTCCTGCAGGAGCTTGAGCAGTATTTGGAAATTATTGCTTCCACAGTGCATGATAGAGTCAGAACACGTGTGATTACTGATGTGATGAAGGCTTCACTAGAGGGATTCCTTTTGATTTTGCTTGCTGGAGGCCCTTCTCGTGCTTTTACTCTTGAAGATTTTCAAATGATTGAGGAGGATTTTAAGTTTCTTACTGATCTATTCTGGTCCAATGGTGATGGATTACCAATTGATTTAATTGATAAGTACTCAACAACAGTTAAAGGCATCCTTCCTTTGTATCGTACAGCAACTGAGAGCCTAGTTGAGCAATTTAAAAGTATAACCTTAGATACCTGTGGGTCTTCTGCTAAATCTAGATTTCCCTTGCCTCCAACTTCAGGTCACTGGAACCCTATTGAACCAAACACACTCTTGAGAGTTCTGTGTTATCGGGATGATGAAACAGCAGCAAAGTTCCTTAAGAAGACTTACAACTTGCCTACAAAACTGTAACAACCTTGGATGAAGCGACTGCAAGTTTGTGCAATTTTGCGGATGGCTGGGTGATGATGGATATGGATGTTGCAATAGTAACTGAATCCCTTGGACATTAAGAACTCCTTCAGGTTGGGTTTAGCGGGAAGGCTTTTCTTTGTGGATTTTCGTCGTCGATATTAGAAATTAGATACAAATCGTGTATATCATAATTATTCTTTTGGTGTGAAGTCTTCTTCCATAAGTTGTGAAGAACTTCAGGAGATGCCTGACCTGCTCGTTTATGTACGGGTGTATATTAATCTTACAGAGAGGTAGGAGTTTGCGCATTAGTTATTTTATATCTAAGAAAGCTGACGAAGCATCCGTATGGCACAACGAGAGACGTTCAAAGGAAGTGTGTTGTTTGTGGGGCTACGTAGAGATTAAATTATTTCCCTGATCTGATTTCTTTATACATATTTGCCTATGGAGCTTGCATGGTTCAAAATTGATGATTTTACAGTATTAAGTTATTTAGAGTGGTTTCATTTAGAAACAGCTTCTTTATTAATTAGGAGTAAAGCTGCCTACTATTAGATCTTTAAATCTTGCGTATCAACAAATTCATATTGGGTGGTGTTGTTCTTGTGTGTAAATTAACAATTTTTCTGTGAAGGGATTGAAAATGTCTCCTTGTCTAAGAGGAACGTATATACCTAATGTTTATTTTGCTTTGCTAGAGTTTACATAATCAAATGCAGATTGGATTGTTATCTGTTCCCTAGTTCAGTTATGGCAATAATATGTACTGTGTATATAAAAGCTAATAATCTCACCGTCATCCCTACCTCTATTTGTTTTCATTGTATGATATGGGCGTATACTTGGGGGGTGTGGTTGGATTTTTCCTCTAGATTTCTGCAGTTTTAGCCATTGTCGCCAATGGAAACAATGAATTTGCATCGATGTGTAATAGGAACCAACTGATGTCTGGACTGTTTAAAGGTACATTCCATATTTGCATAAACATGATGATAGTCAACTATAGTTTATTGTGAATATTTTTGGAATGACAGGATTACATTTTGGAATTTAGATTGTTATTTCTCACAAAATTCTGACAAATCCTGGTATCTTCGTCGTTCGTCCTGCTTCTTGCTGTATTGCATTTTTATTTCCACAGACAATGCGTAGTATCATGAGTTTCTTCACTGTTTTGATGAATAACCTCTCAACAGGGAAATGCCACCTAATTAAAGCATTTGTGATGCTCCTGGAGAAACAGAAAAAAAAAAAAGGGTAAAGTCTATAGGATTGGTTTTTGTACCGTTGAGCTACCGTATACATCCTACATGATTGTAGATACGCAAAAGTTGCTGTGAAATGAGAAGGTAGTTTCACTTTCGAAGCAAACCAATTGGCATGCGCTCCTGCCCGAAACAAGCTGTAAGCTTAATTTTCATGATACAACAGATTGTTCAGAACTCTTTCAAGACCCAGTATCTCTAGCTAACATAAAGATGTAACTTAGCACCAACATATCCAATAATATTTAGATCTACACACGTATAACTAAACACATAATGTCTAATTTTGTGCATATAGTGCAACATTTTCTTTACCGCATCCTAATGTTCATTATTGGGATTTGACAAATACTTTCCAAGAACACTAATCACAAAAATAAAATCATGCTTAGTACATGCCTTTAAATACAATTAAGTGCATTACTATAAGGAATGCAACTTATCTCAACATTTTCCCCCTTGTTATGATGAAATTGCTCCTTTCTCAACCAATACTTTCTACTAAAGTTGACACGCGCAATTTACAATCTTGATTGTTCAACCTCTTTAATATTCTGTCTACATAAGCCTTTTAAGTTATGCCTAAAACTTTCTTCAATTTGTCACTCTAAATCTCCACTCTAAGAATAAATAGGATTTCCAAAATGCTATGGTTAAAGTTCTTTGAAAGCTTTCTTTTTACATTTTGCAACATGTTTAAATTATTATTAGGTAGCAATATGTTATCCGTATACAAGACTAAAAACATCCGTTAAATTTAGAGTATATACAAGAGTTAAAGTGTGTTCTCCTCAAACTCTAAAGTTGTAACTACTTAGCAAAATTTCAAATACCACTATTGTAATACCTGCTTCAATTCATAAATTGACTTTCTCAACTTACAAACACAATGCTCATTCCCCTTCATCTTAAAACCCTTAAATTGTCGTATATACACCTCCTTCACTAGATCACTATTTAAGAAGGATTTCTTGACATTCATTTGATGAAGGTCAAGATCAAAATAAATTGTCAAAGTTATAATGATATAGAATAAGTCTTTGATTAGGACTAGTGAGAAACTATCAGTATAGTCCACTCCCTCTTTTTGAGTATATTCTTTAGCCTCAAGTCTTGTTTAAAGCTGAACAACCTTTTTTTTTTTAATAAAGCCGATCAACTTTGCTTTTAGTATTTCTCTTGGCTTTAAAAATCTACTTCAACTAATGGGTTTAAGCCTATCAAGAAGCTAAAATTTTATTAAAATTATCCTTACATACCTCTAAAAGTACCTAAACATCCCTCTCATAAACTATAGTAACATGCACTACTATTGAGTTAGACTTTCTATTGCTTCAACTCTCAATTATAAATGTGCTGCATCATTCTTTAAAAGCTTCAGGATCAATGTCTTTGCAATTCTGGTACTATAACTATGGATGTCAATGGACCGAGCTGGGCCGGGCCAAGGGTCAAAAATGGTGGGCCACGGGCCGGACCATGGCCCTGCTGGCGGCCCGGCCCGCGGTCGGCCCGTGGCTAGGCGGGCCAAGGGCGGGTCGGGCCAAACTTGGCCCGTCTATATTTTTTTAATATAAAAAAATAAAACGGCATCGTTCTGGACAAAACGACGTCTTTTTGTCGGGTTGCGGGCCAAAATCGGGTCTGACCGGTCGGGTCGAAATTGACATGTCTAACTATAACTAGAACAATAAAACATGTAGCATTTCAAACCTTCAGAATAGTCTATAAAGAACCTAAAGGTTGTCCTAGGGTCTAACTTTTCCTCAAGTGAGTTAATATTTATCATAGTTGGGCAACCTTAAATCCTCAAATGATTTAAATTGGGATTCTTACCTACTCACAATTTAAAATGAGTTTTATAAATTGACTTACGAAGAATATGGTTCAGAATGTATAATGTCATTTTCAATGTCTTATCTTAGAGATACTTAAAGAGCTTTGATCTCGCTATTATGCTCCTCACCACATCCTTTAGTATGTAATTGCACCATTTAGTACTCTGTTATGCTCAAGTGTGCCCGACATTATATATTATGAAAATATACCATAATCCCATATGAACTTAGCAAAAATTCCTTTCTCTTGCCAAAAATCTCCATGTATGTTATAATACTCTCCACTAAGGTCTAACTTGACAATCTTACTAGGTTTATTAAATTGCTTCGCAACTTCTATTTTTGTATATTTTAAACTTCTATAAGGCCTTAGACTTATTTATAATGAAATACTTATAACATTAAGAGTAATCATCACTACAAATCATAATAATTTCTTTTTATCAATGCTGGGATTCAAAGACCTATTAATATATGTATGAATGATCTCAAATGTTAATACTCCTAGTGGCATCTCTTTTCATACTTTTAGTGAGTTTATCTCTAATACAATCTACACATACATTACCAACTTAATTATAAACTAAGTTGGAAAGGATTTCATCCTTAATCGATTCACAACTTTTTTATTTAAAATATGACTCTCTTACGTCATAAAGTGAATAACTTCTCTTTGGTTAAATTCCTTATCCTTCAATATTTATAACCGATTTACTATGATCTTTCAAATCCAAACCATAAAGACTATCATTAACAAATATTCGCCATTGATAATATAATAAAGGGACAATAAAATGTTTTTATGACTAAAATCAAAGTGTATCTAACATCATTAAGTTTAGAAAATGAAATTAAACTACATCTCATAATAGACACCTTTGCCACTTCATTTAACACGATACTATACCTAATATCAAATACAAGTTTATATTTTTTTATGTACTCTACTTCTATTCTGGTTCCATTACTTATGCACATGTTTACCTCCTTTTCACTTGGCCTCTTTTGCTCCTCATTTCCTGTAATGTATTAGAAATATGAATAGAAGAACCAATATTTACCTACCAACTATTTAATGCTACATCTATTAAAGATGACTCAGACAAACTAAAATCTTAAGGTTATCTGATTTAATTTCTTTCATTGTCAAAGAAGCCTTATACTAATAAAAGTCCTTCTTCAAATTCTCTAATGCTAACATTTAACATTATTTGTATTAACATCACCAAAATTATTGTATTTCTCTCTATCCTTCTTACCCTTATTCTTCTTTCACTTATTGTTTAGATTCCTATAATTCCTTTTAGGTCTAAAGGATTTAGACACTAAGTTCACTATACGACCCCTATCATGTTTAATCTTCTTCTCTTAGTAGATACAAATTTAGATCAATTCATTCACTGTGAAAAACTCCTTCCTAGTATTATAAGTTGCCTTTAAGGAACTAAACTCATACGGTAAAGAATTCTATACCTGATGAATCAAGAAAGAGTTTGATATCAAAAATTGAAACCTACTTTATCTATTAGCTATATCATCCATCCTCATTATATAAACTCTAACCCTTAATGCTTGATAATATTTTATTGAAATCAATATGTGCATAAGTTTTCCATCTTCAGCTTTATCACACTTTATGAACTTGAAACATGTTCAATTTTTAAATTAAAAACTTTCTTTACTACAAGTATAAAGATTGTATCATATAGCATAAAAAGTATCATCCTATGAGGATTATAGTACCCCACAATTCTTGTAAACTTTGTTTGAGCTAAAAAAGATAATTTACTAAAATTAAAGTAAAAAAGAATTGATAATTAAACAACAGTGTATTGATTGGTTGATCAATGATGAAAATTAGGAATTACTTGTATCCTTATTTGTTTTCACTTCACCTTCATGATTTAATTATACTTGATCCTCGATATCTAATAATTAAGATTACCCTCTCTCGAGATCTAATTAATTAATCCTAATTAAAAATATATAAAAATTGAATTGTGTTCTTTTAATTTATCAAAATTCTTCCTAACTTTGTAACTGAATTTTAAGCAAACCCATAAATAACTAATAAACAATTAAGATCTCTCTTCAATTACCTATTAATTTGATGTTTATCGATTTATTAAGGCACCAAATTTTGTTGTGAAATAGAATATAAGTGATCCAATCTAATCTGTTGATTCAAATTGAATATAAAGCAATAAACATGACTAACATATTTCATTAAATCAAGAATGATAAGATAAACAAATAAATCAAGAGTAATTCTTAAAAAGAATTTAGCAATCCATAAATTTAACTATATATGAGAATTGAATCATCATTAACACTCAATAACAACAACGTAATAAAAGAAAATAGTAGAAAATTGAATCTGGATGGCTTCTCTTCTTTACCTTGAGCTAGAAATTACAACTTTTGTTATTCAGATTTTTGCTCTTTCATCTCCTCTTTTTATGTTTTCCTAGCAGTCAATTGATGTTGTTCTTTTCCTTTATATACACTTGAGCCTTCAAGGGTTTATCTAGCCTTTTTTCACATGTTTTGTTCCAAAAATAGTCCCCAGTTGTCAAAAGTATACAAAAACTCGCAACCTAGAAAAGCTCTTACATGATTATGCATCCCATGCATGATCATCCATGGCATTGCTCTAACTCTTTGTCCTAATCGTGCATGCTGCTACTTCATGCACCATCGTGCCAGACATTATTTTCCAACTTTTCTTCAATTTTACCTGTCCTCACTTATCACTAAGCATATCAAACAACCTTAAAACATACAAAACACTAATAAGAACATAAATATAAATTCTAAACACATGATTATCATATAAGAAAACACTAAAACACACTTTAACACCTAGAAAATACATTATAATTCTCACCTATCAACATTCCCACGCTTAAATCTTCGCTTGTCCCCGAGCAAAACTAAAGCCACAAAATAAACAAAAAAACATATAATCTCACAATCGTTCAACAACAAAATAATGGTATAATGACACCAAAGCTCATGAAATTAACTTAGTCATAAACATCAACCACTTAATAAATTCTAACGCTCTAACTTATTCCATTTATGTTCAAGTGTTTTGTTTTAAATACACATATCAACTAAAATATTGACACCTATTCATACATTTATGACACTTGTAAGCATGCACTTATTCTTATATATGAATTAAACAGGTAGGCCATCACCAAATTCCCACTCATCAAATTTTTTTGGCATTTAACAAGAAGATCAACAGGTTCACTTTTATTGACAACATAATACTTTTAGGTTTTATTCAACAATAACCAAGTCTTTTGACACACAGGAAAATATTTTATCGTGAATGTCCCCTGATTACTTAAATAGGTTATGTTTTATCAAGCTTGGTTGGAGTGTTATTTTAACCTTATAACACAAAGATAAACATTTTGTTATGAATGCCCTAGATACTCATCTATATCACAACTCATAACTGACTACTAGCTCTATTCGTAACAAATTTTTTTAACGGGCCAGCAGAATAGGAAATTTATTTAACACATTTATACAACAATTTTTTTTACCAACATCATTTCTTCCTAGTCAATCATCCATAAAAGGCTACTAATGATGTTTACCAATTTAAATGGATTTAATTATAAGTGCATCCAAAAAAATCATAAAATGAAAAAATGAGTACAATATTCTAATCAACATGCATCTTCACCTCAAAAACACTTAAAACACAAACTTCACAAGCTAATGTTTCTTCAAAAAATAAATGATTATGTTCATAGATAAACTAATATCTTTCAATTTCATACTATTGACACATTCACACAATGCACACATCATATGATAAAATTTTTAGACAATGTTAACTGTAACACCCCATTATCCTAGGGTACGCACCGGGACGTCCGTAGGTCATCCCGATACGAATCCTAAAATAAGGGAGCGCTACGTGCGATCACTACAGAACTCCACATGGCATCATATCAATTTAAATAATTAAAGCAATAATTA
>JAOQMS010000179.1:10606552-10621525 GCA_027563885.1 Erythroxylum longipes
TTCTCGCGGGGCACGGATTCGGGTATCACCATCGATATCGGGTTCAGATCCAGCGGGAGTGGGGTGTTACACTAATATTTTTAATTGACATTTGTTGTTTCTGGACTCTTTCTTTAACAACTAAATACTTTAAATCTATGTTTTTTGATCCACTAGAAAATTTGCCATTCTTAGAGAAGAAAACAACTGCAGTGTTACCATAATATATTCTCAGTGGTTTAGTAATAAAGTCGACAACACTAAGGCCTGAAATAAAATTCTGCAACCACAAAGCATGACTTGAAGCTTTAAAACAAGCAACAAATTCAGCTTCCATTGTGGATGAAGCGGTAATTGATTGTTTTTCACTTTTCCACGATATTACCCCGTTTGCCAGCATAAAGACATATCCTAAAGTTGACTTTAAGCTATCGAGACCAACCACCATAATCAAAATATGAGTAACTGATAACTTCTAAATGTTTTGATCTTTTATATGTGAGCATATAGTCCTTTGTTCCTTGTAAGTACCTCATAACCTTCTTTGTAGCTTTCCAGTGTTCGAATCCTTAATCACTTTGTTATCTTCCTAACATATAAATAGCAAATCTGATATTCAGTATAGTGCAAGTTTGAGCATACATCAAACTCTCTATAGGAATTTTCTTCATTTGCTTCCTTTCTATATTATTCCTTAGACAGTGCATTTTACTTATTTTGTCACCTTTCAATATAGGTACAATACCCTCTGAACATGACTGCATATTAAATCTCTCTAAAATTTTATTAATATATCCTTTCTGAGACAAACCTAAAACTCCTCGAGATTGATCCCTAAAGATCTTGATGCCAATAACATTGTTTGCCTCACCCATATCAACCATTTGAAATTTTTGAGAGAGATATTCCTTGGTTTCACGTAACAAACTAAGATCACTGCTAGCAAGCAAAATATCATCCACATACAGTATCAAAAATATAAACTTGCTCCCACTAACTTTTAGATATATGCACTGATCAACAACATTTTCCTTAAATTCTAAAGATGTAATGATATCATTGAACTTAATATACCATTATTTGGAAGCTTGTTTAAGACTGTAAATGGATTTCTTTAATTTGCAAACTAGGTATTCGTTACCTTTCTTTGTAAACGCATCATGTTGATTCATATAAATATCCTCGTCCAATTCACAAAAATACAGTTTTTACATCTATTTGATATAGCTTGAAATCAAAATGAGCTACAAGTGTCATGATGATTCTAAGCAAATCCTTCTTGGAAATTGAAGAGAAGGTATCTCTGTAATCGATACCTCCATTTGAGTGAAACCTTTGGCCACAAATCTGGCCTTAAATCATTCGATATTACCTTTAGCGACGTGCTTTGTCTTAAAAACCTATTTACAGCCAACGAGTTTACAATTATCAGGCAATTTGACGAGATCCCAGCCACTGTTATATGCCATAGAATTCAACTCTTCATTCATAGCTTCCATCCATTTACTAGAATCATCACTTTCCATAGCTTGTGAAAACGAAACCGGATCCTTCCTTATCCTAATATCAAAGTCAGATTCCTGTCAATACACCACATAATCATCTGAAATGTTAGATCTCCTTTCTCTTTGAGATCTCCTCAAAGGTGCCAGTTGTGGTAGCTCTATGGCATTTTCAATGGCAATATTTTCTAGTGGTAATGAAGCATCTCTATTATGTTGTTTATGTTCCTCTACTTGTTCAACAAGTTGAGGGGCAATAGTTTGTTGAGGTAAAAAGGGTGGTGGGATATCCACCTCAATATCTACCTTTCTTAGTTCATTACTCCCACTGATTTCACCATTCTCTAAGAATCTAACATTACCAGTTTCAACTATTCTCACATTGTGGTTAGGACAATAAAATATGTACCCTTTTGATTTATCTAGATAGCCAATAAAATATCTGGATACCGTTCTCAAATCAAGCTTTTTCTCATATGGGTTATAGATTCTTGCCTCCGCTAGACAACCCCGTATATGTATATGTCTCAAACTAGGTTCCTACTAGTCCATAACTCGAAAGAAGTTTTTGGAACTGCCTTACTAGGAACCCTGTTCAAGATATACATTATGGTCTTTAAGGCTTCACCCCACAATGAAATTAGTACAGAAGAGCAACTCATCAAACTCCTAACCATTTCCATTAATGTGCGATTATGCCTTTCAGCAAAACCATTCTATTGTGGCATACCAAGCATTATATACTGAGCACGAATGCCACGCTTTTTAAGGAATTTGGCAAAAGGAACAAGATTTTATCCTGATTCATCATATCTGCCATAATATTCACCATCTCGATCTAACCTCACAATTTTAATCCTTTTATCTAATTGTCTCTCCACTTCTGTAAAGAATACCTCAAAGATGTCAATAGCTTGATACTTTGATGCATTAGATAAACATAACCATAATGAGACAGATCATCTATAAAGATGATAAAATATTTTTCTCCATTAAAACATTAGATAGAGAGTGGTCCACAAATATCCGTATGAATTATCTCAAAAAACTTATTACTTCTTGTGGAACCTTTCTTTGTATGTTTAGTTTGCATTCCCTTTATGCAATCCACGCATACTTGAAAATCAGTGAAGTCAAGATTTTGTAAAATCTCGTCCTTCACTAATGTCTCAATTCTTTCCTTAGAGATATGCCCTAGTCTTCTGTGCCACAAGATTGAAGAATTTTCATTAATTAGGCCACGTTTTGAACCAATATTTGAATGTAGGGTTATCAAAGCTTGTGCAAATTCATAGTTCAAGGAAATTTTATATAGACCATCACATAAAAGACCAAAACCAACTGTAACAGAATTTAACAACAAACTTAATTTTCCAGAACTGAATAAAACAGAATATCCAGCAACATCTAATTTAGATTAAAAAACTAACTTTCTAGAAATCGAAGGTACATAAAAGGTATTAAGAAGATCCATTTGATGACCAGTCTCTCAGAACAAGCGATAGGTGCCGACTACTACCACTTCTACTTGGAAACCGGTTCCTATATAAAGGAACTTTTCACTTTCCTTTGGTTTCCTGGTTATAAGGAATCCCTGCATTAAATTAGTTACATGAGTTGTGGCACCTGAATCAATGCACCAATTATTTGAAGGTACTTTAGCAAGATTAGATTCATAACATACAATAGAAATATTTGTACCTCTCTTTTCAAACTAAGCCTTGCGCTTATTGTAGTCCTTCTTCATATGTCCTTTCTTGCCACAAAAATAGCAACTTACTGTGAATTTTCTATCATGACTCTAGCTGCCTTACCCAAGTCCACTTTTCTTTGGTGAAAAGTTCTTTCTTTTTATGAATTTTCCTTTCTTCTTCGTGACTTCATGAGATACAGTAAGAGCAAGATTATGTCCTTCTTGTCTTAATCTCACTTCCGCCTGAATGCATTTACTGGTAAGCTCATTCAAGTTCCACTTATCGCTGTTAGTATTATAGTGGATCTTGAATGGAGCAAGCTGTGATAGAAGTGAGTTAAGGACAAACTGTACCAAAAAGGACTCATCCATACTCACGCCTAGTGCCTTAAGCTTTGCAGCCTTTTCAGTCATGTTCAAAATATGTTGCTGGATACCTTTCTAACCATCATATTTCATGGTGGTCAATTTAGCCATCAATGTGCCTGCAAGGGACTTATCGACGAGTCTAAAGAGCTCCTCAACATATTTCAGAAATTCCGAGGCTGACTCGATTTGAGGGAGAGAGGTATTGATATTATTGGCAATGGTCATTCTCATAAACATCAGACTGAGTCTATTTGATTTTGTCTGGGCCATTGATTGTTCCACCTACTTCGGAGTACTGTCATCCACAGCTTCAGGAGGTTTGTCAGTTATTAAAGCTAGGTCAAGATCCAATACACCCAGTGGGAATTGCTTTCACACCATTCAGAAAAATTTGACCCATCAAAAACAGTCATTCCAGATGCAAGAGAGTGTAACAAAGTGGGAACTGTATAAAATAAAACAATGCTCACAATAAGGCCTCAAGCATAAAATTAAATAAGAATGAACTATTGATATCTTTAAAATTCTCCTTTGGGTAAACTTTAACATATCCAATGTTCACTTGGAGGGAGCTTAAAATACTTTACTATTTTATGTAATTTATATGTTACCTTTGGGTATCCATTTTTTCCTTTCTAAACAACATAAAATAAATCATTAACTAATAATTAGCAGAAATTAACTCTCCTTTGGGTTAGTCTCATTCTCCCAATTATAAAGAGATTTTTTATTAAGATTTTTTATAAGTCTCCCTTTATTCTTTTATGCAATTTAATAAATATAAGATTTGCTAATTTAGGTCACTTTGGTAACTATCTAAACTAACGAACCTTGTATTTATAAATTGTCTAATATTATCCCTTTTTTAAGGAGTTCTATTTGATACTCAAATTAATTATTTACACAATCAATTAATATACTAAATTCAATATCGCAGGCATAAAAGCAACCACCGAGAACAAATGGAGTCATATGATGACATGATTCACACTAAAATGTACAAATTGTAAACTGATGTGCGAAGTTAGCAATATACATTAACTTGAATTGATTATAAAAGTTCTTATGATGTGTCTAACATTACCTTAACAAAATGCAGTGTAAATTATCACATTTAATAGCTAGTGATTAAACATGAAACAATAAGAAAACATCTAGGATATATACATACTAGTAGTAGAAATTAAGCTTATGCAATTATTTATCAAAACACTATATGGCCAACATCAAAATAAATTCAAAGAACAAAGATAATTTAATCACGTGGACAATGCATCCCATATATTTTGATAACTTCAGTTTTTCCAGAAGTGTATACATGACATATATTCATCTTTAACCAGAACAAAAGTCCATGGCATATATCATACATAATTATGTCGTAAATAACAATTCATCAAAATTCGTGGATTAGTGGTTGTGAAACAATTGCATTTTAATTTAATTAATCAAAACTGTTATATTTACACAGACAACATTCATACTATGGTCATTAATGAAGTATTTGGCCAAAAATCAAAACTTCAAAATTAGAGACATGAAATCAAATTCTCATATCCTCATGTCATATATTAAACGCTTCTAATAAAGCAAACCACATTGGTGGTTAAGGTGTTAAATAGAAAACAAATATCAAATCTACACTTAATGGTTTCGATTCAATATCACAAATAGAAACGCAAAATAATAAAACATAAGCGTATAAACATGGCCGAAAATTACACAATTCCAAGATGATTGAAATTCAATCGCTCTAATACCAATTGTTAGAATTTAATGTGGAAATTAACACACAAACCCAAGATTAATTGAATTCAATCCATCTAAAAAATAAGAATTGGTTATATATCGTTTGAAGAACACGCAGCCATATTAAATCGATAAATCCCCTTGTTTATAAGCCTTAAATTCTTGATCTCTTCTTCTCCTTATCTAATTTAATACACAGAATTATTTCTTTAAATGATGGAAAAGAACAACCACATAAAGGGATTATGTATCTTTCTTTTATAGATAGGAGAAGAGGGCCAAGAATAACTGTTCATATAACATTTTACGAAAAACGGTTTTTAAACGTGTTATTCTAATAATTGTTTTTTTTAATATACCCACTCCATCAAAGGGTAAATATCCTTACAACAGTTATTAATTATTTTGGGAATTCTTTTAATTGGCTAAACTTTTATAAGTGGGTAAAAAATTAAAACACTAGATTAGTAGGCCACCCACTTAATTTAACGTGGAAATAGCATAATAAGCACTTCTGCTACCTATATCATGGGCGGAGAGCTGAGTGGGGAGTGCACTCACATGCCTTGTAGCTCCATCAGTAGTGCCTTGTGGCTTTAGCATTGTGTGACCCCACTTACAGTATCAAAATTAAACGCCAATAGTAAAACCAATAATTAGTCAAATAGTTGGTCAATTTATTAGTTCTTACTTTCTGGAAATTGGTGGGGAGATAGATTTGTAAAAGCTTAGAAGTTCACAGAAGATCTTTTGTTAGTGAGTTTGGCTTGGAAGGTTTGGATGATTTTTCATTGATTTATGTGAACATAGATAAACTATTTTGAAGAGTTTTCCGTAATCACACTCATACTTTTTTAAGTTAAAATTTTTAATAAAATAAATCACAATAATTTGCAACTTTTTACTTCAATGTTATGAATATCGTACTGGTTCAAATATCGAATTGGGTTTTGATATGATAATGTGTCGGTATCGGTCAATACTGGGTATTGTTTCTGGCAATTTTTTAAATTTATAAAATAATCTTTAGTTTTAAAAATGAAAAAAATTCCATTAGTATATTGCACTATATACTTTATAATTTTATATCAACCATATCTCTAAAAATCATAATAATAAAAAATTTAAACTAAAAACAATTTATTTATTTTTACTAACAATAATTTTCAGATATTTCACATATAAATAATAACCACAATTAATATGAAAAAAGACAATCATCATACAAATATAAAATTCAGAACAATGCAAAGTATTTAAAATATTATTAATGAATTGTGTTGGATAAAATTGAATTGTATTGGATGAAATTTAATTGTATATGATGTAATCATACAAAATGAGTTATATTACATATGATGAACATGAGTATTGAGTAATTGTGTATATTGAATACTTGAATTGTTAGTTTTTGACTTATAGATGAATTGAGTTGGATGAAATTGAATTGTGTTGGATGAAATTGAATTGTGTATGATGTAATCATACAAAATGAGTTATATTATATAAGATGGACATGCGTATTGTGTAATGAAATTATGTGTTCTTTATTTTGAGATAAATGAAAAGAAGTTCAAGTATTCTTGAACATTTTACCGCTTTAAAAAGATACAATGATCAAGTTTTGGATCATGTTGCATTGATTCCCCGTATGAAAAATCATCCTATTTACTTGTTTTGTAGCAAGCATTTGAAAGGTAGAGGAATCACCCAATTAAGGAAGTATTTAGATGAGGTTAAAGGAGATGTGGAACTTTGTAAAAAGTAAGTCATGATGTGAAGTGACAAATGAAAACTTTGCTTGAAAAATATCAACACGAGAAAGATATAAGGGAGAGACTGAATTACAAAATTGGTAGTGAAAGTTCGTTTGCTAGTGTTCATGATGATAGTAGAAATGTTGAAGGTGATAGTGGTAGTGGTAGTGCTCCTTCACAATAAAAAGTGAATGTTATATTTGGACATGATGTTAGGAAAATAATAAGGCAGATGACTTTTTTTTTCACCATGAACAACTCCTAGAGCTCAAATTTCAATTTTTAGTGCTTTGCAATCAAGAGATGCAACTCACAATATAGATATGACAATTACTAGATGGTCGGATGATACAGGTGCAGCATTCAATGCTTCCTAATCTTATTATTATTAGCATACGATGGATGTTATAACCTCTTACGGTCTAGGATATAGAGCCTCTTCTATTGATTACTATAGAGGTAAACTTTTGATTTACTTAGTTTTTGAAATTAAAAGTTATTTAAAGAGCATAACTTTCTCCAAGTATTAGCTTCTTCTCTTTTCTTACTTATTGAAAATGAATTATCACTTTATTTAACGCCACTTTTTTTGTCTTACGACTTACAGATTATCGGTGGAATTAATTCGGAACTAATGTTCCAGAATTGTAAAGATTTGCAAATCGAATTTTAAATCAATATGTAAGTACAAGATGTTATGAAAGGAACTGAAGCACATTTGGATTCATCTATTCCAAGAAAATAAATAGATTGGAGCATAAGAAATTAAATGACTTGGTCTTCATTCGTTATAAATTAAAGCTTCAGGAAAGGTATGTTATTATCATTATTAATTAAGATATAATTTCTTATAATTAAATTTTATTGTTTACTAGGACTCTTAATAGTACAAGAAGTTCAATGGATCCAATTTGTATTGATAATATTGATCTTTTGGTGGATTGAGTTTCTGAGAAACCAGGTTTGGTAGATGTGAATTATTAGGAAGATAATCTTAGATAGAAAAGCATTGACATATTGTTTGGTGTATTAAATTTGAATGACGATAATGATGAGGCTTCTCTCAATGATGAGGATTTTGTATCAAATGGTAATTATGATCAATGCAGTTATAGCGGATATCCCCCCGTAGATGAATGAATGAAGTTCCAAGTTTTAGTTTCTCCTCTTCTTTTAATTGTACTTATATTTGATTTATATGTTAAATTTTATATATGCAACGTAATTGTAAATGTTTTTGTTTTAGGTTTCACATCTACTTGGTTGTTTCCTCATCACAAGCTATTGTCGTAAATTGTAATAGTTTGAGAGTTAAGGATATTTATTGTTCTTTTTATTTGATGTTTTGATGTAATTATTATTTATTATATAAGGAAATTGTAATATTTTAAATACTTTGTATTATTCTTAATTTTATATATGTATGATGATTGTCTTTCTTCATATTAATTGTGGTTATTATTTATATATGAAATATCTTAAATTTATTTTTATTTCATATTAATTGTGTGGTTATTATTTATTATTATGATTTTTAGAGACTGAGTTGATGTAAAATTATAAAATATACAGTATAATATACTAATGCACTATTTTGTAATTTTAAAAAATTCATGGACTATCTCATAAATTTAAAAAATTGTCTAAAATAATACCCAGTATTGACCGGTACCGGTACAGTACCATACTACAACCCAATCTTGTACTAAAGCTAGTACGGTATTCATAACATTATACTATCTTATCGGAAAAAAAAAGTTAAAGTCATTGATTTGCATTTTCTTAATTTTATTTGAATATTTTATATTTTAAATATTAATATAATAATATATGATTATTATTATTATTAAATAATATTTTTATTTCATATGCATGCCTTTATTTATATTTTATATTTAATAATTTATTATCAATTATTATAAAATATAACCTCAAATTACTAAGTATAATAGTTTGTAGTCATAAGTTTTAATTTTGAATACAAAAGAGATTAATTCTATGTTAAATAATTATACTTTAGAAAAAGTTAAAATAGATAAATACATTTATGTTTAAAATAATTTTACATGTTATGAATAAAATATTTTAATAATAGAACTTAATTTTTGTAGAAATCCTAATCAAATATTAAGTAAATTAAAATTTTACATATTCATATTTAAATATGAATATAAGTATAAGTAAAACTAATGATTTTTCAAATTTAAAAGCTATTACCTTTTTCACATATTTAACATTATCCATAATTAATAAGTTCTTGCTATCTTACTTCAAGTTTTTTATCAACTTCTTTCATAGCACATCTCTAATAAAATTATAACAAAGAGAATCAATATCAATTACTTTTTAACAACGTGTAATTAATAAAAATATAAATTATCAACAATTAAATAATAATAAATAACATATGAAAAATATAACAATAATCTAAAATTTCTAATATTTTACATGAATACTATTTCGTCTGTCACAAAGATACAAATATTATTTATAAATGTAAGAAGAAACTTTAAGAATAACAAAAATAATTACACGAATAATTATTAATTGCAGTATATGATTTTACAAAATATGTTTAAAAATTATAAAATGTTATTTTGTAAATTTGAAAGACATATTTTAAAAGTTTAATATACTTTTCATTTTGCATGAATTTAGAGAATAAAATTTAATTTTTTTTACCAAATTCATTTTTCTATAATAAATACATATTAAGAATAGTTTTAGTAATCTTATCACGAGTTCTTTAATAAATATGATAACTTTCTTATAAATGCATATTAAAATATGTTTATGTCATACTTTAATTATTATAAATGTTAATTTATAATAATAGTTGGTTAATATACTATATAAGTATATTTTGGGCTAAAAGTGTAAATTGAATTATAATGTTTTCATCATTATATGACCTGAACTCTAATGCTACATGACATAAAACTTTAAAAATTTGTAATTAATTTAATTATTTCGTTACGTTAATTTTTTAGTTAAGTCGTTAATTCAAATCTCTAAAATCCCTCACGTCCCTCTACTCTGGGACTGGAGGTTGTCCTATGACACCAAGGGAGGTTGCTATGTTCTTTGAGACAATGGGTTATCCCTCTGAAACAACGATTTACTAAACCACCAGAACTACTGATATAACTCCCTTCGTGTTCTTAACCAGAACCATTCACACCTCCAGTGGAAACTAAGCAACAACATATGTTTTACATCTTATTAGAAATTGGTGTCGATATGTTCTAGTTTTTGTTTATTAAAGATCACTAGTCTATATGTTAATGACACATGAACAACCAAAATTAACCAGTGAAGTAGATCGTTTGCAAAAGATAAAAAGGAGAGCTCCTCGATTTGAATTAGTATTCAACCTCTCGAAAATTACACATTAATATTCAACTGGTATTAAAGCGTTATAAATCTGGTATAATAAATAAAAAGTAAAAATTATAAGAATAAATAAAAATAAATATTTGATTGAAATAGAAAATATAACAATGTTTTGTTTTGAATTTTGAACAACAAATATTAATATTTTATAAAAAAATTAAAATTTACATCTTTATTTTGTTTAGAATTTTTCCTATTTATTTCAAATATATTCTTTTTTTCTTTATAATATAGTCATATATATAGAAATTGATATTTTTAAAGAGTAAGGATTAATTATTTGACCAACTATTTGACTAATTATTAGTGGTTATATATCCTTTTATTAAAAACTTATTAATTATTATTTATTTTTCTCACTAACATAATGTTGAGACCTGTTAGATTAGATAGTCAATTGGCAAGATGGTTGCTCCTATTAAACCAAATATTTGAGTCTTATTCTTATTAACTGAAAGACCAAACAAATCCTTAGAGGTTCTAATATTTGTTGTTATAATCATAAAAGAGTTTAGATCCACCTTTGAGAATAGTATAAGTCATTGACAAAGGACAAGCTATGGATTCTCAATTTTGTGGATTCATTATGATATTTAAAGTTACTTTCTTAACTTATAAGATGATCAACATATCTAGTAAAAACTTCAATCCATAGTATAAACAAGTATGGAGATGAGATCTCCTTATCTCATTTCTTTTACACCTTTAATAAGTTCTATCGGCTCACTATTCACCAAGATATTATAAGAGACTGCATTGATGCATTGTTCTATTCAATCAATGATTTTTTTAGGAAAACCAAATGCTCCTATGGTGTTTATTTTGATGCTCTGATTGATGGAGTTAAATGCTTTGAGAAAATCAAATTTGATTATACAACTTTTGAAAGAGTGTTTTTTTTGGTATAATTCTTGAAAATTTCTTGAGCCAGAAGAATGTTGTTCTTAATTTTCCTTCCTTTGAAAAAAGCCTTATGAGATGGGTTAATATGAGCTTTCAAAATAACCTTATCTTAAAAGGCTAGAAGTTTTGCAATGATTTTATAAATTATGTTGTAGCATAAGATAGGATTAAAACCCCTCGTAAATAGGATTAGGTGACTTTGCTCCTTTAGTTTTTTGCCTTTGTTAAAGAACTGAAGAACAAATTCAATGACTATATGTTTAGTGTGATTCCAAGTTTTTTTAAGGAAGTAAGCATTAAGACCATTAGAACCAAGTGCATTATTTAGTTTGAGATTAAAAAGAGCCTTCTTTACATATGTAACATTAAAGGGAAAAAGCAAATTTTGGGCTTCAATGTCAATAATTTGCAATGTGACAAAGAATTTAAGCACCTGTACAAAAGAGTAGTTGTTAGAGACAGTGCTAAAGGTATCTATGAAATACTCGAATTTTTCTATCAATAATTCATCTTATGAGTGAACTAACTATTAATTTGCTTTCTAAAGAGATGTCATCTTATTAAAAATTTTACTTAAGATAATTGATTTATGAACGAAGGATGAGTTTCTATCTTTATAACTCTTAATCTCTGCAGAAGAAGAAAGCAATTCACTTCCAGTGCTAAAATATAATTTTATGTAGTTATATTCTCTTCTTTTTGTTTATTTTCATCCGTAGGATCCTGATGAATGGTGTGCTGAGCTTGGGATAACTTGGCTTTTGTTTCAAAAATAGCCTATTGTGTATTCCCATAACTCTTGAGATTAAGTTTCCTAAGGTCCTATTTAATCTTGTGAAGTACTCCTATGTAAAAATAAGATTTTTCATTCTGAAAAATTATAACTCAAATCTTTTGTGATAGTTTACTCAAATCCCTCACCAGATACTAAGTAGTTATTGAATTGGAAAAGGAATTTTCTTTATAGCTCTAATGAAATATCATATATTTTAATAGGGGAGTAATCAAACAATAAAGGGCAATTGAACAAGTCCTCACTTTCTAAGAATATGATAATTTGATGGTTATCAATAAGAGCTTTGTCACGTTTTTCTTTAAAAAATATCTTGTTGCTTATTAATGCCCTTCTATCTTGAGAATAGTGTTGTTGAAGTCCCTAAATATTAACTAGATTTTTTTCTTTAAGAAATATATTCCTTGTTGCTTGAGAAGTCCTTAATAAGACCTTTGAAAAGTTATAAACACATTCCCTTCAGCTCAGATTGGTGAATAATGTTGTTGAAGTCCCTAAGTATTAACCTGAGAGTAGTATGAATCTCCTTCAGCTTGTCCTACAAGGATTTCCTTTGAAAAGAAAAATTGTAAGCTTAGATAAAAGTGATTTGAATGATAATATTCTCTTATAAGTGGCTTATTAACAAATGAATGAGTTGATCAATATTGATAGAGTGTAGGATCTCTATTATGTTAAGAGTCAAAAGCAATGACTATTCTATTGTTGTAGTAAGGCATTATGATTGGAAATAACTGACTAATGCCTCTTTATAAAATATAGCTTCTTGTAATTGTCCGCTTTTAGATTAGTTTCCAAAGTCCAATTAAAAGCGGTTTGATGTCATGTAAGTAATCTCTCAAAACTTGCCACCTTTTGGGACTGTTAAGTGGCTCACATTCTATGGGAGAATTGACACATTCTATGGGAGAATTGACATCAGGATAGGGTTAAGGAATGAGAGCTATTTGCTTATTTTTCCTTATGGATTTTCTCTAGTAGCAGTTTTGAAATCAACACATAAATCATTTGTATCTTGATGTTCATTTGAAGAGAAAATAGTATTCTTTAATGGAGCATTGCTCTTCTAAACTAATGGTGGCAAGGAATCATCTTGCTTGTTCTAAACATTGTTGATCTTAATATGTGACCTTGCTGTTGTATTAATTCTAGGCTCTTTTCTATCTTTTGTGTTAGCTCCAACTGGATTCTCCATTGTTGTGTTTATAGTTTCTTTGTTTTATATCATATTATGCTTCTTGGGGGCTATTCTCTTTATCATTTTTGTTATTCTTTCCTTTTAAGAAACGAAGTTCCATTAGCTTGTAATCTTCACTTATTCGAAACTTCTTACCTATTGGTTGCGATAAGTCTGGTCTCCATTAATGGGAGATTGTTTCCCAATCTTTAAATAACTTATCATCTTCCCCAAGTCTTATTAGTGGATTTTAGTATAATAAGCTTTGTTAAATATCAACTATTATGCAAATTCTAGCATAACTCCCATATTTCATACCATCAATGGCTTCATCCAGGCATACTAGTCTCCTAAAATAGCTTGCCAAGTGATTGAGACTTTTGATAGTCTAAGCTCCCATTTAGTTGAGCTTTTGGAGGGTGGAAAAGAACTTAATTTTGCTTCAATTTTTCGAAATGAATGCTCGGTTTCTATTTTTCAGAAAAGAATCGTTTGTTACTAAAATGTCAAAGACTATTTTTCAAGAAATTTTGAGCACTTGATTTAAAGCTAAATTTGAAGAGGAAATTTTAAATTGTTTTAAATCATATTTATTTATTCATTTACAGTCTTTGTATATTGTACAAGCAAATGTATTCAATATATAAATAAATAAATAAAACTGAAAATAATTTTAATTTATTAAATATTAATAATAAAAATTAAACTTATCCTTTAAAATGTAAATATTTAATGGTAAATAAAATTTTTAAATAATAAAGTTTAAATAAAATCGTAAATCTATTAGTTATAAAAATCTTCATTAAAATTAAATAAATTATTTTACTAAATTTTATAAATTATTTATCATGAAAATAAAAGCTACTTGAACTCTGGATAAAGTAGCTTTCTAATTTGAATTGGGCTGCATGATCTAATGATGACTGTTATGATCATTATTAAATTAAAATTTTAATTATCATCATTATCCAATTTAAAAAATAATATATATATATATATATGGACATACACAGGATCCTTACAGGAGCACTGGGATACTTATATCGCCATGTATCACTTTTCTGCTATTACTATTCAAGAGATTTCCTTTCACCGGTTGCCCTTGCCCGGAAGACTATATCCAAATGAAAATTATTTTTATAGACAAAATTATTTTATTGAAATTTTGACAATTTTTTACATTATTATGAGTACTATACTGTATTGGCCAGTACTGGCTGATAAGTATTGTATCGGTTAAAAAATAGTATCAAAATATTAGTTTTGATACCGGATTTAAATACTGGCTAAATATTGTTAGTATAGGAAATTTTAAAAAATATAAGGATTGAATTGTAAAATTTTCAAATTTTAATTTAAAAAAATTCAAAAAAATCAAAAAAAATTTAAAAATTTTCCCTCTCCTCGTCTCCAACCTTTCACTCCACGCCCTTTTCTTTTTTCAAATATTTTTAAATTTGTTAGGTAAACTTTTGTTGTAAGTTTTATTTTTAAAATAAAATAAATATTTTATTACTAATAATAATTATACATTAAATAAAAATAAAATAAAATTTTTATTGAAATTTATTTTAATACTTTATATCATATCATATTTATTAATAAAGTATCAACAAAAATATTTAATTTTTGAAAATAAATAATTTAAAAATTATTAT
>JAOQMS010000179.1:10621625-10632308 GCA_027563885.1 Erythroxylum longipes
TATGTTTTTGTTTCATGTTTTAATTCTACTTGGTTATATTCTTATTACGAACTCTTGTTGTAAATTATAATAATTTGAGAGCTAAGGATATTTATTATTCTTTTTATTAGATATGTTTTGATGTAATTATTATTTATTATATAATGAAAATTGAAATTATAATATTTTAAATACTTTATATTGTTCAATTGTTCTTAATTCTATATTTATATGAAAAAGAATATGATAATGATCGTCTTTTTCATATAAATTTTGGTTATTATTTATATGTGAAATATCTTAAAATTATTATTATTTCATATTAATTGTAATTATTATTTATTATTTTGATTTTTAGAAACAGAGTTAAAAATATAAAGTACAACTGTACAATATGATAATGAGCTATTTTATAATTTTTTTTAAAAATTTAGAGATTATTTTATAAATTTAAAAAATTACTTAAAACAATATCCGGTATTAATCAATACTAATAAAATACCGTATCAAAATCAAATGCCAAATCCGATACGTAACATTCGCCTTTTAAGTTCAGATGTGTTTTGTCAGCTATTTCAATGTTCTGACTTAGAAAGTAGCGGAAAAGAAGGTGAATATATAGGGCAGATGGGAGCGGATCTCCGTGAAATCTAAGTCGACAGCAGACATAATAATTGCCTTACATACAAATTAAAGCAGAAGTAGATAGGAAGAAGCTGCACGCATGAACAGTAGTAGTCTGGTAGATGGAGCGATGAAACTGTAGCCACATACAGTTGAAATATTTGACTGCACTGCACTATTATAATACTGATAACTTATACCCACAACGATCGAATGACTATGCAAACTTAAGCTTGGAAAACTTCTGCGATTTTTGCGGCCATGCCACGTAACCCTGAGCTGACAAAGGAGCTCAAGTCCTCTGGTTTCCACCCTTCCACTGGCTCAGTCTCGTACCTCCACTCAACGCTACATCCTCCTTCGATTGCAGTCACTTTCCATGTCGCCAGATACGAGTTGAACCCAAAGTTTCCATCTATAATGGAATATGTTAAAGTCATTTCCTTTGGATCAATGGACAACAGCTTCTCTTTTGTCCAGTTTACTACCCCATCTTCACCATTATTAATATTAGTTTTGAACCCAGCACAATAACGCACACACCCTGGTTGGCCATTGATGCCCTCTGCAAGGAGGCTTGTGGGGAGTGCAGGGAACCATTTGTTTATGCCACAGAAGTCGTCCAATAGAGGCCATACTTGTTCTGCTTTGATGCCTAGCAGCTGCTCGCAGGCCTTGCCTTCCCATTTTCGTCCGGGATGATCAAGAGAGTTCAACTGAGCAGGTTTCATGAGATTATCTTAGGAACTGAGAGGATTTATTGCAAGAAAAGATAAAAGCCTTTTGTGATTTATTATAAAGGAACTTATATAAGGTGGGAATCAATGTGCACTGAAGTGACCCTTGTGAGGACTGGCTCATTTATATAAGCGAAGCTTCAAAGCTTGCTATTCTGTGAAAGCTTAGTGCGACCCGTAATCAGGTCACACGAGACCAAGGTGTATGAATTATTTACTAAATCAGACCAGGTCCTCGCGACGTTGGCATCAATAATATGTTTTTAGATTTCCATATGGGCATAGTAACGTGTTTCTAGACCTCCACATGCGCAGCTTCTACCTATTGTCAGATTTCTTGATAGCTAGCTCTACAGTTCGTGGAGGATTAAGTTGTAATGTTTTAAAGCAGGAACTAGAATTCGTCTAATGTTTATATTATTAAATTCAGCCTGTCATAAGCTCTAATTTTAAATTTTCTTATGATCATATAGCCAATAAGCTCTAGTTATTTGACCTCACTCTTTGTCACGATGTCAAACAATTATTTCGACAACAAGCCTTAAAAGTTCTGTGATTTTGCTTTACTTATTTCACCATCTTATGATTCACTCCATCACTTTAATAAAAGGACTTATCTATCCTATTCACACATATTGCTGGTGAGATCAATTTGCTTCTTCGTTTTCTGTCGCAAGAGCTCAATTTTCAGTTTATAACGTCTATCAGAATAAGTCATGTTTAAGTTTGTTTACAATTTCATGGCGGAAGTCACGTTCAAGTGTATTTCAACCGTAAAAACTTGTTTTGGAGGTGATTGATTAACAGGCGACGACCAAAAACAGAAGAGGACAGAATTATTTCCACCATAAAGAAATACGAAAATATTATTTGCATATTTATATACACTGCAACAAAGTTGCCTTTTGGCTTTTTTCTTTCTACAATTTGAAAATCATAACCAAAAGTAAGCTTAAAAATCGTAGCCTATTGTAATAAAAACACTGGCGTTAAATGATGCGTGAGTTTTTAAAAACTATTGGCAACATTTATGATAGACTATGTTTTATATTCGTAGTTAATTTAATTGAATACTTAGTTTCGTAACTAAAAGTATTTGGCGACTTTTTTTTTATACTCTGAACTTATTTTTATAGCTAAATATTGTTAATTATTTCGTAACTAAAACACACAGATTCCATAATATTAACTAGAAAAATAGATTTTGTAGTTAAAAATATTTGGATATGAAAATATATTTTACTACAAAAATTTAATACAATCCGCGACGTTTTATTCATAAACGTCGCGAATTGTTAATACTTTTCGTGAACTTTTTTAAAACTTCACGCAAAGTTTACATATTTCGCGATGTTTTATGAAAACGTTGCAAACGACGTTTTATCAATGAAACGTCACAAAATAGAAACCGCGACGTTTTGTTGAATAAAACGTCACAGAAAGTGTTCTGAAAACGTTCTCTTCCTATGTGCAAAATGAAGTCGTTTTGTTTAAAACCAAACGACGTCGTTTTGGTTTTGGTAAAACCGACTCCCTTCCCCTGCCCCCCCAACGTGTGTGTTGTTTCCTCTTCCACAACTCCGTCATTTTTCTTCCTTCAGATTGCTCCGTCATCCGTCGTGTGCGTGTTCTCCGTCGAGTTGCTACATCTCCGGCCATTGTGGTCGTCTTCTCCAGCGTATTTCATGAAGGTATTTTCGTCTTCTCTCTATCTTTTTATCAATGAAATGTCACGAAATAGAAACCACGACGTTTTGTTGAATAAAACGTCGCAGAAAGTGTTCTGAAAATGTTCTCCTCTCATGAGCAAAATGATGTCGTTTTGTTTAAAACCAAATGACATCGTTTTGGTTTTGGTAAAACCGACTCCCTTCCACTCCCCCCCAACCTGCGTGTTGTTTCCGTTTCCACAACTCCGCCATTTTTCCTCCTCCAGATTGCTCCGTCGTCCGTTGTGTGCGTATTCTTCGTCGAGTTGCTACATCTCCGGCCATTGTGATCATCTTCTCCGGCGTATTTCGTGAAGGTATTTTCATCTTCTCTCTATCTTTTTAATGTATTTTCATCAAACTTAATGTAGGATCTTTATAGTGTTTAACACTAAAATGAGAACTTTAGGCAGTCGAATAGCTGAGTAATATATGTCCCCTCCTATTGCTAGAGATAGGTTGGTTAAGAATTGTGAATTTCTGGAACAAGTTAGCTCTGTTTTGAAACTGAATTTTATGTCCTTTCTCATACTGCTTTCCCTATCCAAATTGTGTTTTGTTCCCTCATTCTTTGAATCTTTTTACTATGTTCTTTTCCGAGTACATTTGGTTCATTTATGAAATTTTATTGTCTACTTTATCACTCCCCTAGTTTTCTTTTAAGAATCTTACCGATGTATGCTTATAGATTACTGACAAATTGTGTTTTATCTTAATCTTTTTCATCATCTTCTTTTCTGGGCTCATTCTTTTGACTTATTTAATTCTCCTCTTTTTTGTTAAAAGTTGAGAATCAAGACAAATGGTCTTTAAGAAGCTTATCATATAGACATTTTCAACATGTAATTAACCTATAAATATACAATTGTTTAATGACCAATTGGATTCTGATATATATTTTGTATATAAATTAAAAAAATCTTGTACACTCATTAATCCTACAAGACATGTTGCATCTAAGCAGTATGAAAAACACTTGAGGAAGAAAAGATACATAATTCGTCTAATAATAGTCTAATGATTTTGAATTCCTAATTATATCTTGATCAAATTAAAGATTTGACCACTTTAACAATATTTACTAAGTTAACAAATGTGCATAAAAGAAGCTTGATTTTCATAAACCTAACTGCATTGTATTGATGATTTTGTTTACAAAGATTGTTGCATTAAACTTATCAAACACAATTTCTTGTTTTGTAACACAATATATAAGTGATACATATTTTAAACTGCATTCTTATCACCCTCTATACTTAAATATCAAGAACTCTTTCCCTTAGAAATAAAAATGTAACATATCAACTAAACTATCCAAAATATGAAATGAGGTTGAAATTTTGATTAAAATTAGTCTCTTAGCCTTTCCACAAAGTTAAAATCTAGATAACCTTCATTATAGAAGACATAAATTGCAAAACCTTTATATTGTTAAATAAACATTAAATTATTATTATTTTATCATAATAAATAAATGAGGAACTATTTAAGTGTATCTATACACAGTAAAGTACCCAAAAAAAAAAGGCTTATATATGGTAAAAAAAGAATTGTCCCTTTCATTCTTTTAAATTAGTCGATCAAAGCAAAAATGTAGAACCTAGATTTAAATATATTATTGTAGTGTTACTTTGATAAATATATTCAGACTCAATTAGTACTTAAATATATTATTGTAGTGTTACTTTGATAAATGCCTTCTTCTTACCATTTTAATTCCTCTTTGTAAAACTTACAATTAAAAGAAACACACATTTAAAGCAATATGTCCGATAAGTCTTTGACGGTGGGTCCCATAAAAAATTTGTCCGGAAATTTGTTATGGAACCCGCATTCAGGATAAATGAAAATTGCGTGTTCATTTTTCTTCATCGTTTAGCCGGTCCAAACAACACGAGTCCGACCCATTTTATAAATTCGACCATATCTTAACTTTTAAAACTCCATTTTTAACGATTCAAAAGCTGTTTTAATCATAATTGAATTTCTTTCATATATGCAAAATCAATTTCACAATATAGTTACTGTAACAAAATCAATATTTGCAACAGAAAAGTTACAAATTCATCGTATAATCATAAAAATTCAATTACATCAAAGCAGTGGTACATCTTGCTCTTATACTAACTGTTAAGCATGAGAATAAACCATATACAATTCTATTATAATAAAAATATAAATGTGAAATTTTAATCTCATACTTTCTGCTATTGACGTCAAGATTAAAATGAGTGAGTTGACTCTTCTAAACTTATAGCAAATACAATTAGAAGGTGTGTACAGAAAAAGAAAAAAAAAGTCAAACTTAAGGACTCAATATCATTTATCACACTGTTATACTCCCCGTTGTCTTGCATCAAAATAACAGAAGGAGACGTTTGACAATGGAAAGACGTGAATTTTCAAAAATAAACTCATCAGATACGACTCATCACATCCGGGAAACTGCTGGGTAACTAAACACAGAAAACATTTAAAGCTTCTTAAATGGAAATTTTCTAATTTTCAAAAAATTATCGCAGACGATATCAAATGCTATACATTGAAATTAAAGTATGTCTATTGCTTCTCGAGTATATAGGCTTGCACAAATAAATAGTCAAAGCGTCGGGGTTGTTCTCAACAAAGACAGTCTGACACTTAAGTAAGCAAAAATGAAGAGTGCTAATGTGTAGAGAGAATTTTCAATTGAATTTGTGATAGTAGTAATGTCCTGTTTACCTTAGGGTATCTCCTTTTTATAAGCAATCTTTCAATAAGCTTGATTAATCTTTTATTATAACTAATTTCATACGTGAACAAGTCTTATCTTGATTGAATTTATCCTTAACATATTATTGAGGGTTCACATGGAGGCCTAAAGCCTATAAACATGAAGAAAGAAGGTAAGTTACTTTGCGAAAATCAAGCCCATCTTATACACTCTTTAGGAGTATATCAACAATGTTCAAAATTTCTCAAAAAAAAAAAAGAATAATGTTCAAGAATTTAATAAGTAAACAAATGAACTTACAAGAAGGTTAATTATCCAATTTCCACATTTTAAAAGTTAATCAAATTTATACTTTTAAAATATTAAAATTTGAATATAACAGTTAACCTATGATATAAAATTTAATATGCATTTCAAGAAATGAATTTGACTTAAAAATACTTTAAATAATAATTTCATTTTAGATTTATATAATAGCACATCCATAATTTTCAATATCTTATTACTATATGCTTATTGTATGCATAAATATTATTTATTTTTTATCCGTATAGTATTAAACAAAATCAATATGATTAGAATATATTTAAATTTCTTCCTTTTCTGTTTCATATTTACAAAACACATTATAGATAATATTAAACATTCGCATATTTTATTTATAAAAATCTTTTAAAAAGAGCTAATTTCTTTATTAATCATAATGTATCAATATTTATAAGAATATAAAAGTAACTCTTATTATAAAAACATTCATGTATTGTATATAATATGAAAATAATTATTATTTTATCAAAGGTTAACATATGCTACAAAATTCTAAGTATGAAATAAAAATATTTTGCATACATTTTATAATATATTTGGCAAAAAGGGTAAAAAATAACTTTTTTTTATAGCTTAATACAGTTAAGACCTGAACGAACGTTTCATTGTGTTGAAATTAAACCATAATATTTTACGATTGTTTAAATTAAGCCCTATATGGATTGAGATTTTAACACAGACTTGACTCGGTTTGTTATCTGCCACAGTAGTGCTAACGTATTAGAAAAAAATATTTTACCATTAAAATTAGCATACAGTGCTATATGTGCATGTTATGTGGCCATCAGTGGCGGAGCCCGGAATATCCTGAAGCCGGGGCTGATTAGACAGCGATGAACTGGTGGTGAAGACTTCCGACAAATTCAAAATTAATTCAAAAAATAATTTCACAAAGCAAATTCATAAATGAAGTTAACTAAAATATTTAAATTACAATGTCTTTACACATTTTTAGAGACATTAGAGCTAATGGATGATAATTATTTTCGACAAGTCGCCATAACTTGAAACCACTATAAAATAGTCCCATATGTTTTGTAAATAACAATAACAATAACAATGTTTTAATAACAATTTCATTAAATGCAAGATTTATTTTTAATAAAATATTAAATTTGTGTTAGCGGTGACCTTCTAAATAAGTATGAATATGGAAGCATAGTGTATATATATATATATAACATTCAAATACTTTTAAAAAAGACATTCAAAGGCACCAGGAATTTAGCCAGGGACAAGCCCGCTTGTCCCCATGTGGCTCCACCCCTGCTTGAAATAAATCATTTATTAGAATGAGAGTCAAATCCTCATGCCAACAATATTCAAAAGACATGCCCTCCCGCTATCTTAACGTTGGAACAGGCAAAGAACAACTTGTTCTATATATATTCTATATATATATATATATATATATTTGTAATGAAGTTTTTCCTACCGTTAAAAGAATGGAACGAATGAAGTCCTTTTAATTAGAAAATGTCAACATTGTAGAAAAAGCAAGAACAAATTGTAGAAAAAGCAAGAACAAATTTTTAGCTTACCACCGAAATGAGCAGTGTGAAAACGACAAGGGTTTGGCCAGGGACAAGCCCCCGCGGGGACTTGTCCCCATGTGGCTCCGCCCTGATAGCCATATGGCGTTATGAGACCTTATAATAGTTTTAAGAAAACCTAAAATATTATAATTAATAAAATTATTTTCTTAATTTTAATTACTTAAACTAACTAAATTTCTAATTTTTCAATCCCCTAAATTCACCCCAACCTTAAAATAATTTAACCATAAATTTACCATTATTCACTTTTCATCATCCTATCTCCCTGTTCTTTCATAGCCTTCTCTTCTTCTCCGACTTCACCGGTAGTATCCTCTGACAGCTTCTGCATTTTGCCTCTTTGTAAATAGATCTATTTTGTAGGCATAACTTTCTTTGTAAATAAATCTATCAAGAGGTTGGTAAAGCATAAAAGCTCTTTCCTCCGACTTATCCACCAACCACGATCCATCAATCTCTAAAACTCCACCACTCCTGCCAAAAGTGAATTTTGAACTTCAACCTTTACAACATAATGCAATTTGAACCCTATCATCTTAAGCTTTCAATTTAAATTATAACGTTTTCAAAATGCTTAGAAGATACTCTAAATAAACAAAAATTTTTGACATGATTAACTCTTTGTTCGTTAAATATCATGTAAATGTTGACATGATATTATTTTTATTTTTAAAAGTTGATCCTACAACCACTTGGCAGTGAACCCCACTGTTTAAACATTTTAAACAATGAGTCTTCCTTGTCACATGACAATAGCTTCCACATTTAGATGTTTTAGATATTGGTCACGCTTTCTATTTAAAAATAAAAAATAACCTCACATTAGCATTGACGTGGTGTTTAACTAATGAGGAGTTAACTTTGTTAAAATTTTCTTTCACCTAAGATCTATTTTAAATGTTTTGAAAATATTAAGATTCAATTTAAACACTCCGAAACATTACGGACTATTCTATATTTTGTCTAAATGTCAGATGTTCAAAATGCACTTTGATTTAGTAACATCTCTTTTTGAACTGACTCTAACTGTTGGTTTCCAAGTTCTAGATTACCTTTCATAAATAGTATTGGCTCCCAATCCTGACACCATTATTACAATCACAACCCCAATTAGATAAATAAAATACCCATTGTCATCCAACATTAGGTTCACCTAAATCCAAGAAAAAACCAAAGTGGCTGAAGAAGAAATCAAGAACAAACTTACCAGTCTTTTGGATTTCGTGGAAAGATAACCAAAAAAAAAAAAAGGGAAATGTCCTCAAAATTCTTACGCTCCATTCATATTTTAAAGTTTGTCTTTCTCACACCCGGTTTAGCTACCAAAATTATACTTAGGTGTCTTAAACTGTTGAATCACAAAATTTGGGTTTTTCTTATTTGATTATTTAATACAAGGGTTCACGTACTTTCCTCAGTTATGATAGCCTTAGAGTTTTGATTCAACACCATGACTATCTCATTTATTATCTTCAAAACTTCTAAGTAGGAGAAGAAGAGAGAATTGCGAAAAAGAACGGCGAGAGTGAATGATGGTAAATGTAGGGTTAAATTATCTTAAGGTTGAAGGTGAATTTAGGAGATTTATTTAGGTCAAATAATTTAATTAGTTTAAGCAATTAAAATTAAGGAAATATTAAAATAAAATTATAATATTTTAAGTTTTTAAAAATTATGATTGGTTCCCATATTGTCACATGGCGCAGATGTGGCATTGTGGCTTATTTTAAAGGTAAAATATTAACCTTTACAGGGTCCTTGCATAAGAGCACAATGCCATAGTGTCAGCCTCAACTGTGAGATGTTATACTTCAGAATAGTTTACAGGGTCCTTGCATAGGAGCACTAGAGTAGCCAAGTCATCATATAGCATTCTTAGCTAGTGATTGTTGATGTTATTCCTTAATCTTCTCCAACATTTTGTTTATAGTGAAATAGTCTTCTCTAGTATTTTGTTTCGATCCGTTGAAACAGTCAATGATTATTAAGACAACATTTATCTTAATGGTTTTTAGGATTAATAATGTGTATCAAATCCAAAGTTTGTTAGGATTATTATATTATAGTTGCAAAATAGTAGAAAGTTTGCTATGTTTTCAAGCTTGTAAATAGGTAATCAAATTCATTGTAAGTATATTGCAATAATAGTTTGATTTTCAGAATAAAGAATCCTTAATTCTCGTTCCATTGTTCCTCTCCACATTCTATTCCTTTTTCTTCTCCACTTTCTTTACATTCTTTGCTTCTTATTTATCACTATCAGTGGTATTAGAGCCATAATTATTAATAGCTGAACCCAAATTTCAATTTTTATCTTGGATGGAAAAAGCTACAGTCCACGGATTATTTAATGAGGCTACTTTTCAACTATCCAGCGGCCATTTATGTAAGTTTTCTTATTTGTTTAACAAATAAAATGAAGATACATAGGGATAAGTATAAATAAAAAGCTATTATGAAGAAAATCATAAGGAAGAGGAGGCCATTTCTCGAACAATAGAATTTGTGATAATCATAACAACAATTATAAGATTAAGGTAACCGAGATAATGATTAAGAAAAGTCATAATCTAATCACCATCAATATACGAAAGGCTATAGACATGGACGTGGTAGAGTGAAGAAAGGCAAATCCAATATTAAATGTTATAATTGTCATAATCGTGGCCATTATTCAAATGAATGCAGAGACAAAGTAGGTACTTAAAAGGCCACAATGCACACCAACGGTCCGTTGTTGACGGAGACACAGGGAACTATGACCTTATCTCTCTGGTTAACCTTCTCACAAGGCTAACAACCTCTCAAACCACTATACTGGTTGACGGCATCGACTAACCAAAGTCGGATTGGAAGTGTGTTCACTACACAGGTGTTCCAGATATCGCAGTTTTACTGCCCTTCACGCCTTTCCCTCGGCTTCACACGGGACTTACGACTGTCGCCTTTTAGGAACCCTCTTTCACTTACACACTCTTACTCGTCATTCCCCGTTAATGCTTCTGTCAAAACAACTAGGCAGCGGAAATAGAAGCAAC
>JAOQMS010000179.1:10639691-10659532 GCA_027563885.1 Erythroxylum longipes
ATGAAATTCAATATTAAATAAATTAAAATTATTAAAATTAATGATATAAAATAAATAAAATTCTATATTAAATAATAATGAATAGTTATCAAAAAAATAAGATTTAAAAAATTATTAAAAGTGGAAAATTATTAAATTAAATTTATTTTCGGATAAAAAACAAATAACAAGGATTCTGCGACGTTTATTTGGCATTCCGCGATGTTATAAAACGTTGCAGATTCAACGACATTCTACGACGTTTTATAAAACGTCGCGGAATATTAACAATTTCGCGACATTTATAAAACGTCACAGAATATTAATAATTCTATGACGACATATAAAACGTTGTGGTATATTAACAATTTCGTGACATTCTTTAAAACGTCGCGGAATAATAACGATTCCGCGACGTTTCTTTAAACGTCGCAGAAGCTACCTTTGTGCGACGTTTTAGAAAACGTCACGGAAACTTCCGCGTGACGATTAAAGAAATGTCACCGAATCTTATAATTCCGCGACGTTTTATATAAACGCCGCCGAAAGTCCAAAATTTTCATGACGTTTTCTTAAACGTCGCCGAATATTGATACATTCTGTGACGTTTCCCTTAAACCATCGCAAAAACCTATTGCCTACTCCACTATCTACGACGTTTTTTGTGACGTTTTTTAAAACGTCGCAAAAGGAAATCTACGACGTTTTTGGAGAATCTGCGACGTTTTAAAAACGTCGCAGATTCTGTAATATTCTTGTAGTGTGAATTATATAAAACAAATCATGACATTATAATTGAAGAATAACTTACAACGTCAGCTAGTCAGTTAGTTGGAGTTGGTTACAGGACTCAACTAACAACTGATCTCTAAAGATTCTACAAGCAGTTTTCAAGAAGACCGTTGGAGATTTAGACTATAAATATCACTTATAGTCATAGAGAAAAGAATGAATATGACAACATACACAAGACACAACCTTACAACTCTGAACCTTCAACTCTCAATTCTTTACTTACGATACTGTAAAAATAGCTTGAGTGAAAAGAAGAAAGAAGAGAGATCAAGTAGACCTGTAACGTGAGTTCAGAAATCTCAAAATCTTTTTAGTGAAAGGGAAGGCTACAGCCTGAAGAGGATAAGATAGAAGATAAAGAATACTTTATGAAAGAGACCTGAAGAGGCTCTAGGAGTGTAAAATAATGGTTGTAAAAGTTGAAAGAGATAGTGAAATCTCAGATATACTCTGAGGACTGGACGTAACCCTAAGGTTAAGGGTAAACCAGTATAAATCGCGGTGTCATTTTCTCTAACCCTTATCTTTTTAATTTCGTGTTGTTAGTATAATAGATACTATTTCCGTTGTTGCATTACTCAAACAATTTAAGTGCATTGTTTTGTAAATTGTCTGAATCTTTCAAGAAAATCAAGAAGTTTTTTTTTAAGATTTCAATATTAGATGATTTATCACAATTCAACCCTCTTCTTGTGTATTCTTACATATTACATGATTTCTATAATAACAAGTGATTTACTTCAATTATAGCTTAGTGAAAAAATAATTTCAAGGCATTCTTTATCTCATACATGTTTAGATGTATATGATGATGTCCACAGGATAATTATGCATTGCAAACGAAACTATAATGTGATTATAATTATGATATTTATAATGCATTTATATTATCCCTAAACATTCCTAGTCATTATTCTATTAAGACTACAAACATTAATAGAACGTAAAAAGACTAGCACATGTTTTATTTTTCCTTATAAAGGAGGTAGTCGATATTATAAACTAACGTAAGGAGATACTAAAACCAACATATTGGTACTTGTTAGAGAACAAGTTCATTGAACTGACCCGATATGAGAAATCTATTTAGAACAATACTTGTATATCTATAGAAATTTTCATTGTGATGATTGTATAAGTGATCCTTTGACTTAAGGCCTCCAAAGTTATCTTGTATAGGAATTGCTTTGTTTTCATACTACTTATGACCTATTTAATCATGGGTCATCCAGTCGGTAGTCATTGAATGCAGCATGAATTATATGGAAGTAGTTGTGTAATCAAGATAGGATTCATCACCTTAAAGTAACTTGGGAATATGTTCCATTACTCTCGATTAGTATTGATTCAAAAAAATCCTTAGACAAGATAAAATGACATTTTTAAATAGTCTATAAATGTCAATAATTGAATTGATAGCTAATGACGAAGAACTAGTATGATTGAACTAAAAAAGAGTAGACATTAATTTCATGCTTTATGTCTAATTGAAACATTGCATAATGAAACAATTGAATTATACGTAAAATCATGCAAGGAAAAGTTAGTCAAAACCACTTTGGCATTCCTAAACATTTAAGTGGTCATGATGTATTACTATATACGAATCTTGATATATAATTACAAATTGTTTAATTAGAGAATTAAAGATAATTTTAAATGAGTTTTAATTTATCTAATTCTAATTATGAATTAGAATTATAGTTTATAATCATTGCTAACATATTTGGAGACCTAATGGGTCTCACATAAAGAACGGGTTAACGAGAGCAAAGATATTTTAATCAAGTTAAACTTGATTATGAAGTTTGAAAACTTTATAATTAAATATGAGATATTTAATAAATAAGGATCAATATGAGATATTGGATCTTATTTGGGCATAATTAGTATTTAATTAGAATTATTTGTAATTCTATTTAATTTCAATTAAATTACTAAAATGTTTAAAACTTATTATAAATAGGCTTAAACTCTAATGGAGCTAGCACTTCTTACTTAACCCTCTTTGTAAGAGTTTTAAAGTTCTCTGAACTTATTTCTGTAGATACCGTTAGAGGCAAGACACTTGTGTAACTACAGTGGTTGAGATGAATCAGTTTCAAAAATGGTTTGAGGGATACGACAAGAAAAATATCAAGCTTCAGAATAAGCTACGAACTAAGATTCATATTTTATTAAGTTTTATGTGTTAATCATTTTATATAATTAAAGTGATCTTGGTTTTTGATAAATTAAATTACGAAAAAGTTTCATAATTATTCTGCTATGGTCAGGATTGAATCTCATTCTTACTTCATAACGTTTGAGTATATGTTTGACTTGGGTATAAGTTTTTAAACTTCTGAGTGCTAGGGTATATGGTTCAACCTCGACCTATGGGCCATGACTTGAGTTATATGGGACTTTCAATATGTGACCTTGAGTGCTGGGGTATATGGTTCGACCTCGACCTATAGGCCATGACTTGGGTTATATGGGACTTTCAATATGTGATCTTGTTTAGTTCTTTCAAATTAGCAAACATATGATCTAGGATTTTACTAAAATTGCATTTTAAATTTCATCTTTTATAATAGAATATATAACAGATCCTCACATTTTGAAGCATTTAAATTAAACCTTAACGTTTTCAAAATAGATCTTAAGTAAATAGAAAATTTAACGGGATTAACTCTTTGTTGGTTAAATGTCATGTCAATGTTTTTAATAAAAATGAGTCCCACTGCCACATGACAAATGAGACCCACTATCTAAAATTTATAAACATGGCCCATTACCATGTGACAAGTGGAACTTACTATTTGAAATGTATAAATAATGGCCCCCACTGTTATGTGATTGTGGGATCTACTTTTTGATTAATTAAAAAATAATTAGGTGATAGTGGGGCAACTTTTTATTCAAAAAATATAAAAATAATGTTTTGTTGACATGAAATTTAATTGACAAAAATTTAACCATAAGATTTTTCGTCAATTTAGAGCTTGTTATAATTATTTTGAAAATGTTAGAATTTAATTTGAACACCTCAAAATATTAGTATTTAATTTGAATATGTTAAAAAATAGTATTCTGTTGTAAACGTTAAATTTCAAAATTATGCCTTTAGAATTTTAAAAGGCAAAAGATATTATGCTTGAGCTTTAAGCCATTTGATGCAAGATCTTTGCTTTTTTATAGAGAAATCATAGTTAATAGCTAGCAAGGTTACTCATGGCTTCTTTCCCCATATCCTAAAGAGTTGAAAAGGTTGGATTAATGTATAGCTTAGACTGAATCTCCTTAAGCTTCTTGTTAGTAGTGTTTAGTAAATGCCAAATATTGCCCACATTACATAAAAACAATTTCTTTGTTTCTTAGTTAATCCATCTGATCTTTCTTGCAAAGTTGAATTGTTTGGTTCCTCTAATGTTTAGGCTTATTCCATTGCATAAAACTTCTTTCAAAACTATTAAATCAAACAAGAAATTGTTGAACCTGAAATGCATTCTAAGGCCGTCAAACTCTGTTTAAGTAAGGATAATATAATGATATGACAACTTGCAATTTTTAAATAGTGCGTAGCTAGAAGGAAAGGATTGTATTCATAGCTAATTCTCCAAGCATCTGTCAAGCATTTTACTAATAAAGAATCCATCATTTTGATTGTTTTTAAAGGTGAAAAAGCATCCACCTAAAGGAAGATCCATAACTTAGATGTCTTCCAAACACTTTCTAAGGTCAGCACAAGGTATACCAACTGATTTCTCACCTTCAACTTCATCAAGGCTAATGATTGAGTTGAAACCAACCGCAATCAACTAGGGATTATAGATGTTCTTTGATAACTCTTTAACGGTGTTCTATAGAGTATATCTTTGATAAATAGTATTGTGAGCATAAATGAAAGATATATAAATCACTATGCTTATCATCCTAATCAGTAGCAATTTCTACATATGCTTGAATCAGAAAGTTGTCAAAGCATACTAGAATTCTACCATTTGGGTGTTACATATGGTTAGTTAATTTTTGCCAACTTTTAGGAAGTAGCTTGATTAGATTACAATTCTCATATCTTATACAAGTTTCTAAAATGCCAGCAATAACTGCTTTATTTTTCAAGATCTGATCCCTGATCAAAAGTTTCTTATATGGGGCATTAGCTCCTTTAACATTCCAGGCTAGAATTATCATTTAGAGGATTCCTTTTATGGGGATGTTTTTTCTTCTTGTTGGATCTTCTTCTGCTTACAAGCTCAAATTCAAGTTTTTTATCAACCACTTCATCTAAATTTTCTAGAGGCTCATTGTTAGAAGTGACTTCATTCACTACCACTTTTTGACTTGTCTCCCTTTTAATTGGAGTATCGAATTCATTATCAAATGTAACTACTTGTGTGTATCTGTTTAATTGTGCTCACGTAGGGTGTATTTAACATTTCTGGAAGACTATGATTTAGAGAGAATGTCGATATGAATGATTTTCTTTGGGTTAATTTCTATTATCTCATGGTATTCTGATAAGTGTAAATTGCATTATGTTTTAGGTTTAGTTTGTTATGTATTAAGGGTTAATTTGATTGTTTAGTATGTGTTTAAGTTAGAATTGTGTTAGTTTTTGTGTTTAAGTATTTTTGGGTTACTATAAGTCTGTGAGCTTAAATATTATGTTTTTGAGGTAACTTGATGTGTTTGTTAGTGTTTCAGAGTCAACATTAAAGAACGGAGAAGTTTCAGAGACACTCGGGCAGAAACAACGACCTACGATCGTGATAGAAGCATTGGAGCTAGCCCACGAATATGGCATATAGGCCATAATTATGACAAAAGCCTAAGATATTGCCCACGATCATAGCCTGATTGCCACAATCATGACAGAAGGATTGGATGTGGGCCACAATCATGGCCTGCATCGAGTAAACACGTAAACAAGTAAAAAAGTCAGGTTTTAAGGAATTTTTGGGACCTTTTTAACCTCAAAAAAACCCTAGGACTACTCAGAACACAAAAGGTATTTATAGAACAAGACAAAGGAGATGAGGGAGCTTTCGCATCAGCCACTAATTGAGAAACCCTAGAGAGACTGCATCAAGAGATTGAGAAAGAAAAGAAGGAAGAGAGATGTGAGGAAGAAGCATACATGAAGTATTTCCCGGAATAGGAGGTTTCCTACCGTTGCTGCCTCTGTCATCCGTTCCAATCGTATTTTTGGTTTTTTTTTCAATTTTATTAATGTATAGAATTGGGATAGTCATTGATAAATAGGATTATTGAATATTGAGGAATGTCTAAACTCACCTTCAGATTGTTTTATTTGTGATTTAATGAAGTTTAATTGTTTATGTTTTTATTGGAATAATTGTGATTAAAATTTTGCAATTGCATAATTCAGTGATAGACTGAGAGGGTGAACCGAGTGAAAATCATTAAATTGGGCTAACGAGAGTTAGGTAATTTAATAGAACTAGAATTAAATCCAATCAGTAATTTGTGAGAAGAGAGATTTTGCATAGGATTCCCGATAGCTTTGGACAACTTCAGATCTATTAGGGTTTGGGATAGATTTTTAATCGAGAGATTGCAATTTCCATAATCTGATTAGGGTTTATAAATTAAGGTTAATGGTTATAACTCGAGTGAGAGTAATCAACCCTAGGACTATCTAGAACCAATAATCTAGTAGTTCATAATCAATTAGGTTAGCATTAAAGATAGATAAAATTTCCCTTTCTCTCAATTGGTAGTTCTTTAGGTTAATTCTTGATTGGGTGTTGTATCCTACTATTTTGTTATTATTTCGTAATTGATTCTTGAAACTAAGTACGTGATTGAAATAAATTCTTGCCTTAGTTTTGTTCATTTTGAATTATTGTAAATTGTGTTGGCCTTAGATTTTAGGATTAGATTAACCCTCCTCGTGGGATCAACACCTTAGTTACTACACGAACGACCCTTGCGCTTGCAAAATATAGATGTTAAAATATTAAAACTTATTCATATTGGAAACCTGTGATCAAGTTTTTGCGTCGTTGTCGAGGAGGCAATTAATTTAGTTCTATAGTTTAAGGCATTTAGTTAGTTTCAATTTTTTGTTTTCGTTCTTTCTTGTCTACTTTAAAATTGTGCTCTTGCATGAACACGAGGGTTATGAGAGGTTCGAGTCGTGCAGCTGAGACCTCAAATTTAGATATCATTCAACTAGAACTAACCATTAGGAAAGCTCAGCGAGAAGAAGAATAAGAAATTGTGAAATCAACAATGGCTGAGGAATTTCAACAAAATTTGGGCCACGGAGCAAACCAAGGATGTCAACAACGGACCCTCATGGACTTCATAAGACCAAGGTTAAATACGGCTAACTAAAGAGTAGCTAGGCCACCCATTCAAACAGCCTTATTTGAAATAAAATTAGCCCTTCTAAACATGCTTCAGCAGAATATCCAATTTTGTGGACTAACAAATGAAGGTCCCAATGCACATATAGTGATATTTCTTGAAATCTGTGATACCTTTCGGTACCATCAGATTTCAAAAGATATGGTCAGAATTCGATTATTCCCTTTTACCCTTAGAGACAGAGCAAAGGATTGGTATCATTTCCTGAACCCAACCAATGTCATGATATGGGATCAGCTAGTTCGTGCTTTCTTAAATAAGTATTTCCCCTTAATTAAGACCACTAAGATCATTAAGGAAATTACCAATTTTCAGTAAAGTGATGGGGAATCGGTCTACAAAGCATGGGAAAGATAGAAGGATTTGTAACGGAAGTTCCCACACCACAACTTACCCAAGGAATTTTTGTTGCAAACATTTTATAATGGAGTATACAAGAGGCATGATTGATGCAGGTTTAGGAGGATCATTGATGAGGAAGATTGTTGATAAAGAGGAAGAGTTGATAGAAGAGATGGTGAATAATAGCTACCTGTGGACGAACGAGCAGAGTAGACAAACTACTTCATACCGAAAGTAAAAAGGAATTGTGGCTATCAATCAAATGACGTAAATGCAAATGAAAATTGATAACTTGACACAACAACTCAACAGAATGAAGACTTCGTCCTCAACTCCGGTGAAAGCTATACAACTTAAGTGTTAACGCTGTGGACAAGTGGATCATGATACAGTGGACTATTACTTGACGAAGGAAGGTGATCCAGAGCAAGTGAATTATATGAAAGCCCATTATGGACGAGGAGGGGAAACAATCCCTACTCCAACACTTATAACCTAGGTGGAAGAATTACCCTAACTTCTCTTGGATAAACAATGCTAAAGGATAGTTCAGACCTCAAGGACAATTAGGCTTCTAATAAGATAAATCAAACTCAATAGAATCTAAGTTGGATAGAATTTTAGATAAGCTTGGAACTCTAGACAACGCACAAAAGAAGCTGGAAGGCAAATTTGAGCAAGTCACTAAGAACCATGCTTCTTCATTCTATAATTTAGAGGCCCAAGTAAATCAATTGTCAAGCACTTTCTTTACGTGAGATTTAGGAAATCTTCCTAACACTTTAAGAACAAAACCAAGGGAGAAACTAAAGGCTATTGAACTTCAAAGCGGGAAGGAACTTGAACCACCCATAACGACAATAGAGGAGCCGTCCATCCTGTTGAGAAAAATCAAAAAAAGGAGAAAGAAGTAAAGATGAGCGAATACCCTCCTTATATCACCCCTACACCATATCAACCCAAAATCCCTTTTCTTTAATGATTACAAAAGAAGAAGTTAGATGCACAATTTGTAAAATTCGTTGAGAAATTAAAGACACTACAGACAAATCTTTCCTTTGTAGAGGCGTTGGAACATATACCTAAATAGAAAAAAATTTTAAAGGACATATTATCAAAGAAGCGTGCTTGGGAAGATAATCAGATAGTAGCTCTAGCTAGCACCTGCAGTTCCATAGTCACTAGTCAGATGCCATCTAAATTGAAAGGTCTAGGGAGTTTCACAATATCCTGTGTGGTTGGTAAGTTTGAATTTACAAATTATTTGTGTGATTTAGGAGCAAGCATCAATATTATGCCTTTGTCGATATTCAAGAAGTTGGGACTGGGTGAGGTTAAGCTAATATCGATGTTAATTCGGTTATCTGATTAATCCACTAAAATAGCGTTTGGAATAGTGGAAGACATTCTGATACAAGTGGACAAGTTCATTATTCTTGTAGATTTTATGGTTTTGGATTTTGAAGAATTTAAGAACTGCCCACTGATCTTAGGTCGACCATTTATGAATACAGGAAAAGCCATAATTGACGTTCACAAAAGGAAATTAACACTTCGAGTAGGTGAAGATCAGATCAAATTTAATATAAATAAGGCCTTAAAGAATCCAATAACAAGTAGTGCATAAATGAAGGTTGAAATTATGGATCAAAATGTGCAAGAATAAGTTGAGAGTTGTATAGTAGATGTACAGTCAGTAAAAGCGAAGACAGACACTAGATATTAGAAATTTGAATTTAAAGGAGACGATAAGATGGAGGAGTCGGATGTTCAAATGCATCAAGATAAATTGGTTCGAATCGAAGCACCCATACCACCATCTACAAAAAAACAACCAACATTAGAGCTTAAACCTTTACCTGCACATCTCAGATATACCTTTATAGGTGAAGGCCAAACATTACTGATAATAATCTCCAATCAACTGAATGAGAAATAAGAAAGTAGGGTGGTAAAAATTGTTAGAAAGCAAATGAAAGCCATCAGATGACAGATTGCTAACATTCAAGGAATGAGCCCAAACATTTGCATGCACTGAATAAACCTAAAGGAAGGATATAGAACGGTGAGGGAGCATCAACAGAGGTTGAATCCTAACATAAAGGAGGTGGTCAAGAAGGAAATCATAAAACTTTTAGATGCAGGGATAATTTATCCCATCTCCGATAGTGAATGGGTCAGCCCAGTACAATGTGTACCTAAAGAATGACGTTAATAGAAAGTGATAGTGGAGAAGTAATTTCAACAAGAACTGTCAGAGGATGGAGAGTATGCATAGATTATCGCAAACTTAACTCAGTGACTAAGAAAGAACATATTCCTCTTCTATTCATAGACCAAATGATAGAAAGGGTAGCTGGTCATTCATTTTATTGCTTCTTAGATGGATATTCAGGATATAGTCAGATTTTCATCTACCCTAATGATCAAGAAAAGACTACATTCACTTGCCCTTATGGTATCTTTGTGTACAGACAGATGCCTTTTGGACTTTACAATGCCCCGGGCACATTTCAAAGATGTATGATGTCGATGTTCACTGACATGATAGAAGATATAATGACGGTGATCATGGATGATTTTTCAGTTTTTAGAGATTCATTTGAAATGTGTTTAACTAATTTGGACAGAGTTCTTCAAAGATGTGAAGAGTCACACTTAATGTTGAATTAGGAGAAGCACCATTTTATGGTGCAAGAGGGGATAATGCTAAGGCCTACAATCTCATAGCAAGGATTCGAAGTTGACAAAGCAAAAACATAAGTGATAGAGAAAGTTCCACTGCCAACCAACGTAAAAGGTGGGCGAAGATTTTTAGGTCATGTAGTATTTTACCGTCGATTCATCAAAGATTTTTCACAAATTACAAGACCTTTGATAAACCTTTTAGTGAAGGATGTGCCCTTCTTATTTGATAACAAGTGTATGTCTGCATTCAACACACTAAAGAAGTCATTAATATTAACACCAATTCTATCACCACTGGACTTGACACTTCCATTCAAAGTTATGTGTGATGCAAGTGACCAAGTCATAGGTTGCTTTTTGGGCCAAAAGAGAGATAAGAAGTTGCATGCGATTTAATATGCCAATGAGACCCTTGTAAGACCTCAACTGAACTACATCATTACAAAAAAGGAACTACTTGTAGTAGTGTACGCGTGTGATAAGTTTTGACAATACCCTTTAGGTTCAAAAGTAATCGTATTCACCGATCACTCGGCATTAAAATACATTTTCAACAAAAAAGATGCAAAACCAAGGCTCATTCGATGGGTGTTACTTTTACAAGAAATTGATATAGAGGTAAGAGATAAAAAGGGAGTAAAAAATGTGGTTGCAGACCATTTATTGAGACTTGAGGGAGGGGAATACAAGCCAAGCAACGATACTAATGAAAATTTCCTCGATGAAACTCTGATGCTACTCAAGAGTTTGACTATACTATGGTTTGCCGATATCGCAAATTATGTTGCCAGTGGTAAAATTTTGTTAGACCTATCTTACCAACAAAGGAAGAAATTCTTGCATGATTGTAACCGATATATATGGAATGAGCCAATGTTATATAGAACATGCACTGATGGGTTAATGCGATGATGTGTTCTAGAGGAAGAAATGCTAGACATCTTAAAGCAAAATCATAAAGGTCAGTATGCTAGGCATTATGGAGCTAACAAAATGGCGGCTCAAATACTTGAGAGCGGATTTTATTGGCCATAGTTGCTTAAGGATGCTCAGACCTTCGTAGCATAATGTGATCAATGCCAGAGAATAGGTAGGATCTCCAAAAGAGATGAAATGCTTTATCCAACATTCTAGAAGTAGAAGTTTTCGATGTGTGGGGCATCGATTTTATGTGTCCTTTCCCATCTTTAATGGAAAACATGTACGTTTTAGTGGGAGTTGATTATTTTTCGCATTGGTCCAAAGTAACAACATCTCCAACCAATGATGGAAAGGCAGTGCAGAAGTTCATTAAACAGTTATTTAATCGGTTTGGAGTACCACGTACAATAATAAGTGATGAAGGCACACATTTTTACAACAGATCTTTTGATTCCCTCTTAAAAAGATATGGTGTACACTACCAAGTTACTACATCCTACCATTCGCAAACTAGTGGCCAAGTGGAAGTTGTCAATCGGGAGTTGAAACGAATTTTGGAAAAGACAATGAACAACTCTAGGAAGGATTGGGCAATAAAGCTAGACGATGCCTTATACGCCTACATGACAGCTTTTAAAACACCTATCAGAACAACACCTTATGGAATCGTGTATAGGAAAGCTTGTCATTTACCTGCTGAGTTAGAACATCGAGCCTACTGGGTGATTAAAGCATTAAATTTTGATTGGAAACAAGCAAGCAAAAATAGACTTCTACAACTGGACAAACTTAAAGAGTTTCGTTATAATGCATATGAAAATGCCAAACTCTACAAGGAAAAGGTAAATAAATGGCACAATGTGTAACATACCATTACCCATGTTGAAGCTAAAATAGTAAATATGAGAAATTATTGAAAGATTAGAAAGTGCATTTCATGTTCATGCATAATATGTCATACACACACATATATGAATATTAACTTTTGCACGTTAAAATGATTGTACATGCATTCATTGACATTCCGGGTATAATTGATACGTGGAATGTGATTTTATTGAGAATTGTGGTTTATTTTTATTGAAAATTAATTTGGAGAGTGTATTTATTGATTTAGAATTTTTGGAGAATTTTAGAAAAATTTCTAAAATTTTGGGGTAATTTTGAAAAAAAAAGCCAAATGATAAGACAATTGATAAATGGCAGTAGAAATAAATGTCAAATGGTAGTATAAATTTTAATATATGACATTAAGATTTAATGACTTATGTCATTGAAAATTGGAATTTGAAAATTTGAGACAAATGGACAAGTAGATTAAAAGACCAAAAGTGGGACCATAGGATAGTGACAAATGTCACTACCCGCATCACTTACTATTCTTTTACCAAATTAAAGACCATTCCATGGTCTTTTACTTACTCATTCACAACATATGCTTCATTTCTCCATCTTCTTCTTCTTTTTCTTCACCTTTCTCTTCTTCACTCACAAAACTTACTCTTACTCTCACCATGTTGATTTTTGGTCCAGCTCTTTCACCTTGCTTCTCCAAGATTTGTTCTCTCCTCCATTTTCTCACTAAAGAGCCAACCTCCCAACCTCCATGATGATGTACGTGAATTGTATGAGATGCTAAGGTTGGTGTTTTTATGAAGGATTTGGAGCTAAATCAAGTAAGTGATGCTTTAATCTTCATGGGTTATTGTAAATGGGACTTTATGATGAGCAATTGGAGATTGATGGGTTGGTCATGAATTTATATGTATGTGTTAGGGATGAAGAATAAATATTATTGATGTCTTGTTTTGAGTATATGATTTATTGATAATTGATAAGTTGTTGTTGAGATGATTCTTTTTGAAATAGAAAGGTCATTATGATGAATGTGTATATGATGTGTTTTGTTTTGGTGTATATGATCAAGCATGAATTTTGAACTGTGTATAAATGATCTTGAACTATAATTGGGGTATAATTGAAGAAGAAATGATGTGGATATAAGTTAGAAGTGATAGACTAAGCCAAAGAGATGAATTAGGAAGAAATTATTGATGAAGTGTGCTGTAAATGTGTTAGATGTAGTGTTTCTACTAAACATGTATCGGTTTTTTTTTGACATATCTTGATATACAAATATCCAAATAGGATTAATGTTAATTTATATTAAACTAGAGACGAATAGCTACAATTTTCATGAAGAAATCAAGTTTGAATTCTATTTCTAAGAGTGTTGAAAATTGTCTTGAAGTTGAGTTTCAGATTTTGTCTTTGTTTCTGAACAGTATGTAGTAAATTGTGTATAATTTTTGGAATCATGAACCAAATTGTATGAACTTAGGTTCTTTATAAACTTAAGACATATATAAACAATTGTTTAGAAGAAGACTTTGCCTAAAAATCTCATTTTCTAGGTCTAAAATGGAAGTGAAGTTCGAATAAGAAAATAAAAGAAAGAAGGAGGAGTGCGTCGGCCAAAAGCAGGTTGCGGTCACGACGCGTTGTGATTACGACTCTGCTAGGTGACCGTGGAAGGTCACGTCGTGATCGCGACACCGAGGGTGAGTTGCGGGAGTCGTAATCGCTACTTAAAGGTAATACACGGGCAATTTTGTTTCTAAACATATGTTGCTATTTTGATGATATCTCGAGCTGTAGATGTCCAAATGAGGTAATTCTTCATTCAGATTAAACCAGAGACATAATTATACAACTTTCTTGAGAAGTATAAATTTAATTCTGTCTCTAATAATTTCAAAATCTGGTGTGAAATTGAGTCTTGTTTGAGGTTCTAGTACTACCCAAGACAGAAATTTTGTCTTGATGTTTTCATAAAAACTGAATGGATATAGGCTGAATCAGACAAAGGTATCTTCACAGTTGTATTCTATTCTCTTATCTTTCATTTGGTATTAAGTTTGTAATTTTTAGATATCTTAGGAGAAAGTTATGAGTTGTAAAATTTGAGGGTATGATCATGAACTAGCCAAAAGTTCAATTATACATAGTCTGTGGTATTGTGAGCATAACTCATAGGATACTGACCAAATTGAATAATCTTGGCGTAAATAGAAACTTGAGACATTGGGGAACAATTTTATAGAGGAAAGTATCCTAAAATGACTTCATTTTCTTAGTCAAAAAGAACTTGGAAAGTTGATCTAAAAGTTGTTATAGGAAAAATCTGAATTTGATGAAATGAGTTATGAATTTCGATTTTTATGGTTTTATTGAGGTATAGACCATAAGTGTAAATGATACTTATGTGAGTTTGGAAATATGAATGATTATGTGACGATAATAATGGAAAAATACCCAAGATTGTCATTGAGCATGCATTATACACAACACATATACATATGTATATGATTGGGCGTTCATATGATTGTGCAATTAATAATGTGTATAAATGTGTATTATATGATGTTGCTACACAAGATAGAATGTCCGCATCTAGATGCTTCCAAATAATGGAAGCTAATGCTAATTTGGAGCGTACTATGAGTAACCTAGATGGTTTCACTCAATTAATTGTTTGTTTTATATTATGTTTGAATTATTGAATAAATGTGATTTGATTGTGTTGATTCCAGAAAATGAAGGTCCGATGATTCTGATGAATGAATGTGACACTTGAAGTGCTCCTTGTATGTGAATATGAAGAAATAAATGTGTTTTCTCAACTTAAATGTTGAATGTCGGACCAAGGTCCGATGATATGTGAAAGTGAATGTGTAAAGTGAATTAAAGTGACTGATAGAGCATATATGACTGATGCATTTCATTACATGAATGCAAAATAATGTAAAGGTTACTGTGACTGGAGTAGCCACCGAAAAAGAGCTTAAAGCTTAGAAAGTGGAAAAGAGCTTCAAGCTTAGAAAGTGATTAAGAGCCAAAGGCTCACTATGTAAAATGAGCCCTGTATCCCCAACAGATAAGGGACAGTTATTAATGAGCCCAATATCCACAATAGATATGGGACAGTTATAGGCACTCGGTCACAATAATAACAATTAAAAGTGAGTCTCACGAGCATTGCATATGCATTTGATATGTATGTGTAAATGATTGAAATACACTAGTTGAATGGTTCAAATGTGAAATGTGAAATAAATGAATAAGGTGTTAGTTAATGCTACATGATGAATTAATGTAGTGATGAGAGTTATGTGATACTTTATGCAAAATGCAAAGATGTGAATTACATGTTATGTGTATTTATGTGATGCATGAATTGAGTGAACCATCAATGATGGTTACCTCATCTGAGTTCGCAAAACTCACCCAAAATTTGCAATTATTTTTCAGGCTCAGAAGAGTTACCCCGTTAGGCTAACAGGAGTATAGCCACTACACCGAAGTATGTGATAGAGGTCAGGATCAATTCGCGTCTGCATTAGTATTTCCTTATTTTTGTACCAAAATATGTATTCATAAGAATTTTGCAATGTGTATGTAAACGATTTCGTAATGTAATGGTTGTGACATTGTGTTTGAAAATGTTTATGAATAAAAATGGGCCCGATTTATTTATTAATTTTTCATAATATGCGTGCATTGTTTTGAAAGAAAAAGAAATTTTTGTATTGAATTTGATTGACTGATTTTTCTAGCATGCCACCCTGGCGGGGTATGTACTTGGATATCACTCAGGATGTCGGGTACGTGTCTTACGAGATTGGGGTGCTACAATTTGGTATGAAAGCCCAGATTTAGTATCTTACATGGGAAATTTTTTAAATATATGTCAAGTTATATGTATTTTGGACATGTCATACCAGGCAGTGGCAACTGATCCTTAGTCTAAGTCGCATTTGCATGAAACACACGCATGAGCATTTGTTAAGAGCCTGAGCAAATAGAAATAATGAGAAGAATGGTGATCTGTTGGAATGTGAGAAAATAAAAGTTTGTGGGTATTTAGAAATGACAAATAGTATATGGTTAGATATGACAGATAAAGATTTAACACAATTTTATTGGTGGATTGATTAAGGAAAGAAGTGATATAAATATGAGTGATGAGATTAAAGTGTACAAGCCAAGTTAAAAGAAAATAAATTTTTTTGTGACCTTGAAAGGTTGAACTTAGACTTGAAATGGTTAGTTGAATATCATAATAAGAGTTTATGATTCAGTATAAGAATATGTCTGTGGAATTGAGACTAGAATTTCATAATGGTTATGCCCTTATAATTTTGAATTGATTGAGGATATACATAGGAAGATGAGGTAGAAATGAGGAAAGAATAAAAGGGGAATGAAATAGACATGAATGACGTTACATGAGATGAATGATATGAAGTATGGAGAAAGTTAGAAATGCGTATAAGATGAGTTTATGTTGGAATGAGATAAGAAAAAGATGATGAATCAAATGAGAAGAGTTAATGCACTCAATATGGTAGTTGAATCATTATGACAAAATATAATATTAAAAGAGTTAAATTCTCAAAAATTGGAGTAGAATTGATGTTAGTATGTATGTTAATGCAAGGAAGAAAGTACAGGGCACGATGGTGGCCTGACAAAAAAAATTATTAGGTTTCTGTCCCAATTATGGCAGGGATACCCAGATTTTTGGGAAGGAATAAAGAGAGAATTATTGTCTAGGATCAATTAAGATCAAAGTATTATTAGTGAAAGATAATGGGTGTTATGACAGAAATAAATCTCTGGATAGAATGGGAGGACCTTGATGGTACACACCTAAGCATATTGCGGCAGTAATCATGTCTAGTACTTCATTGAGTTTTGATAACTAGAACTTTATGATCGTGTAAGAAATGATAGAAATTGTTCTTCTTAAGTTACTAAGAATGGCTAATAAGAAAAGATGGAAACAATTGATTGATAAAGATTGCATGACCAGTATAGATGTTAGAAGCAAGAAATCTTCTTTCGAAGAAGAATTTCACTTAATTAGGTTAAGCAGATCAGATAGTTTATATTAAGAATGATCAATAAAGGAACAAATTAGAAATGAATATGTAATGATTCAAAAGTGAGTATTGGAGTCCTAGTCCTAACAGATACACAAGCATAAAATGTAGAATATGCAACTGAGAGTGTATGCATTATGTTTGATGTAAAGTATCCAACTATGTGATTGGATTATTGAATTTGAGGTGACATTATTGCTAATGTGAGGAGAACTTAGGTATGCATTATATTCTCTGCAAATATGTACAGGAGATACAAATTAGATATGATGAACGTGTTTCCAACAAAGGAAGTTAAGATTGTAAATAAATTGAAATGAGTGGAGAAACTAGTATGAATGAACAGACATTAGAATAATTCAATGTGAAATCAGAGGAAATCGAATGATTTGGATAAAATCATTCAAGAAAAGAAGTCAATTTGGGAGACTGAAAATAACATGAGATAATATTACCTCATTGAGGAATTAGTTACTTAAGGAAATACGAGAACTAATCATGGGCAAATGGAGTTTTAGTTATATTTGTTTGAGTAAACAATGCTCTGGAAAGTGTCACGGCATTGAAGAATAAAGTGTCCCAAATTTTGCATGGATCAATTAGTGATTATGATCATAGATGATTTAATGAAAGTATTTATAAAGTTAAGGAGAATATTTTGAAAACTTGAGGTAAATCTTACATATAATGAAGGTAGAAACAATTATTTGCCAACTTCAATAAGAGTAAATCTTAGCTTGATCAAATAAAATGTTGGGTCATATAACATCTGAACATGGCATTTTGGGAGACCTAATGAGAATTGAAGTAATGATGAAGTGAGAAACTCTAAGGCATATGTATAAGAGATCTAGAGTTCTCTAGAATTAGTTGTATATTAGATACCATTAAAGATTGTCAAGGAGTTTTTATTGATCTAAACCCTTTTGAAAAAAATGTCTAAGGAAGAATGTGTAAATTGTAGGAGTGATTAACGTAAAGAGAATTTTGAGGAATTATAAGACTGATGTTAATTATATCGTGTGGATTTGGAGAGTTTGAACTCACATTAGGGATTCGAATGCAATTCAATGCAGCATAATAAAGTGATTTCTTATCCACTGAGACAATTCAAGTCTCATGAGTTGATTATTTAATACAAGATTTTGAATGTGCTGCAATAGTGATTGCTTGAGAGCTTGAGGACATAATATGTACAGTGAAACATTTTGGACATTTATAAATGTACAGATCATTAAAGTTTGAGGCACTTATTGAGTTTGAAAGAATTGAATATAAGACAGAAACAATGGATAGAATTACTGAATGATTATAATGGTACAAATTAGTATTCCGATAAAGATAGTGTTGTATTTGATGCTTGATCATAAAATTCAATAACGGAATGGCACAAATTCAAATATTGAGGTTACCAAACCTAATGCAATAAAGAGAATAGAACGTCGAGTTGAATATTGCAGTAAAATTAAGTAGTATTGGCTACATTGAAATTGAAGATTAGTTTCACATGAAAAGATTGACAAAGCCTGAAGTGAGGATCCAGAATTGTAAATCTTACTGAGGAATTAAAAAGGAATATGAATTTCGAGTTTGAATTGGAAAATGATAATCATGATTAAAATAAGAGGTATGTGTACCTGATAATGATGATTGAGCAAAGACATTATTAGAGAAAGCACTAAGAACAACTTAGGCTATACATCCTAGTAGGAATATGCCGAAATAGTACTTAACGGTTAAGGATGTAGGAGCAAGTGGCCGTATATATGAGTTGCCAACAGTCTTAACCGTTGGAGATATGCTTGTAGCTTATATTTTGGAGTTCATAGAAACATGAGGTTAATGTATAGTTTTAATTGACTGTAAGTATAACAATCATTATCATAGTGATATTATTAGAATACCGTATGCAATGTTTTACAATAAAAAGAGTTGTCTGCCTTTATATTTGGATGAATAAGGCCTAATATAATTGAAGGCCAAAATTGATTGGAGATGTTACTGATAAGTGAAATTGATCTGTGTTAGAAATTAAGTGATTCATGAAAGATGAATAAGTTAGGTGGATCAACACCAGACATATGGAATATAGTAAGATGGACATACAAGTGAAGTTTATTAACACTAAAGAGATGTGAATTATCAAGTGAAAGATGAGATGTCTCCAAGAGTATCACCTTACGAAGGTGTGCTTAGATTAAGAAAAAGGTGTGCTCAGATTAGGAAAAAAGAATGAACTAAGCTCGAATTGTATTGGTCCATATGAAGTTATTGAGGATAGGACCCTTGACTTATAAGTTAGTATTATCAATAAAAGATGTTTCAAATTCACACAGTATTACATGGTTATGTTTAGGAAATATCGCTATGATCCAATATATATGTTATCGATATTTAAGTGAAATTATGAGTAATATGAGATTTATTGAGAAAACCAATTAAGATAGTGAATGACTAAATAAGTGATTGAAAGACCTAGCGAGTCTATTGACCATAGTCATTTGGAAGAAATTATTCGAATGATGAAGTTAAATGGAAAACTGAAGAGAATATGAGGACAATACCCCCACCTGTTTGAACAATCAAGTAAAAATTTCGAGGACGAAATTTCTTTAAGAGGGGGAGAGTTGTAACATCCCGTTACCCATGTTGAAGCTAAAATAATAAATATGAAAAATTATTAAAAGATCAAAAAGTGCATTTTGTGTTCATACATAATATGTCATACACACACATATATGAATATTAACTTTTGCACATTAAAATGATTGTACATGCATTCATTGACAT
>JAOQMS010000179.1:10667116-10681914 GCA_027563885.1 Erythroxylum longipes
TTAGAAGAATACCCCGTTAGGTCAACGGGAGTATACCTACAGCATGCAAGTGAAGGATAGAGGTCGGGATCAGTCCGTGTTTGCATTGCATTTCTTTAAATTTATATTGAAGTGTTCATTCCGCAACTTTTGTATAAATCTGTATTTCAAAGCAACTAAATTGTTTTGTAATTGTGAAAGGGCCCAACTGGCTATTGTAAATATTGGTGACTGTATTGTGTTGATTGAAAATGATTATGAAACAAAGTGGGGCCCGATTTGGTTATGAATTTTTGCACATCATGTTTGTCGTTTAAAACAAAAGAAAATTTTTATATCGATTTCTGAGTGATTAACTGCTCTAGCATGCCACTCTCGCGGGGCACGAGCTCGGACATTACCCATCGATGTCGGGTTTGGGTCTTATGGGAGTGGGGTGCTACACGAGGTCTGACAAGTGTCAATTTGCTGGCTATCCCAAGGAAACTATGGGATACTATTTCTATCACCCTTCTGAACACAAAGTATTTGTGGCCAGAAATGCAACCATTTTAGAAAGGGTGTTCTTTAATGAAGGAAGTCATGGTGTGGAAATAGATCTTGATGAAATTCAAGATTCTGACGAATCAACACAAGCTCAAGAGCATCACATGCACGTTGAGCAGCCTTTAATTGATGTCTTGAAGTTGACACAAAGGGTACCATCCTTAATCATTGAGGAGAATGAACCGGTTAATGAACCTGTCCAAGAACCAGTGCAACAACAAGATCAAGTAGAGAATGAACCTATTGAACACAAGCTTCTTAGAAGGTTTACTAGGGATTGTCGTGCACTAGATAGATTAAACTTAATGGTGCAAGGTGACGAGGATAATTATATTTATGATGACCCTAAGACTTACAAAGAGGCAATGGCAAGTCCAGATTGTGAGAAGTGGTTTAAAGCCACGGAATCCGAGTTAAAATCCATGAGAATCAACAAAATATGGACTTTGGTTGATCCTTCAAAAGATATAAAACCCATAGGATGTAAATGGGTATTTAAGAAAAAGATTAGAGCAGACGGGAAGGTTGAAACCTATAAAGCTCATCTTGTTGCCAAGGGATATAATCAAAAGGAAGGTATTGATTATGATGAAACTTTTGACCTTGTGACAATGCTCAAATCTATTCGGATTTTACTTGCTATAGCTGCATATTATGATTATGAGATATGGAAAATGGATGTGAAAACAACGTTTCTTAATGGAGAGCTCAAGGAAGATGTCTATATGACTCAACTTGAAGGTTTCACATTGCCATCTACTCCTAATAAATTATGTAAGCTACAAAGATCCATTTATGGATTGAAGCAACCTTCACGAAGTTGGAATATTCGCTTCAATACAACAATCGCAAAGTTCGATTGTGTTAGATGCGAAGAAGAGCCATATGTGTACAAAAGGGTTAGTGGGAGCATAGTTATTTTCCTAGTTCTATATGTAGATGACATATTGCTAATAGGAAATGATGTACCAGCCATGCAAAAGACAAAGATTTGGCTATCTGAACAATTCTCCATCAAAATTTAGGAGAAGCATCTTACATTCTTGGAATCAAGATCTATAGAGATAGATCAAGGAAGCTGCTAGGACTCTCTCAATCCATGTACATTGATACTATCTTAAAAAGGTATCACAATGAAAATTCCAGAAAAGGTTATCTACCGATAGGCAATGAAATTTCTCTTAGTAGGGAGGATTGTCCTAAAACCCTAGAAGAGAGCGCATAAGTAGGGTCCCATATGCTAGCGCAATGGGAGCTCTCATGTATACTATGACATATATAAGACTCGATATAGCCTACGCACTAGGAATAGCGAGCAGGTATCAAGGCAAACCAGGTGAGGAACATTGGAAAGTGGTTAAAACCATCCTTAAGTACTTGAGAATAACTAAGGACCAATTCCTCATATGTGGAGATTATGAATTAAAGCTAATAGGCTATACTGATGCTGGTTTTGCATCAGATAAGGATGATAGCAAATCTACCTTTGGTTATGTTTTCACCTTGAATGGAGGACCAGTGAGTTGGAAAAGTTCTAACCAAGCTACTGTAGTTGATTCAGTTATTGAAGCAGAATACATAGATGCATGCAATGCAGCTAAGGAAACTGTTTGGATGAAAAAGTTCTTAACTGAACTTGGTGTGGTTCCTTCAATTAAGGAAGTTATCCCTTTATTGTGTGACAATATCGGTGCCATTGCACAAGCTAAGGAACCAAGGTCACACTAAAGATCCAAACATGTTTTGTGGAAGTTTCATCTGATTAGAGAAATTGTTGAGCGTGAGGACGTTCAAATTCAAAAAGTTGAAGGAAAGGAAAATGTTACGGATCCCTTTATTAAGGCACTTGGATCAAAGGAGTTTGATAAGCACAAGTGGAAAATAGGATTGAAGTTCATGACTGATTGGGTCTAGGTCAAGTGGGAGATTGTTGGAATTATGCCCATGACCCAATCGTTATGTAATAGATTGAACACATATGCATTGTAATTATTAACTTTGTTTAATAATATGGAAAATGATTATATTATCATATTATGTTTATTGCTTTTATCCATATATGATAAGTCCTTGATTAAATTTATACACTTGTAATCATAATGGAGTTATGACAATGAAAGTCAAGTCTTTAGGGTTTAATCTAAAATTGTTCTTGATCATAGGATCATCAAATAAGGACTTTAATGGTCCAGTTAGATCAATATGTATGTAATAGTATCTATTGGATAGATATTAGTAGATCTTATTTACTAAGTTACGTATATAGATGATGCATATACAGATATGATCATTAAACTGACCAAACTAAGAATTCCCAATGGTTAATATTACTTATGAACTGTCAAGTGGGATATTCTGATAAGGATTTAAATGTATATTTTTCGTTTGACTTGAGATCATCATAGTAATCAATAGGTCACTTATTATGTTTTGATATCGGACACCTAGTGTGTAAAATGCTAGTTGAATGATTATTGGATATAATTAAGTACCTATCTGGTTAGTGATGAGTCAAGATGGGATCCATCGACTCTAGGTAATGAGTTTGAACTCTATGTTGTCATTGATCACAATGGTTGTTTTAAGACCTTGGCCAGGGCAATTAAATAAATTAATAAAGGAGTTTCTTAAGTCATTCACCAATCATTAATGATCAATATGTAACATAGTTGATTATCTAATAGAGTTTGACAATTAAACCATACCTTAGGATAATTCGGAGTTGTAATGATGGAAGGCAATAATACATTATCCTTAACGAGGTTCTGTCTTTGTAAGGTTGTTATTTCACACTATCCGGTCGTTGAGTATTGTTAGACGCCAACCTTAATTAGTAATTAATTGGATTAATTACTACCGGCTTAGTGATGAACCTATGTGGTCACACACTTACGAGTGTAATATTTCCTGTTTATGATTATTTAATTTACTATGAGATAATTTATTAAATAATCTATATACATATTATTATATTTTTTGCTAGCATAGAAAATATAATTAATATTGGAAACTCTCTTGTGCAAAATAAATGAATAAAATAAAATAGTTTTATTTTATTTCATTTCTATTTAAAAATAATAAGAAGAATTAAAAAATTATTAATTAAACCAAATTGGCAAAGAAGTCGTCGATTGTGAACTTGCCTTTGCCTTTGGTGGTTTTGTTTTGGTTTTACGTTTTAAAACCATATGTGAAATGATGAGGTTATGAAAAAAATAGGAAGCGTTGATTGTTGTAACGTTTTTTTAAAGAAACAAATAAAAGTAGTTTTGCTCTCTCATTTTTTCAACGTTAAATAAAACGTACAGAAGAGATTTGGTCTCTAATTTTGTACGTAAAAATAAACATGAGAAAAGGTTGAGAAAAATTATTTTCTCCATTCTTGAAGAAAGGGTTCTTCAAAATTAATCATAGCCATATCAATTGTTGAAAGCGGGACATATATCTCGGTGTGGAGTACATAGAGACTTCGTATTTTCGAAGTTTATTATCTGTTAATTCTCACAAATTTCAGGTACGTGTTTTTGCCTATTCTTGTTATTAGTATGAATGGTAAACGCAATAGATCTATACAGGATTGCAATTAATTTTTGTTTCCGCTGCGTGTGCGATCCTTCAGTTTAATCTTATCATAAAGAAAGTGATTTTCAATTGGGGTATAACTTTTGTTGAAGAAGAAGATTTGGAGCAGAATGAGAATCCTTATCCTCAAAATTATATTATTTCTCCTCTTCAAGAAGAAGCAACAATACCTAATGAAAATGGTGAAACCTTACTAAGTTCTACTCATGATCAGTCATCTTTGCCATATTTTCTTACAAATCTAGAAGGCCTTGATGACATCGTCAACAACTAATACATTTACAAGACTATAAATTAAATCCTGATAATAAAGTTGTCAATGATGGAAAACTGATAACTTTGCTTTCTTTATAGATTTTGAGCCCATGCCATTGGAAGAAGCAGTCCAAAATCCTAGACAGGTGGGGACTATATGCATAAAGAGTTTCTTTAAAGAAACTAAAGAAACAATACATAGGTTCTTAATGATCTACCGCAATATCATAAAGCTATCGATGTGAAGTGGATTTAAAAAAAAAAGGAAATTAAATGGCAAGGTGGAGATATATAAGGAAAGATTGGTGGCAAGGGGATTTAAGCAACAACTAGGATTTGACTATTAAGAGCTTTCTCTCTAGTTGCCCAAATAGAATCTGTCAAGCGTATAATTGCTATAGTTATAGAAAATTATTAGAAAATCTATCAAATAGATGTGAAATATGGCCTAAAACAAGCTTTATGAGCTTAAAATTTATGCATTGATTCTTTTTCTTTTTCTTCTTGAGATCAACTTCAATAAATATCCCTCAAAGCATATGTTATATGTGAAGATCAACAATTCCAGTAATTAATATTATATTGGTGTGCCTATATGTTGATGACTTAATATTTGTAGACAATAATTCCAATATGATTAAAGCTTTCAATAAGTTTGTAATAAAGAAGTTTAAAATGACTAGTCTTGGCCTAATTTCACATTTCCTTGGAATTGAAATGATTCAAAGGGATGATGGAATTTTTATCTCTCAAAAGAGATCTATTGCTGAACTTTTGAAGATATCAAATGCTAAATTACAATCCTGTAAGAACACACCTTAGAGGTGATTACAAAATTGACAAAGAAAGGAGAAGAGCCATGTGTTAATTTAATGAACTACTAGCAAATTATGGAAAGTTGGAGATATCTCACTTGTAAAAGGTCGTATATCTCCTATAAAGTTGGTTTAAATGGTAGATTTGTGGAGTCACCACATCAATCTTACTTGCAAATAGATAAGTGTATATTACGATAATTAATGGCACTTATGATCTTGATTTATTATATTCCTCTAAGGACAGTTAAGTGATCGCTAGATATCCGAATAGGGTAGACATCTTGATGAACGTAAAAGTACTTCAAATTACTATTTTATTTTATCAATCCGACCTAATCTTGGTCATATAAGAAGCAATCAATTGTTGCACATTCAGCAATAATATGGTGCTGCTGTTTTCAATGCTTGTCAAGTAATTTAATGAGCCAAACTCATGCTCTAGTTAAGAGCATTTTGAAAATATTTATAGATAATACTTCTGTAATAAATTTAGCCAAAATTTTAATTGTACATGGAAAAAGCAAGCACATCAACATCTTAAAAGACCTAATTTAGAAGAAAAGGATTAAGAAATCTTTGCTTTGACCAATTGTGCTGGAAGCCTCACTATGTATCCAAAAGATTCTGTTTTCTTTATAGAATCAATAACTCGTTTTACTTTTCACAGCTCCCAATAGTTTGAGTTCTAGTATAGACTGACCTATAAAAATATCCCATAAAACAATTTTAGCCACTAAAGAGGGTATGTGGCCCTCAGATATTAGAAATTCTAGCATTAGCTCTTTCTTGGCATACCAGTGCTTGTTCTTTTTCTGAATCACTTAAATTTCTTTGACTTATTGAACTTGAATATAGTGATTGGCCCTCAAAAGAATGTAAAGTGAATTAAATGGAGCCGACCAACTGCGATTTTCAAAGTCAAGGGCAACCGCACTAACTAAAGAGAGAGGACAAATGAAAGGAAGCAACGCTAGGTTGTACCAAGCGAAAATCCAGTGCTGAATGAGATTCTAGTAATAGTAATCGATATACTTCTCCGTTGTCAATGTGAAAGAAACAAAGAGCTCATCATTCATTATTTAATTTTGAGATCGAAGCATGTCTTAGCAGGATTAATTTCACCTCGAGATACTTTAGTTCTATGTCAATTTTTAACCAACTTAATTAGAAGTTCTATTTATTTGTTTTGAATTTTAGTTTACACATTTCGTAGGCCTTGAACAATGCAAAAATTAGAAAATTACAACTCTTGAAGAAGCTATATACATGTTTATTCAATTAGAATCGCCGTCACGGGTCTTCGATGTGTGTATGTATAAATGACTTGATCTGTATATTTCTCATTCTGATTCATTGTTCTAGTTGTAGCATTAATAATAATTGGGGCATTCCCTTTGTAACATGGGATGCAGAGTCCTATTTATGGTTGCGATAAGATTGAGGCTCATTGTGGCCTAGGCCTAGATATATATACACTAGTAGATATAGACTGCGCAAATGCGCAATTGTAATCTATACTAATATGCCCTCTTAAATTTATTTAAAGAGTATTACATCCATAAATATTATTTTCATCTAAAATTTTAAGGGAAAAAATAGATTTGTGATATTGAAGTTTAAATTTTGTCTAAGGGCAAATATAATAGTTGAATTATTTTGAATGAATTAATCAAATAAGTAAGTTTCAATAAGAAATTTTACATGTTTTAGTTATCGTAAACAATGAATAAAAAATCAATGGTTGAATGAACTAAAAAGATCAATTGATAACCATTACAAAACTAAATAAGATTCTCCAAAATTTAATCTATTAATCTGTGCCATCCATTTATGGGAAAACTCGGCCATCTTGATTTGGTATTATACTCGCAGCACATTAAATAACCTCCGGCTGCCTACCTTCAACTTCCTAGCATGACAAGACAAAAACACAAGTCATCATTCATAGGAAAGTTAAACAAAAGCCATTCCATTTACCTTCCTATCTTTTAGAGTGTATTTAGCAGGCAGTGACTGATATTTCATTTAAGTTGCGTTTATATCATCTAAGTCTGGAAAGTTGTCATTGCATTTTAAATTTGAGGCCTGTGGATTCATCTTTAGAACCTCCTCTTTAGTATAGATGAAAATTTTACAAACGATGCCAACAAATTCTCTTTAATGTAGGTAAAAAGAAGCCAGTATTCATGCAAGGTAGTTAATTTACATGTCAACAAAAGCTCAAATAGAACTAATTGGAAAATAAATGAAAGAGTGCAATAATCCTTACAACCAAGGATCATCTCCAACAAGCATCATATCACCCTCATTATCAGTGTACAAAATTTGCCAATTCTTTTTGGACGCCATTATTTCACCATCAAATTCAAACAATCTATCTAATTCCTTAGTTAACTCATCATAGTTGTTGAACTTTGTAAGATTAACTGACCTACCAAGTCCTATTCCCTGCTTGTGAACCTGTTGATACCAACAAAAGCAAACAAGTTTTTACAATTCATGGGTGCTAGTTGTAACCTCTTAGCATCTGACAAAAAAAGTACCTTAGTACAACTTCTTGTAGACAGATTGAGTGCTTTTCCCCGAGCATCTCTTGTGCGTTGATTAGCAGAAACAAAATGCTTCTCATGTTTAACATTGTCAACCATTTGGGAGCCCGTGGACTGTTCTAACTTGTGATCAGGTTCAATTGGGCATTTTTGATGACTTGAGGTGTGCGTATGAACCATTGGCTTGTTCCACATGTTTTTAATAGGCCTAGTGGGCTCTGGTGTCATCGGACTGCTGATGAGAGAAATGCCAAAGATTTTGTATCTTCCATCCACAGATTTTCCATTCTCATACCCTTGCACTAGTGTTGGCTTCTTCGTTGGATCTCTTGAATGATCAGGATTAACAAAATGAGATGATGATGGGTGAGTCATCAGCCCATTTCCATTCAATATATCAACTCTACTGCCACAAAGTGATGGGTATTCACTTAGTACACTGCATTCAGTATTACTCTACAATTGACCATTTACATCCCCATGGTTTGTTGGTAAATTTTCATTTGACTCTGCCAACTTAAGTGATAAGCTTGTAAGCATTAACGGCCATCGGTTGGCAAGCAAGTTAAACTTCTCATCTTGATGTAGTACGTGTCTTCTTGTTGGATTAGCAGTTGCTATTGTTTGATCTACAAGTGGTGCACAAAATCCATTAGAGGAGTTAGAGCTTGCTTCAAAGCCTGACAGCAGATCTGTCGAAGTTAATTTATAGACGAACCTAAAGCTCGAGTTAAGAAAACTTAGCCTACTTGATGCACATAGAACTTGTAGGAAAATGTCTATGAAAATCTGCATGACCATTACCTTCTGTAGGTCGAACAGAGGAGTCGAAGGATGAAGGCACCATGTTTGGTCGGGGTCTCTTTGGCATGGGCATTAGAAGGGGGTTTAGTGGAGGAGGAGGAACTCTAGGTTCTATTTCCTAAGGTGAAACCCTCTTTGGACGAGGTATACTGCTCGTTTCATCCCAAACCTAAATGTAAAAGGAAGTAAAATGACATTTTAGCTGCTAGAATAAATTTAATGCAGTAAATCATTAAGTACTACCTTTAGGCATTTCCATTTGGACTCTTGCCACATGTTAGGATTAGCATCTTCAATTCCTACAACAGTTCCAGTAAATCTTTAACATTGAAAAAAATGCCAATAATAAATTTCATGAGCGGTTTATTTATAGACAATTTATAACTCCTATAGGAGAAGTAATCAGTACCTCTGTTCTGGAATTTCTTCACTTTCAAATCTCATTTTGAACTTCATACCTATAGAATAAGTAATCTTCATGGATTCCATGTACTAGTCAAATGGAACTATGAACTTAGCGGGGCTTGTCCTGTGTCAAAACACCGGAAGAGGAACATTAAAAAAACTCAACAAGAAGCCCCTACAGTAGTGATTTGTTTTTTATGCATAGGGGTGACCTTGGAATTAAACTTGAGATAATAGACTCACAAACTCTAGCTCAAATTGTTAACCATCTGAGGAAGCTAAAATAGCAATCTAACAAGATACCTAGGCTTGTAGTATATTGTAAACATCGTTCTTGTCGATATAGCCTGCCATGTTGTGGCAAGCACACCAACATGCATACTGTGACTAGATATGACAAATGGCGGTACATTACCCTGCTGCTTCATCAATCTTCTGACGCCAACTTTAAGTGCTCCATTCTCACCTCTAAAAGTCTATCGTAAACTAAAATATTAGTGATGTGTAGGTAACAATGAAAATAGAAGATGAGTAGAAACAGTATTGCAAGAACCACCAACCTTAGAAATATAAAGGTATCACTAGCAACAAGTTGTTTATAAGTTACAAATACACTCCATCCACCTTGAAGTAAGTGCCTTTTACAATGACCTGACATCAACATCAGGATATGAATTAAGTACCTAATACTGTATACCCATGAAGAATCTTATCTAGTAACGTATGCACAAACAATGAAAGAGGCAAGTTAAAATATAAGGTTCATTGCCCCGAAATGTATAACAAAACCTCCATTCGTTTCTATGCAAATCTTTGGTAACCAATTCCTGTGTCGTAGGTTCCTTGACATATCCTGTGATGTATTAGAAACCCAATTCCACTTTAGAACCAGTTGTTAATTTGTAAAAAAAATAAACAAAAAATTAGTGACTACTTATCACAAGGTCCATTTGACTAACCAATGGGGGCAAACACTCTTCACCGTGTCGTTTAAGAATTACAATTCCACCGTGAGTACTGGCATCTGACAGGGTCAGAGTCTTGCAAAATGAATGTACGTGAAAATTCGGTGGAGAAGGCAGGGGAGGTTCCTTTTTCACTGCATTCTCATCTTGCTGACATCATAAGTAACTATATAATAAGAATGATTTGGCTTCGAATGCTCAACCGTGCATCATATAACATAAAACATAATGAAGTGAATACTTACGTTGGCCTCAGGGAGTAACGTCACTTCAGTAAAGACCTCATCTGTATCTGGGTCAGCCTACAATTTATTATTACAGATAAGAAAAAAAATGAAACCACAAAACCTATAACAAACTTGGAAATCAATTAACCTTAAGTAGAGACCAATAATTTAAACATCAAAGCTACTAATAACGCACTTTCAAAATAACTTTGATGACACGACATAGGATCCTTGACGGAAGGTTATAAACTGGCATTTTCTTGTCAGCTGGTTGGTTAGTTGATGCCTCCATCTGATCCACACATTAATAACAAGTGATTTAAGTTCATAAGTAAAATGAAAACTCGACGATAAGCGCGCAAATCAAATTTGTGCAAATAGCTTATAACAAGGTTGACACAAAACAAATGAAAAACAAAAAAAATCATATAAAGCGGACCTGTTCAATATGTCCTTGAGGGAAGTAGAAGACGTGTTCATTTTATCAAGGGACGGTTACCAAAGGACCAGCACAAGCATGCCATAGTTCGCGATAAAGAGCAGCTTCAACATCTGCACCACAGGCGTTGTCATAAGACCACAATAGAATCACCACACAACAACGAATTAAACCAAAATTCATCTCTAATCCACCCGAGAACACAAACAAACTGTAGACAAAGTTTACCTTTAGCACTAGGAGAGCTCGTAGAATGATATCGTTGCACCTCCATATCACTTCTCTGGTGATTAGGTTCACTTTAACTGGAAGAAAAGCTATCTCCTCTAACAATAGTAAAGGTGTTGCGGCATTGTTCTCTGGGGTTTGTGCTATCGTTCTTCGAAAAATAGTCTATTCCATCACTGGCATTGGTTTTTGCTATAACGAAGATGTCGAAATAGGCAGGTATAACAAGCCTGTGGCTTGGATCTTCATTGACGGTGATAGTAAATGCGTCATAGTTGGCCTGGTTTGATCAAACAAAGGAGGCGATTTTGAACAATGGGATGATAGTTGATGGTCTTAGACCCACATAAAAGCGAGCTTTGCAGAGGGATTTATGGCAGCGGTCGCATCGAATTTGGTGGATGTGATAAAGAACAGAGTTACGAACATGAAGATGGAGGCTTTAAGTGGTGCTCCATACAATAGTGCCATTGATTGTGTGAAGTTTGGTCTAAAAAAATTTTATCCCTCTAGAAGTTAAGCTAATTTCGTGTTCTTGCTGATGTCTTATCCAACGGAATTGCTCAATTATCCAATGGAATTGTTGATGTCTTATCCAACGGAATTGCTCAACTATAATAAAAATGTATATCTTCTACCATATATTATCAATTACTTTAATCAAAATTATTATTTAATTTTAATGTTATCAAATATTTCTAAATTAAACACAGTTTAATGATTATATCTCCCTTGAACCAACAGTGACAGAGACATAGACAAAGTGATACGTATTTCAAGAAAATAGTTAGCTGTAAATCATTGACTTGTATGAGTTTGATTGGGTCCCATTTTCTTAAATTTTTGTTATTAACGTGTAAAGAAGCAAGGACACAGTGTAGGAAAACATAGAAAGTTACGTGTTTTCATTAAGGTAAGTTTTAGTACACTAATTTTTTGTGATAGACGAACGTCACTATTTGACATATGTAATTTCCAACAAATGACAAAAGGTAAAAAGCTACGATACGTTAACAGTAACCACAGTTAAGATAACGGAGTAAGAGTTGGTCGAGCGTTGCTTTCGTGACGAAATTATTAATTTTCTAGAAAAACAAAATAGTTGCTTTTCCAAAATTTAGGATGAGACCACCGACACCAAGTTCAATAATAATTTCAAATGACGCATGCAGAAATGATCTGTAGTGGATGTGATAAAAAAAAGGATTATGAACATAAAGATATAGGTTGGAAGTCGGGCGCCGTACAATGGTGCCATGGATTGTGCAGAGTTTGATAAAGGACCTTATGTCTAGAAAATTGTAAATTGCAGATAAATAGTATAGACCAAACACGCCCAAATTTGGGCTTAACATACCATATAAGTAGGAGGGAATCTAAACAATAAATCAAACTACTAGACCAAATTTTTTGAGAGAGACATTTGCATTGATAAATTCAGCATTTAAACAAATTCTTTGCACTGACAGTGACAGAGACATAGACAAAGTGATACGTATTCCAAGAAAACGGTGAGTTGCAAATCATTGACTTGTTTGAGTTTGATTGGGTCCCATTTTCTTAATTTTTTGAAAGTAATGTGTAAAGAAGCAAGGACGCTGTGTAGGAGAACACAGAAAGGTATGTGTTTTCATTAAAGTACTCTTAGAGAAAAGGAAGGCTGCAAAAATTTCTTAACTTCTACATATTAGTTATGTCATCTTTAAGCGCAAGTTATCACATATATAATTGCTTTTATCTCTTCTTAATTGTCCATTAGGTGTTTTTTCATTAGAATTATGAACAAGAGTTGGCCTTTGTTTTTCTACCATTTGTAAGTTTTTCGTTTCTTTTATAGTATTGTTGTTTTATTTCCTTTTTTCATTTATCCATATCTTCAAATGCTCTTGTCATTTCATAAATTTAAATCATTAAATGTTAAATTTAGAAAGCTATTAAAATTTTTAGATATCTGTTGTAGTTGTTGTAATAAAAACTTAGGCTATCTATGAGTCAACTATAATATGAACAACTATACATTAACATTTTGACACGTACACATATTATGTCGGCAAAACGTATATATATAACTAGAAAATCAAATAAAGCAAGAAACATGTATATTATTTTCTAAAGTTAGAAGACCAACTATTCTCCTAAATCTTCTGTGTCTTTATCCCGTCAAATGACATGGGCAGTTCTTGACAACTATTGTCCTTTTTCCCATTTGTCCATGTCTGAAAATGTTCTTGTCAAGTCGCTTCCTGTCTCCTATTTTGTCTTGATAATGGGCAAGCATTGCATGGTTAGTTACTGCAACATAATAGTGCTTACTGCGTACCTATCCTATACCGGATCTAAGTTTATAGCAAGCATGTAACAAATTAGAAATAGATATAGATTTTGTTTTCTTATCAATCTAGCATGGATTATAAGACATCTTTCACTTTCGTCTTTTTCTTTTGTTTTTTTGCATCTTTTTCTTTGAACTTTTGTTTTGGGCACTGCCGATGGCCAAGGCACTTTCTTTTAAGTTAAAAACCATGAGGGCCTTCCACATTTCAAGCAGACACTCTTTTTAATTTTATTTTATAACAATTAATTAGACAGATTAGTAAAAAAAAAGTCAAATCCATTATTTTAGTGTTCTTACCTCATCCATCCTTCCTGTCTAGTTAGCTTAAAGTGGTAAATTTTTATTTGAGTAACCCAATAATAAAAGCTTTTTTTAAATGTCTCTGCTAGTTCTTTTTCTATGAAGGATGGGTATAAAAGTAAAAGTTGTTTAAAATATAGTAATATGTATTAACAATATTAATATTTAGGGAAAAACTTTTCTTCATTTATTATCGTTACAGAATGTATTCAAGAAATACATCATAAGAATTAAAAAGCAACAGAAACATAAGGCATGTTAAAAGGGAAGTAACAAAAAAATTAACGCAATGATTTGTTTTGATATGTTGATAGTTATATGAATCTTAACATTATTATTTAATGAATGTGGATGAGTTTAATAAGGAAAATTGTGATAAGTAATTTACTTAGCTTTAGGTTTCCTAAGACTATTATATCAGGATCAACAAATGTAAAAGAAATAATAAAACAAATACAAGCTACAAACACACAATGATAGTAGACATAGTTTAAAACAAGATATTAAATCATCAAAGTTATAAAAGTTATATGGTTATATTGTTTTATGTATTGCAAAAAAAGTCTAGGATAATTTGGGTTTCTTGTTGCTATCATCAACGTTTGCATTTGAGCTTGGATTCGTCTCACTAAATCTTTTGTGAAGACATTGTCTTTACTTTGGAAGAAGAACTGATGATATCTTAAACAATATAAAAAACAAGAAAATATTAGTCACGTAGTATAAAAGTGAACATAAATTTTTTTTGGCTAAAAATGCTGAGTAAATAAATAACGGATAACAATATAATTTATTATAAACCTGAAATAGGTGTAAATGATGTAATTTCAGTGTTGATATGTTGATCATCTATTAAAATCTCATCATCTTTTTCAATTGAAGTTAAAGTCTTCTGTGATTCACCATTGTCATTTTGACGATAATATATAACGGTGAACCGTTATCTTCCATCAGGTGATTGGATTTGTCCAGGTTTGATATGAACAATAAAGGTCTTCGTCTCCAATTCCATGTGCACCTTTTCCAGAGGAAGTTCAATGCTCTTTTTAATAGGAAGATAAAAGTTGTCAATCATTAGTAGAATGATAAAGTTGTGATAATTTTTTTTCAATGAATGTAAATCTACTTGCAGTAACTGAAAAATAAAACCTGATGGTAAAATTGCATAGCTTCAATTGCAGTGAAAGTCAAGAGCTTTTCACCGAGTTTACCGAAAATAGAAGTTGTTACAGTTCCTGTTTCGTCTGTTAAATCAACATCATAGCGACATCTAAATTTTAAAACAAAAGGGAAATACATTAATTGATATATACAATATTCATGTCATATACGTGGCATATAATATAATCCAGTGTTCTGGTTGGTG
>JAOQMS010000179.1:10692378-10705846 GCA_027563885.1 Erythroxylum longipes
ATTATCAAAGGTTTCAAACTCGTAAAACCTAGAAAACATGAAAAACCCTAGCAAATCCATAAACTCAATAAACCTAGAAGAATAAAAACCCATATAATGTAAATAAATCACTCTATGTCTAGCACAAAGACAAAGTGTCTTACAAGATCTCCATTGTCTATGAAGTTTGTATGACACTAGTTGATTAGTTAAAATGGAAAACTTCTTAGTCTGGTGCAGTTGCCAAGCTTGTCTTTATATTTCAACCCCTATTGCCCCCTTTAGTGTAGAGTATTACGATGCAAAAAAAAAAGTGACATAATATCTTATCTCAATTATAGTAAAGAGACAGAGGAGTCAACGAATATGAAGAGTGATGGTTTGCGATTAGAAAAAATAAAGGTTAAACCTAAATCAAGTCATATAAGTTGTCTAGGTATCAACCCAAATGTTGCTCTGTTAGCAACATTAGCAAATAACTAATAGTAACAATATTTTGACATGGGTTTACAAGTTTTAAAAGCTTTATCATTAAATTAAAAAACTTTTAAAGGTTGGAACTGAATTGAAACAATATTAAAAGCTTTGGCATTTTTGAATTAGTTCCCTTTTATCCTTTATAAGAAACCATAAAATTAAGAAAACAAATAACATTTATGGACCCTTCGTATAAACTTGATTATAAAATTCCAAGTAAAAGCTTTCCACATTTATTTTTTACTAATTTTGAAGCTAACTAATATAAAAGTATTCAATCCTAACTTAGTTAAACATTTTAGGGCATTTTGTATTAATCCTATACATAAATAATTATATTCTACTTTAAGATGGTCTTCTATCATTCTTTTAGAGATTAATTTGAATTCATAATCATCTTACATGGCTAATGCAATTTGTTCTAATGTCTTAATAGTATAATTAATCTAGAAAGTAATCTTTTTCAAAAAAAATATCTCCTATTAGGATTTCAAGATTATTATAATATTCTAATTTCTTTTCTACATCCCTTATAATTATTTTCCCAAAGTTTTTAATATTCCCTAATCTTAAAGGTTGATTTTTATTATGTGTATTAGAGTTTGACATATTTTTTCCTCTAAATAACCCTTCCATAGTTATTTATAACTATTTAAACCTTTTTTAAAATAAATTATATATCTTCAAATTTTTATTCCCTCTTACTACCTAAATCATTCAATTTAGTAAAATATTTTGAATCTACAAATTTATGCAAATTATCAAAAATAGACTGAACTATATTTTTAGCACTTTAATATGTAAATTCTCATTTCGTATAAAATATAACCTAACATTAGTCACTGTTAGATACTATTATTACTAGCATGTGAATTATATTTTTAACTATTAATATAAAAATAAAATAAAAATTTTAGACTTATCTTAACTATACAATGCAACTTAGGGAGGCTTTTGAGTTCTAAAAAAATTAGAAGAAAAATACAATTGCTATATTCATGAAACTAATGAAGAATTAGGAATCACAACTAAAACAATTAACAATAATCCTTTCTCTTTAGAAGCATTTTTAAGATTTAAAGAAACTGAATATAGTTATCTTTCTCTTTATTATCATCTTCTGATAATTTTCTATTGGTGTTTCTATTTTGGATGCATTTACTTGACCATCTTTATTGTTTAAGTCATTGTTCATATCTTATGAATCCTCTTATTTAGGCTCCTCACATTGTTTAGCTGGAAGCTCCATCCATTTTTTTTCAACAAATTCGACCACCTTTGGAAACAAATCATAGACATTTTTATTGTTTATAAGTTCATCATTTTCCTCATGTTCAGCTTTGGTCATGAGTTCTTCAAGTAACTTAGATAGCTCCTTAACTTTCTTACAAGTATTAGCTTCTCTTGTTTATGGTCTCTTATTTTCTTGCATAAGATTTAACACTCATTTTTATTCTAGAAAATAGAAACAATAGCATTTGTCTTGATAGTTACAATATTAGTAAGCAATTTAAAAAAATAAGAATTTAAACTTAGTGATGAATATGAACATAGAGAAGAGTAAGATGCTGATGGTCATACTACCATTAATTAATTCATGTTTTTTATGTTTTTATTTTGAAACTCACAGCCTCCCAAACTATAATGTATGGTTAAGACATGTCTTCACAATGGTGTCCAATACGGACTACCATTAGACTATAATTCATATAAAATGATAGTAGTTATTAAAGTATTAAAAGTTAGAGTTCAGTCCATATATTTTTAATAATTTTCCTAAAGTTTTTGTTTGAAATATTAATTTTCCTTTAATTTGTAAACAAGAATTACAAGAAAGTTGCGACTATAATGAACAAATTTCATTATAGGTTTAAGAATAATTATTTCTTAATTGTAAAAGGATATTTTTTTAAAATATCTTTTAAAACTTTTATAATTGAATTGAATATGGAGAGATTTAGGACTAAGAATATGTGTCATATTTATTTTTATGAACTTACTTTTAAATGTTGGATACTAAAATAAAATAAAAGTTTGATACTTGATTAAAAAAACTTAAAAGATTTAAAATCATGTAGAACATTATCATCCTAAAAGAATCAATATGATTAATAAGCACTAAAATATTATATTTGATTTTATGAACTATATTCATAACAAATTATATACAATTATGGTACCAATACAATTATAATTAATTAAGATGTAGAAATGGTTACGAGTGAAAGTAGGTCTCATTATCAAAGATTGAGTCCAATTGAAGCATTTTTCATTAATTGAGTTAAATGAATAGTTTAAAATTTTATCATAATTTATGTGGAAGACTCTAGGAGAAGAGGGTCTTACTTAGCTAGCCAAGCTTTTTAATGTGATCCTAAGTCTACCAAAATATCAGATGAGTGGAGATTTGCTATCTTAATTTCTTTATACAAAAACAAAGAGGAAATTTAAAGTTGTAACAACTATAGAGGCATCAAATTACTTAGTCACACCGTAAAGTTACATGAGGAAGTGATTGGGAAGAGTGTGAGAAAGGATGTCTCTATCTCGGAAAACTAGTTTGGCTTCATGCCATTCATGCCAGGAAGGTCCATGATAAAAGCTTTACATCTCTTTAAAAGATTAATGAAATATTACAAGGAAAGACAATGTAACCTACACATTGTTTTTATTAATTTAGAGAAGATATATGACAAGGTATCTAATGAAATTACGTGGAAATGTTCAAAAGGTAAGAGAGTTCATATGACCTATATATGGGTTATTATGGATATGTATGAAGGTGTAAAAACTTAAGGATGATAAGAGGAGATATATATAGAGCATTTTCCTATCGATATTGGTTTGCACTATGGCTCCTCTTTGAGCCCCTTTTTATTTATGGTAGTGATTGGCGAGCTCACTAACAATATCCAAGGGGATGTGCCTTGATGTATATTGTTTGTTGATGGCATTGTTTTATTGGATGAGACAAAAGAAGGTGTTAATGTCAAGCTTGAACTTTGGAAGGATTCGTTAGAGTTGAAGGGCTTTAAATTGAGTAGGATTAAGAATGAGTACGTAAAGTGTAACTTTCTGGTACATAGGGTGTCTGCCGATGCAGAGGCAAAGATTGGTTCAGCAATTATAATGCAAAAAGGGTGTTTTAAGTATCTAGGATCTACCATCCAGAATAATAGAGAGATTGATAAAGACATAGTTCACTGTATCAAATCAAGGTAGCTTAAATGGATAAGTGCATTAGGAAATTTAGGTGACAAAAAAATACCACTCAAGCTTAAAAGTAAATTCTATCATTTAGTGATTAAGCAACCCATGCTATATGGGGCAGAGTATTGGCCCACCAAATAGGTACATAGTCATAAGCTGATGGTGGCAGAGGTAAGGATGCTCTACTGGAATTGCAACCTTACTAGAAGAGATAAGACAAGCAGTGTAATGATAAGACACAAATTAAAGATGCCTAATATTAGTGAAAATTTAAGAAAGACAAGGTTTAAGTAGTTTGAACATTTTAAGAGGAGATAACCAGACACTCCAATGAGAAGATGTGAGAAAAATGTACTTAGAGACTGTAAGATGAAAAAGGGAGGCTTAAAAAGAATTGGAGGGAGGTAATCAAGAATACTATAGCTTTACTAGAACTTATCGAGTACATAACTCGCAATAAAAAACTTTAATGTACTATGATACAGATAAAGGATCTCACATAAAGATATCTTTGTCATTCTCATAAGTCTTTTAACATTTTCCTTTTATATTTAGCCTAAACATTTAAATATTTAGTCCTTAACTCTTAGTGATTTAGCCTAAACATTTCCCTTATTATTATTATTATTATTATTATTATTATTATTATTATTATTATTATTATTATTATTATTATTATTATTATTATTATGACTTATAATAATTAATTTACACTTAGATATTATAAATTATTTTATTAATATATAACAGTAATTAAATAATTTTCATTTTTAGACGCAACATGGATTTGTTACCTTAGCGTGCCTAATGAACTCGCTTCGTCTTGCTGTCATTGGTCGTCATGATTCTTCTTTGAAATAAATGGTCCAGATGTAAAGGTTCACACTTGCAATCGTGTACGGCAACAGATTCAAAATGAAGCGTTATCGACTGCCACGTGTGATAAGTTGGTGATCTCATTCATACCTCATACTTGTCAACCTTGTCAGGTTGGCAATGAAAACTGGAATACGCGCCTTCACGCCGCGTGAGATTCTTTTTCTTAGCATAGAAATTAAGACGAGTCACGGAACCGGTGAGTCCGTGACTTTACAATGTTGTAACTTGTATTGACTCCACAATTAATAATTAACAGAATAGACTAAAAACAAATATAATCAATTTCGTGACTACATAAATAAGTAGATGAACAAGGAGGAAAAATTACGTGTTTTTATGATATAATATAAATTAATGACTAAAAAATTCAACCAATTTTTAATCAAAATTTTTTCTATTTATTTAATTTTCTTTCATTTTTAATTTTTCAGTTCGATTTATTTTAATAAATTTTATTTTTAGAAATAAATTATTTTATTAATTAATTAGTCAATTTTTATAAATTAATAAGTTATTATAAATTATAATTAATTAATTAATTTTACATTTAATAATGTTTTTTCAATTAAGCTTCAAAATTTTGATGAATAAGATCAATATCTTTCAATCTTATTTCAAATATTTTACTTTAATTTAATTTTAAGTCAGATTTATCATAGTCTAGGTAGATTTCAAATATTTTACTTTAATTTAATTTTAAGTCAGATTTATCATAGTCTCATACCTATTGAACATTCTTTCTTCTAGGTGATTGACTAATGACTACCTTATAATACATGACAGAAACTTTAGTTACGTATCTCAAATCGAACGTGAAAGAAAAATAATAAAAAATACAAAAATATATATTTTCAGTTCCATAACTTTATATGAGTTTTTTAAAACTAAAATGAGCACGAATTTACTAAGACCTTTACGAGATTTGTTCACTGCAATGCGTTAAAACATTTATGTATCTTTCTATATACATGAATCTTTGAATGAATAAGAGTATTTGTATGTTCATGATTTGCTACAACAACAGCATGAGAATTTAATCTTTTATATAAAGCATCTATATCGGGTCTTCTCATCACAAGCTCAATATTAGTTAGTCTATTTTTTTCACTAAACTTTAATCCATTAATTCATATTATTTATTAGGCTACTTTATTATTTTTATATGGATTAAATATAATTAGCGTAACCGATAAATTATTAAAACTATTAAATTGTAATTAATTATTGTCCAGCTCATAAGAAAATATCTAACGTACCAATAGTCTTCAAAAGTTTTATATGTTGGAGTTAATCCAAGACAATAAGTTGAATTTAGTGAACCACCAAAATAGATTAACAGAAAAGCTGTACAATTTTGATAAAAAACCTTGAATTAAGAAACTTTATTTGATCTTAATTAATTTTATTATTGTACTATAAATTATTATCAATGCTTTATGGTCGACCTCTTCAACTTCGAACCATAGCCTATTGGCCTAGCTACAATAGAGACCATTTAAAAGACCCGCGCAACATAAATAGGGGTCCGGGGACCATTTATTCAATAAGTTCCCAATGTATGACGGACATTAAGCGTAGGACAAAGGCCAATTTGGGCATTAAGAGACGAACCTAAATATCTCTAATCATTGAGGCCAATTTCATTACTATTTCGTATAGGGACCTTCTAGTAATCTCTCTCGAATTGCCAATATAAGCTTATAGTACAAAAATATCAAGATAAAGCGAATTCCGACCACTTTCCGAAATGTCACAACCCTATTTGCTTAGCGAATTGCGGCGCGTGAACAGATAATTAATTAATTCGTTCTCGGTTGCTCTAAAGTCTAAAGTGACCATTTTTGTTGGCCACATTGCAGTCAGTGTGTGTAGTGCATTTGCCTATACGTTTACTTATATTAAAAGTTTGATCTTTATTCTTATTATACTAGCAACTTCCTTGCCCTTTAAATACATAACTCCCCTCCCTCACATACAAACCAAATATTCATTCCCTCGGATTACCCTACCTCTCTCTCTCTCTCTCTCTGTTTCTCTATGTATACATTTTGAAAAGAAAAAAGAAGGAAAAAATTGTCACACAATACAATACTAGACATGGAGATGGAAGCTAGTAGCCAAGAGGTGGCCAAGAAACTATGGCACATAGTACGTGCAGTAATGTTCATCATACGAAAAGGCATATCAAAGAGCAGAGTACTGGTTGATCTCCATGTGTTGCTCAAACGAGGCAACAAGCTCGTCGAAAAAGCCATCGGCAACCTCATCACTTTCCACAACCATCACTCCTCTTTCAGTTGCCGTTCTGACGACGTTCTGTCCTTTGTTTCACCTAGAGAATACGAGTTCAGTTGCAACAACAGCCCTGCATTTTACTCTATTCATACACACCACAAACGCAAACATCCCCTCCACCATCGCTTTCCAAAGTCTTACAAAAACAACGACGCCCCCACCGTCGCTGCGGTGCAGAAGATGCAGACGATGCTGGAGATGTTGAATAAGGAGATGGTGGTGGAGGCATCGCCGCTGATCCTTCCTGGATTCGGAAAAAGCCCTATGGTTAGACAACTGAGGATCACAGACTCGCCTTTTCCGTTAAAGGACGAGGAAAATAATGGACAAGTGGACAAAGCAGCTGAGGAGTTCATCGACAAGTTCTATAAGAATTTGAAGCTGCAAAAATCTACTTCTGTCTTTGAATCTCCGTACCATGATCTTTGGGGCAGATAAATTCTGCTAACAATAATAGATGTCTCCGAAACTCATCTGAACTTTCAATTCCAGGCTAAGCCAAGGATGCGTGTGCTCTTGCTGGGAATCGAAAGAGTTCAATGCATCCTTATCAAAGCATGTTGTTGCAGTGCACCTCTAGACAACTTTATGGATCGGGATTTAGCTATTTGTCACATCAGATTTATATAATCACAATATCTTAATCAAAAGGGTTGCACGGCTAATTTCAAACGGTTTTCTATAGTACGATATCTGACAACATAAGTTGAAGGAGTGTTGTGTTCGCATTATACCTCCTCGAGAGCTCTCTCTCTCTCTCTCTCTCTCTGTATATATATATATATATGTATACCTCTTCTACTTTCTTGTCATGAAGCCAATGGTTTTCAATCAAATGTCAATATTGTAACACGTAGCATATACCTTATCATGTGTCCCGGATTGTTCATGAAATGATTAAAAATGAATAAAATGCGGAATGCCTGATTTCAGTTCAATCTCTTCTTCCGAAGCAATTTTCATGGTCAAAATGAGCTCCAATCTTTCGGGACCTTTATGAAAAATGATCACCGATACGTGGTTAACACCTTTTTACAGTTTTCTCAAAATTTAAGCGCTCTTAACGGGTCAGAGGATTTGTATGCTTACGAATGATATGAGCAACTGTAGGAGACTTAACTTTTATATATAGCTTTCATATTGGACTTTCTCATCATAAGCTCGATATAGGTTCGGTCCACACTAATCGGGACTCATTTTTCTCATGAACTTTGACCCATTGATTTAGATCATTTATTGAGTCACTTTATTACTCTTATCTGGATCAAATTACGTAACTTAACTGATAATTTATTGAAAAGTCAAAAATACAATTAATAGTTGTCCACGTAATAGGAAAAGGACAAAATTGTCCAACATCCTCTCCCCTGGACAATCATTAATTGTGTTTTTTTACTTAAGTTTTTAAAAAAAGTTTGAAAACTCAGTTAATGTCACGCTGCTGTATTGGTACCAAATTTAAACATTAAAAACATTTGATCCAAAGGTAATGAACGTTCAACATTCCATCCTGTAAGGTTTTCGATATCGAAAAATATCAAACACATGTCTCATGTGTGACACAGGTCCAATGTAATCACAAATATCTAATACGTTACTAACATGAATGAGAAAATAGAGTATGACAAAACTAGGATGATACCTGTATAATCTAAATTATATCATCTTCGTTTGTAGTTTCGATTTATCAAACTTTACGTTAAACTGCATATGCTAAGCTGCATTAGAAAAATCATGTTTTCTTTCATCGAATGCTAAACAACATTAGAGAAAACTTGTTTTCTCTCACCAAATGCTAAACAACATTAGAGAAAACCTTTATGTTCTTCAACTGAATGCTAAACTGCCTTAGAGAACCTTTATGAGATTAAAACTTATATCCCCCTATGTCATGTGAAACTTTAAGAATATCCGTATAAAATTCTATGAGTCTAAATGACATAGGCTCAAGGTCAATCTGTATATATGCCCAATGACCTTTAAATTCTTAAGATTGACACAAATCTTAAGACTTTCATATGTATTATGACTATACACAAAAAGAGTCATTACTTAGGATAAAAAGATGATCATCTATATTAATAAATAACTATAATGTCATAATACATTAAAATGTACAAACATTTAAGGAACAGATACAATGATCCCTAACTACTGCTGTCTAAGAACCTTAACACGCCCTTATAGGATACATTTTAACAAACACTAGTGGGTGAAGTCCTTTAGTCAATGGATCAACTAATATCTCCTCAGTCTTGATAAGCTCCACTTCGACGTCACCTTTCTGAATCAACTCCTTTACGGTCAAGTATTTGACCTCTAAATGCTTAGACCTTGTGATATTCTTATTGTTATTACTGAACAACACTGCAGCAAGATTATCACAATATAACCGAATGAGTCTAACTATCGAATCTACCATAGACAACTCAGAAATCAAGTTTATGAGCCAAACCACGTATGTAGCAGCTCCATAACATGCAACAAACTCTGCATGCATGGTCGAGGAAGTTACCAGTGTTTGTTTGACACTCTTCTATGATACTGCACCATCTTCCAACATAAAAATGTACCCTGAAGTGGATTTGTGATCATCCGAACACATAGCAAAATCGGAGTCTGTATACTCTGTGAGGTTTAAATCGTTGACTTTTTTGTATGTCAACGTATAATCCTTGGTACCTTTTAGGTATCTCAACACTCGTTTAACTGCATTCCAATGGTCCACACCTGGGTTAGCCAGATATCGACCTAGCAGTCCAACAACAAATGCAATGGTCAGTCTAGTGCACACTTGGGCATACATCAAGCTACCAACTGCACTAAAGTACAGGACATTCCTCATGGCATCTCTCTCAACTTCATTCTTTGGACACTGTGCCAAAGGTAATTTCTTTCTATGAGAGATAGGTGCTACAACAGGTTTATATTCAGCCATATTAAACCTTTATAGCACTCGCTTAATGTATGCTCTTTATGAGAGGCTCAATAAGTGTTGAGATCTGTCCTGGTAAATTTGTATACGGAGGACAAAAGATGCTTTACCTAAATCTTTCATGTCAAAGTACTTGACCAAAAGTTGCTTTACCTTATGCGACATGGTCAAATCATTTGACGAGAACAAGATATCATCCATGTATAATAATAGGAAGATAACTTTGCTCCCCCTGACCTTATAGTATAAGCATCTTTCAACTTTGTTTTCCACAAAGCTAAATGAGGTCAAAACCTCATCAAATTTTAGGTATCATTGTTTGGAAGGTTGTTTCAAATCGTATATTGATTTAGTCAACTTACAAACCTTTTCAGTTGCATCATGATCCTAAAATCCTTCAGGTTGCTCCATATAGACCTCCTCATAAAGTTCACCATTCAGGAAACCAGTTTTAACGTTCATCTGATGTAACTCCATGTCATATGAGCTACTATTGGCATAATCACTCTAAATGCATCCTTCGAGGATACAAGAGAGAAGGTAACATTGAAGTCCACTCCTTCTCTCTGAGTGAATCCCCTGGCAACTAAACATGCCTTAAACTGCTTAACTTAACCCTGTGTGTCCTTCTTGGTCTTAAATAGCCACTTTCAACTGACAAGCCTACGATGTTAAGGTAAATCAATAAGCTCCCATACCTTATTATACCTGATAAATACAAATTATTCATGTTTTTGTGTTGTATCTCTCATTTATGAATGTTAAATTTCCTTTCTGTGTTAAGCTTACACATTTCCTGTGAGTGTGGATAACGGGAGCTGTAGATATCCAAAGATATCAAACTGTGAATACCCGAAAGCATCAAACTATAAATACCCGAAGGTATCAAACTGTAAATACCTGAAGGTATCGAACTGCGGTGGTGTCAAATTGTAGCAACTGCACTGTAACCCTATAGGCATGCTTGCCTATCCATCACTAAGAAAATGAAGTAGACACTTTAACATTTTCCTTTAATCATTTATTACTTTCACGATTAATACACTGATAAGTCATATGATATTTATTTGAAATCGTAAAATCTGTATGTAAACTTGTATGGTCATACTAAGTAATAAATATGCATATAAATCATCTATATATAAGTAAATTTTCTTTAGCATGCATTATGTTCAATCTTAAGTTTCAATATTTAATCACCCCTGTTCTTTTTTTTTTGGTGTTTGCAAATTTTCATAAACATCAAAAAATGTTCCGATATGGTTTAGTGAAAGAAAAACTAAAGCAAAGCACTAAAAATAGTGCAAAATGGGCTAAGCACATGGTGAGTCTAAAAATAGACAAACAAATCAATCCAGAAGCAAATCACAAGACAACCTCCACTTGTTCTGAAATTTTCATATAGAAAAAATTCAATTTAAGCTTTAAGATCTCTAAACATTTCTTCCCCTATATCTCTAGTTTTCATATCATCAAAGATCAGGCTATCTGGACTTCTAGGTTATAAGATAAGCACCAAACATCATAAGCTACTTCAATATAGGGGCAACATCAAGTCATCATCTTCGATCTCAATTTCTAATATCATACAGCCATAATTAGGTCCGGGTCTTTCTAGATGTTTTTAGTGCTATATCTTAAGTTCCATTTCCAATTAGAATCACCCAATTTGGAGGTTTGTAAGTAGAGTTATGGATAAAAAATAAGACTGATTTGAGTGAACCGAGAACCTAAGACAGAATTTCACTAAACATGACTGACTCTTGTCATATTCAACCAATTTATGCAAAGTAACATTAAATAACCATTCCATGTCCAAATCAATCTTTTCACACGTTCAAATATACACACATATATAAATTAACAAAGAGGAGTCCCAAACCTTTGAAATTTGCAAATTAGCTCTTCTTTTAGTACTCTTTCTTCTCTTCCCCTTTGCTTTGCTTGATTCACCAACTAGAACACCAGAAATACATATCTCAATCCCATATCCAACCTTATAATTTCAACTCTTCATGAGCAAACCAAGGAAGATGAAGATGAGAAGAAAAACCACAAACTTTTACCTTGATTTTTACCTAGGATTAGCTTGATTCCTTATGCAAAATAATGTGATTAAGGAGATGGAATTGAAAGGAGGTGAGAAGAGAAAATTCTAGAGTTAAAACACTCCATATATGTCCTTCTCCCCTCTCTTCTACTCCCCACTTCAAGAAGTTTCTAGTCTTCCACACTTGTTTCAATCTCATTGGTTCATATGTTGGTTTTTGGCAAAATTGCACATTTATTCGTTCTTCTTCCTTTAATTCCCACATTGGTATATAAAGTCATCAATTGATTTCTTCTTCTTTAATTTGATTTAATGCCTAAAAAAACTGTTTTTGTAATATGTAAATTATAGATTCTGGTGCTACTGACCATATCACTCAATTATCCACTTAATTTCAAATCTATACCCCTTGTCTGAGTGATAAGAAGATTACTATTACTAATGGGTCCCTTTTCACTATAGTTGGCATAGGAGATATACAACTTACCTTATCATTCTTATTAAAAAATGTTCTTCATGTACCCAAGTTATCTACAAACCTTATCTCTATAAAGAAATTATCTCAGACATAAACTTTTAAGCAAAATTTCACCCTTCCTTTGTGAATTTTAGGAAGAAGGTTTAAAGAAGAGAATTGGACCTAATAAATAATTCACCCTTTCTTTGTTTAATGGAAAAGATGTAGGGAGTTTTCATTGTAATATGTGTGAGTTTACAAAACGCACTCCTACATCGTTTCCAATTATAAATAAAAGAGTATCTATTAGTTCATAGCGATATTTGGGTGCTACTCATATTCCTAACATGAATGGTTTTAAATGATTTATATCTTTTATTGACACTCAAGTTACATGGATTTTTATGTTGGAAAACAAATCTAATGTGAGTAACATTGTCCTAAGTTTTCATTCAATGACATAAAATCAATTTGGCACTAAAATTAAGTGATTTTGAGCTAACAACGCAAGAGATTATTTTAATCAAACTTTGTCATCATATTTTCAAAAGAAAGGGCATTATTCATAAATCCTCGTGAGTTTATATACCCCAACAGAATGGATGATAGATAGAAAGAATGATCATCTTTTGAATACTTTTAGAGCATTATTGTTTCACCATAATGTACCTAGACAATATTACGAAGAAGTTGTTCTTACATTTGCATACATGAACAATAGGATGCCTTTGCGTGTTTTGAATTCAAAAACTACTTTGGAATGTCTTTCTCATTTTTATCTAGATGTTAAAACTTCCAATAACTTAGTGCTAAGAATTTTTAGTTGTATGACATTTTTTCATATTCATAGTCTTTAATAGGATAAGTTAGAACCTAGAGTGTCAAATTTGAATTTTTAGAATACTCACTAATTAACTTAAAAAGGATATAAATGTTATTGTCCACATTCCAAGAAAATACATGCACCTGCAGATGTAACATTTGCTATAGTTTTACCTTATTTTTCTCGACCTTATCTTTAGGGGTAGTTAGTGTATAAGGAAGATAAAGATTGTAGTGACAGTTCAGACAATTTGTTACTCTCTTTCCCATCATTACTACCCTTTTTTATAAACATTTTATTATAAAACCTCAGTCTCCTATCATATTTCATTCCATTTTATTATAAAACCTTCTTTAGTTTCAT
>JAOQMS010000179.1:10705946-10717391 GCA_027563885.1 Erythroxylum longipes
TTACAATTTGGTGAGTGAATAGCTGAAGTAAATTTTATACACAGAGAGTTTGCAAATTGAAGTTCACTGTTCGGATACAATAGGAGAACTACATTCATTTTCCAATATACACAAAACCATTCGCTATACATTCACTGATTTGTGAGAGATTTGAGTTACAATCTTGGAGGTGCATCACACATTCAGATCACAAATCGAGGAAACAGAAGTTGCAACATTCCTCATCTTGTGAAAACTTGCGTGAACAGTGCACGTGAACAGTGCACTAAGCATTTGACGATTTGCTTCATACAGATTCACCACTTGACAGATTGTGTGCTGAAGGTGCTTTCTTCAATTCTTTGTGGGGGCATCTTCAAGACTCTGCTCAAAAAGCCCAACAACAAAGGGAGGTTCAAGAGGTGTTACAGTGAGCTTAGAGAAGACAATGGGTGGTAAATATAGATTGTAAAGAGAAGAGAGAGAGAGAGAGAGAGAGAGAGAGGGAAGGAGAGAGAGAACTACTGGAAGGTATATTATTGAGGGTATATTACATAGTATGTATTTATTAATTTACGTTTTATCTTAAACCTTCAAATTAGAGGTTTCTTATTTTCATAGTTTAAAATAGAATAAAACGTAACATAAAATCCTCAACTTTTATTATATTCCGTTCTATTTTATTATAAAATTTTTAATTAAATGATAAAAATATGTTATATTCTATTTCGTTTTATTAATAACCCTCCGATTAAGCAGGACTTAAAGGAAGAGCATAAGAAAAGAAGTAGGCTCATCACTTGGGTAGTTTAAATTCCGAATGGCCCAGAGGGAAAGCATACAGGAAGAAGGTATTCAGCCCAGAGGGATGGGTCCCACCATTCGGTAGTAGCTGATTCATTCGCCAACAGCGAATGTTACGCTAGTCTCGACGGCAGGGTAACATTAACCCGTTTCCTGCAAACTCACTCGTCTCATCTCAACGCAACAATCGCCATTTCTTTTCTTTCTTTAACTACCATGCTTTCGAGATTATTATCATTATTATTATATGAAGAATTGTCCAAAACCAAATTATTTTTGGCATTGCATCGGAGATTTGGTGCATGAGAGAGCTACTGGAAAAAATCTAATTTAGCTTTTATAAATCAATGGCCTCGTGGCTCAAAGCCGCTGAAGGTATGTATCTGATAATCATCTTCGTTTATCACTTTGCAGAAACCAATCTAGTTGAATTATCTTCACGTCTCTCTGTTTTGACCCAGTTTTCTTCATTGCTTGTCATTTAGTGTTCTTTTTTTTTATGGTTATAATTATCTGCTCGCATTATATGGTTATAGATGTTAGGATTAGCAACGGGAGTATTCTGGTTTGTGGGAGTAATCGAGTTAAAGCTGCCTTTTACTATTTGTTGATTTGACGGCTACAGAAGTTAAAAGAGTCGAGCACGCATTGCTTTCGTAACTTATGCCGTTAGCATCACATTGCTTTAGTGACAGAATAACCATTGCTGAAAATTTAGTTGGGGAAACTTTTTTAGCTTAATGTGAAATGAAATTTAATGTCTAAGTGTTCAATCTCCATGGCCATTGAAAGGTATATGCGAGAAAGGACTTATTTATCAGTATGAACCACTATTACAAGCCAATTCTTTGAAAGAAGTGCAGCTATCAGAGCAGTATCAGAAGTTTATTGGCTAAAATGCACCGTAGTGTTCTTACTTAAAATTTAGTGTCATTCTCTCACTCAATTCCATGAAGCTGATATTTTCATCAAATTTCTTCACGAAATGCCTTGTGCCATTGATTTATCTAACTACCTATGACTGCAAGCATGTTGGAAGTTACTTAAATGCTGTTGATACATTACTTTTCTGTTACAGATTTGCTTGAAGTTGTAGACCGAAGGGCAAAGCTGGTTGTTGGTGACAAGCCAGAAGAGCATTCTGATATTCAGCCCTCAGGTGACTCATATTATCTTCTCAATTCAACTTTGGTTTTTTTCCGTTTTATAATGTAGCTTTCATATTTGAAAAAGCATGTGTAGATATTCTTTGACTCTGCATTCACTGCTTTATCGGTTGATTGTCAGTTTATTATGAAGATAACATGTTGCGCTACTGATGACTATGGTCATTTCACCTTAGGCACAATTGGAATGATAGATTTACTAAGGACAAGAACCCATTGTGGAAAAGTAATTACTTATTTATGAACATATAAACAACCTTGATTTCGATTCATCCTACTAAATTCAGAAACTCATTGTGACAAGATCATTCAGTCTTTACTTCAAGCTGAATTTTGAGTGACTTGCTAAAGTTGTAGTCAGCTACTTTACACATAGAAAGAAATGCCCATCTGTTGATCTGAGTGTAATATACCTGGAGAAAGAATGTCTTATTTTGAAGATAAATTTTCAGAATCTTTTACAGTTGCATATTGCTAATATCTCCTTTCTTGTGAAATTGAAGAATCTAATGGACAAGGATCTCAACCGAGGAGGAAAAAATCAAGGCCAAAGGTACTTGTACATACCTCTAATTCTGGATAATGCTTAGTTATGCTGATTCCAGCGACATTTGTCTGTATTGGAAAGCATTATGATGATTTGGCTTATAATTGGATTGTTTTCAGGCTCAAAAGATGCTTTCTGAAAATGAATCTCCTCAAATGGGGATAAGTAGTTCACAAACATCAAAATCCAATGTGTCATCTGACAAAGATGGGACTATAATTTTTGTCGAAAATGACGAAACCCTTTCTAGCAAGTTGAATGACCAACCAAGCACTCAGCAACTACTTAATACTGATAATAATCCTCCCACCATTTCATTATTTGAGGGTCCAGATAACAAAGTTGTTCAAAATGATGTTGACAATCTTGAAGTGTCTGTCACTGTGACGGATGCTGACACTGCTATGTCTACTACAAATGGCGAGCTTCTCAATGAGAAGGCTTCTGATGTTCCCATAGATCTTCATTCCTTGGAGCAACCTGCCAAAGACCCAAAAAATGTTAAAGAAGATAATGCTGGTCAAGATATCAAGTTAAGAAATGCTGATGTTCCTTCAATAGTTGACCAAGCAGAATCTCAAATAGTAAACAAGGACTCTCCTGTTACAAGTGTAACTCCATTGAATGATGTCCATCATGAAGTTGAACCTCTTGTTGATCAAAAGAAGCAACCAGAGCATAAAGGTGATGCTTCTGTAAAATTGCAGGATCAACTTAATGAGGTAACTCTTGAAGACAAAAGATGGTACAGATATATTTTAAAAATATTTACCACAATTTATACTGTACTACTGAAACAGCTATCTTGTTCTTGCAGCTTTTTCTAGTTAATTATTACTGATTGATACATTTAGTTGTATGTAGGCTCAAGTACTGCTTAAGATTGCAAATTCTACTGGTCAGTCAAAAGAGGCACGATTGGCAAGGGTAAGTTTTAGTTAGCATCGTTCGTATGCATTTCTATGCTGAAATGTGATTGTGATTTATATTTGTGACAACTTATTCGAACTGCTATTGTATTGAATGTAATCAACTTTCTTTCATAGTAGCATTCTCACTTTGACAAGATTTGGAAGGTACTTGGCACATGGTTCTGGCTTATGTTATTTTGGCATCAAATAGTTTGATCCATGTTTTTTATTGATTTCTAGTCATTTTTTGTTGAATGCATTCTTTCATTTAAGCAATTTTGAAGTCTTAGACTTTCTCATGGAAAGGGTTTTGACTGGCAACAGGTCGAGCACATTCACTGGGCTGTCAACCATTTGTATGTTTTCACTAGCAGCAGAATTGACTTTTGAAATGTCAACATGCAGGTTTGTACTGGACTCCAAGCCCGCGTTCAAGAGTACAAATATGAAAATGCCCAACTGGAAGAACTTCTCAGTTCAGAGGTGAATGCAGAACCTATGTTCTGTCATTGATCTAATAACTTCACCTTTACATGTATATCATCTAGTATTGCTGCAGTTATATTAAGCATTTTGGATGATGCTTTAACAGAAAGAGCTCACTAAATCATATGAGGCTTGCATAAAGCAACTACAGCAAGATTTGTCTATATCCAAAAGTGAAGTGACAAGAGTAGAGTCTAATATGACTGAGGCTTTGGCTGCTAAAAATGCAGAAATTGGAGCACTTGTTAGTTCTATGGAGGCACTTAAGAAACAGGCTGCTTTATCTGAAGGGAATTTGGCTTCCTTGCAGGTTGCTGCTGCTTCTAATTTATAAGTTGATGCATTCATGTTTTTCATATATTTGAATAGCTGTGAAGGAATTGTCAAATATTTGAATGGTTAAGAAAGAGTCCCAGAAATTTAGACAAAGGGCTTTGTCCAATGCCTTGTTTTTCAATGAAACAAATAACTTAATAACCTTGTGTAATCTGTTACTGTAATTATACCATCGTTTCTGGAATATTATCTGTAAGTCTCACTTTCCCACTTCTTCTATATTTTAAAAGAGATAATGGTAAATAATATCATGTGAGCACTTTTTTTTTTCTTCATTTTCTTATGTACTATGGTGTAATTACTTGTTTTGTTTGTTGTATTCTAAGTATCTAGCCTTCCTTTCTTTTATTTGAAACCATGACATTTCTGTAAAAATAATGTTGAGAAATCATTGCATTTCTATAAAAATTTAAGTGAATTTCACTACTTTTCTACCCATGTAGTAACACTTCGTTAATTTCAGGCAAATGTGGAGGCCATAATGAGAAATAGGGAGCTCACAGAGACAAGAATGATGCAGGTACAGTAGTTGATCTTCCTCACCACTAACGTTTCTTTTATATTCAATTGTTTTGACATATTCTTGCATACTGCATTATCTTAGAAGTCTGATATATCATTTAGTACTTTTAAGGCCGTACGAGAGGAGTTAGCCTCTGCTGAACGAAGAGCGGAGGAAGAACGTACAGCTCATAATGCCACCAAAATGGTTTGTGCATAATGTATTCATGCTTGAGTAATTATTTAAATCCAGTTGAAACTTGCATTATAATCTTCAATTGTGAAATAGGCAGCGATGGAAAGGGAAGTGGAACTGGAACATAGAGCTGTTGAGGCATCTACAGCCCTTGCCAGGACCCAGGTAATTATAGAAATACCACATGTCTTTATACTAAATCATATATTGCCATTCAAGGTAGTTGATAATGGGAACGGTCACTACTTAGCTAACTGGTTTTCACCTTTAAGATACTAGAATGGTCAAATTATTCAAGCTTATCCAACTCCCAGAGCATTGGAATTTTATGTAATAACATGATTGTAGTTGCATGTTTTAGCAGAAAATAATGTGCCTGCTTGAGGCCAAGATATTAATGTTATGTTGACTAGCCTAGTGCTTGCCAACTCCATGTTTCCTTTACATTGAATGCTTCTATTTTACTATCTTATCAGAGAATTGCAGATGATAGGACGCTTAAGGCAGCAGAGCTTGAGCAGAAGGTTGCACTTTTTGAGGTACCCAAAAAAAAAGGAAGACAAGCACAATTATCCTTGTTTTCCCTATCTTGATTTCCATCTAAGAAGTTCCAAACTTATTGCCATATGTCACCAGGTTGAATGTGCGTCACTAAATCGGGAGTTACAAGACATGGAAGCTCGTGTTTGCCGGGGACAAAAGAAGTCTACAGAAGAGGCAAATCAAGCGATTCAGGTACCATTGTGAAGGTCTAGAGTGTAGTCTTTGAAACAGATGGTTCAATTCATTGGCAGGATTTTGAAGTTCTTTTTTATATTATAAAAACAGTATGGGATGAAAATTTTCCCAGTTTATTACTTCATTATACAACTTGATGTTATATTGAAGAATCTTTTTGCCATCATTCATTTGGATGCTGATTTGCACATAAGAAGTACTGTAATGGACCAATCTGATTGGACGAGCTTATTGTATATTCTTATGAGTGTGCTCTCCAAAGTAGGAAGCTCAAATGCTCTTTGTTACCCAATTTTTGATCACAATATAAGCATATATAATTTAATTTAACTTTTTTCCATTTTAACTTGCATTACAATATGTAATCGTTGAATGTAGAGTGATGTAGTTGATAGGTATATTGTACTTTCTCAATTCATCACTGCTTAATTGAAGAGATCAGATGTTATCTTGTGATAGATCTACGGGTGGATCTAGAACCCAATACTAGTTTAGGTTGTGAATGTATTGAATTGTTTGTAGATGCGTCAGAATGTTGTGCTATTGTCTTTATCTATCAGACAAAAAGGCAATATTGCAATTACATTAAAGATCATACATCTAATGTTGAAATTTAAAGATTAGGGTCTGCTTGAAATTGAACAACAGTTTGAGGGATGTTCATAATTTCATAAGAATTTAATACTAATTTATTCTCATTATTCATAATATCTTTTTATGGACAGGATTTATAATATTGACTTCAACATACCAATTTTAATAAGTTTTCTACCCATTTAATACGTTTGAACTTTCCTGTAAGGTCTTGAATAAGGCATCATGATCATCGGTCCTTCATTGTTAGTTAATTTTCCATGTTTGGGATGGATAGAATGTGGATTCACATCTAATCAATAACGATGGTTAAAACTGTTCTGAATACTTCTACAGAGGGGTTTGCTATGATAGGTATTGCATTATGTTCTCGTTAATATGAATAAAATAGTGTTAGGCCAGAATTTCATTGCAAATTCATGTGCTTGTCTTGTTGCCTCAGAGAACTGTATATCATGCAGATGACAATTTTTTCCAGTTATATTATATAAGCCACTTTTAGTTGTTCCTTTTTTTGGTCAAAATAGAATTTTTATTTTTGTTTTTAGTTTTACTCTAATTGAGACTTGGAAACAGTATAGCCATTGTTTAGAAATAGCAGCTGATCATTGGCTTTGTAACTCCCACTATTATTAAGGGTTGGGCTACAATTAACGACAACAACATCTCAGTAGAAATCCCGCTGAGACGTAGGGTTTGGGGAAGTCCAGCACTATGCAGCCTTACCCGTAACTAGTAGAGAGGCTGTTTCTGATAGACTTATAGAAAAAAAAAAAAGAGTTTTGAGAACTCTTTAAAGGAAATAAAAACCAAAAAATATAAACTAATAATTATACTAAAAACATAGTTATAGAATAAAATAAGAATTAGGAAATTCAAAATAAAAAATCCATAGAAGGGTTGGGTTACAATCATCCATGTCAATTATTTTCTTATACTTCCAAGTGACAATTGTTCTTCTGTCCTCTTAAGAGTGAAACAGTGATAATGGTCCTACTGTATCATTATCTACCGCATTTTTACCATAGTTATGACTTCTTAGTTCTTCAGATACAGGCATGGCAGGAAGAAGTGGAACGTGCCCGCCAAGGTCAGAGAGATGCTGAAAACAAGCTTTCTTCTGTGGAGGCAAGATTCTTTTACTTTTATTTTTTTATTTTTTGTATTCTTATTTTCAATTCCAAATTGTGTAATTATTGTATACTGATGTTTGGAGGTGCTGATGAGGAGCCTCTCTAATAATGTTCACAAGATTTAGCATTGAGAATGGGTGGCTAGTTTTGTATTTTTTATATTGAGTTCTCTCTTTGTCTGATGCAGGCTGAATTACAAAAGATGAGATTTGAAATGGCTGCTATGAAGAGGGATGCTGAGCACTATTCACGGCAGGTAATGTGATTATATATTAACCAGACCTAGATGTGGATTATTTAACATGTTAACTAGTATTCATTATTTATATTTGACCTCAAGACAAAAATTATTAGTTAGTTACAGATACATTCCCATGCTTTTATCTATTGTATCAACTATCAGTCGTAAGCTCATCGTCACCTTTCTTTGCTTGCACTAATTGCTAATTTATATAACATTATATTCTCTTGTGTGCAGTATAGAATATCTCTGATGTAACTGCTACTTGAGCTCATCTTTTCTCCCAATCGTGTTATCCTTTTTTATTATCTTTTTTGAAAGCTCCTGATGTTGGAATTTTACCATGGACCTCTCACAGGAACACATGGAATTAGAAAAACGCTACCGAGAGCTAACTGATCTATTGGTATTCTAAATGAAGTTCTCTTGCAGTTTTGGAAAAATGATTCTTGGTGGTTCCTGTGTCTGAATATTACCTAATGGTGCAGTACTACAAACAAACTCAGTTAGAAACCATGGCTAGTGAAAAAGCTGCAGCAGAGTTCCAGTTGGAAAAAGAACTAAAACGTATTCAAGAAACACAGGTCTGCAATTAGAGCTTATGGTGCTATTTAATAGTATAACCAGTCTATGTTGATCTCATTCTGTTATATATTCAGATTCAGATACTCTACCTTGGTCAATGTGTTATTTCTGTGAAATAGGTTGAAGCAGAAAGGAGTAGAGTTTTGCGACGTCCATCCTCAACATGGGAAGAAGATACTGAAATGAATGCGCTGGAGTAAGTCCTTTGTTTATAATATAATAGACACTTCTTTTGGTTCCTCTCATTTTGTGTTTCATTGAGCACATTCATACTTTAGTTTGGGCATTGAAATTTGAAATATTAATTTAACTTGTCCTGGTAGACCAACCGTCATTTTGTGAACTGAGGGGCAAGGAATTGAATTAACTGGAAATAAGATGCCACCTGGTTGTTGTATTGATATAACTAGATTTCATACTTAAAGAGTTGTGATTTCTTTATTGGATAATAAATGTTGAGTGAAGGAGCTTTTATTTCAAATATTTCTTTGTTGGATAATAAACAAAATATTTCTTTACCGGATAATGCAGCTTTTAGGTGTGGTTCATTGTTTATACATATAAGCTTGGTTCTTCATGATGCCATACGATTGCAGAGCACGTCTTAAGTTAAATATTTTATTTATGTTAAACCCATCCAAAGATGCAGTATCAGATTTTTTCCCACTGGACCTCGGCTTTTTCACCCTGTTGCAAATGCTTTTGGGTATGAAAGAGAATGATATGTATAACAGTGGGGCTAGACGTTAAATCTGGGGCTCTTGGGGAGAAAACTTTATTTACTTCAGGCTTTTATACTAAATACAGAATGGACCCAAGGTGCCACAGCCTTGTGAGTCGCGTTACAATGTTGCTGCAACAGCAGGTATTATGTGTCAATTTTATGTAGGATGAAAACTTGCAAACCAATTTAGTGGTGTGAGTTTGTGGATATGCTAAAAGATAAACTGAGATGAATATTCTTGGGAGTTTACACTGTAGGTGTGATTTTCAGAAACTGTAAAAGGCATGTGAATGAATTACATGAAGAAATTAATGTGATGACAACAAAACAGTTGAAGGACCTAGGAGTTTTGTTAAGTGATTTGCAGTTGTAGTATTGGCAGATGTGTTCACCATCTCTAGTCCAGCGTTATTCCACACTTTCAGTCCTTCTCAATTACTGATCCATCTGAAGATTATGCTGTTTCTTCTGTTATAGTCTTCATCCGATCAACTGAATGAGCAACATTATCAAAATTTGGAACTCCCACCCTTCCATGAATATAGACTTCAATGTATGAGCTGCTTTAAATGTATTTATATTTTGCATTACCTATACGTTAAAACCTAGTTTAGGTGTCCATTATCTTTTCTTATGAACTAATAATTTCAGGCCTCTCCCCTTGTACCATCGTCATATGGAAGCAGCAAGCATACAGGTAATCCTCTGTACATACTTTAAACATTACTTGATATCTTATCTATTTTGACATTCTCTCTCTCATTGATTGTGCAGTTGCAAAAGGCAGCAAAAATATTGGATTCAGGGGCTGCCAGAGCCACAAGATTTTTGTGGCGTTATCCAACAGCTCGACTTATCCTGCTTTTTTATCTGGTAAATGGAATTCTTGTTTCATAAAATGAATTGTCTTGAATAAGAATTGAAATGCATTTTAACGATATATTGATTATGAGAAATCATTTGCAGGTTTTTGTGCATCTTTTCTTGATGTATTTGTTGCATCGCCTTCAGGTGTGTGAATGCATACTTCCACATTTACTTGTGTGTGACTTTGTCTGTTTGAGTGTGTTAAGATACAAATTTTCCACGTTTCTACTGTAATAGTCTGCCACAAGAATGCTAGTACAAAGAATGATTTTGGATCTTGGTCTATGATATGCATTCTTTTATTGAAACTTTGTCGTTGCTATGTGTAGGAACAAGCGGACAATTTTGCTGCCAGAGAAGTTGCAGAATCTATGGGCCTTGCTACATCTACATTACCATGATTTGTTACCATTTAGTTGTTTTCATCTATGCTAAGATGCGACATCAACTCTTCTTAATATTCTACGGGAGAAATGGCTTTTTAATCCGTCAAAATGAAGTGAAACTAATGGATGAAACATGTTTTCTTCCATATATCGTCTCTCTATGTAATTACAACAGGTGCTTAAGGGGCTGCGAGTCTCTGGCGAATCACTTAAGATGAAGCAGCAAACTCCAAAATACGAGGGCAAGCATCACCTTCATCTCTCTATTGGTTGTGTATAATTATAAAACTTCTAGACATTGAAATGGTCGAGCTGAGCTGCCATATTGTTGTTCAGATGAACTGCACCAGAAATGATAACTATTCTTTAATTTGTGAGCCTGCACGGATTTGATTCTGGAAGGGCTCCTTAGTCTCCCCTTGGCTTGGCTTGCCCTGGCCTGGTCTTGTAAATATGTGAACAATTTTCGTTCTAATCCAATACACAGGTGTTATATGTTACATCATTTGAACTGATTGACTGGAGAGTTTATTGCACCTGCACATTTTTATTTACCAAATTTGAATGCTTCTGTATTTGCAATATAGAATTATATGAGTTGCGACATATTTTGAGCGGTAAGTTGGTTACAACTTACAAGCTTTGTTTATTGCTTGCAGTCACAGAATGAGGGTTGCTGTTGCTTACGGCTCTCTTTTTAGATTCGTTCTACTAGCGGCCTTGTACAATCTAATGAGCCCGAGTACGTAAATCCTGTTTGTCACGTAAAAGCGCGGGAAAGTGATATCTTCCCGGAATAAACCCAAACTATAAGCAACACTTTTGGCAATTAAAAAATCCAAAATTCAAAGGCAATAACAAACCTCACCGACCTTTTAGGAGAAATATTTTATTAAGTATATATACTAAGGACGAAGGGGATGAACGACCACGGAATTTATCTCCTTCGTCTGTTTAATCTGACGGTCATTACCCTCCCCCGTCTATATGTCCTATATATTTAGCTTTTTCTTCTGTTTCTTTCTGTCTCGTTTTTCATTTCTCATTTCTCTTTTCTCTTAGCATCTTGCATATCCGACGGGGAGTTTTTCTACAAGTGGGTAACGGCGGCTTTGTTTATAGCATGCCTCTGCCTATAGTTGGGTAACGGGGGCGGTTTTGTTTCATTGGTAATCTGCTATTTTTTTTATATGAAGGTTATATCTCTCTTTTCTTCTCTTAGCATCCTGCATATCTCACAGGGCTAACGGT
>JAOQMS010000179.1:10717491-10731935 GCA_027563885.1 Erythroxylum longipes
TCTTATATTATTTTTATTTCCACAACTATTGTTTCCTTGCATTATAACTGACTAAATTAACTGGGCATTATTACTGGGCATTATTACTGCGCATTGCGCAGTAATACTCTGCTAGTTTTTTATAAAAGGAAATGGAAAGGAAAGTGCATTGACAGCTTTCACAAACAAACATGTGCAAGTAAGTCTTTTGGTTATTTGCCATATTCCTGGTACAATGTCATATCCTATTCCAAGAAGCATAGGATGAGATGTTGAAACATAAGTGTTGTTGCACATTTAGTTTGTTTAAAAATGTATATAGTTTATTTGAAGATGTTGAATTTCCTGTGTTTTTTAAGTAGCTGAATTGAGTTACAAGTTGAAGCCAATGTAACTATTTAGGTTGTGTTTAGACCTGCCATATGGGAGGAATAAGTACTTATTCACTGCAGTTTTCAAACGCAGTCATATGTTTGGATCTGCAGTAAACAACCGGAGGTTGGAGAAAAGTGCAGTGTTACAGCAAAAATCAATAAACAGAAAGAAGATTACGGTAAGAAACTACTTATGCAGTAGAAATTTTACTTTCCATTAATAACCTTCACTACAAGTATTATTTTCTATTATATTCTTAATTAGTATGATTAATAATATATTTTTATGAAATATTTTATTTACTAAATTTATTTATTTTTATTTTCTTATTTTAATTTAATATTTTCTTATTTATAATTTTAAATTTATATGACTAATAATATATTTTTTTAATTATTTATAAAAAATTAATAGTTTATTAAATCAATGGACTTTTTAATCATTTTATCTCTTTTTAGTAATAGTAACTGTATTTGCAAATGTCTATTTTCACGTTTCAGCAATTACCAAAATAACAATCTTAAATACACATCATTTCAGGAGGTTGATTTCAGAATATTATCAACCTCTACTGGTCCCCAAACCAAGGCTTAATATACTTGTTTTGAAATGTGAAGTAGAATGATATATTATTATATAGCATAGAGCTTTGCTGTGTGACGCATGATATATATGTGCCCTGCCTCATTATTCCCGAAACTAAATTAAAATTTTTCTCAACGTAGAAAATATAAAAAATAGAAACATGGGAATCTTTTTAAGAGTAGCATATATTATTTATGACACTAATTGGAGCTCGTCGTGATGCTCATGTGGTCCGTCGTGCAAGTGTTTTGTGGAATCTTTACAGATGTCATAAATCTTTCTTTAAACCCATCCGGCTCGTTATAATGACAAAAAATGGCCTTTGGTTACGTAAAGTTGTAATGCAAATATTCGCAGGGGCTGCTCATGATCATCGTTGTATATAATTGTTGGAATTGTATTCAATTCAATGTACAGAAAAGGAGGAAACAATAAAGAGAAGGGGAGTGCATAATTTGTCCTACTTTTTTTAATGTAAACCCAATAATCAACATCGACTAATGGCAGTAAATGCCGTTCTTTTTCCTGTCAAGCTAAAGTAGTAATAGAAGTGATAGAAAAAAAGTAGTAATAGAAGTCAGCATTGAGTAAGCGTATACTTGATACTTCTTTTGGTAGAAGATATTCCTATCAGCTTATAAGAGATCAATTCGAGATTGGTTGAGGTCAAGTCAAGAGGTGGCGGGGCCGATGTGGTATTTTGATAAACCACTTAAAAATACCTGTCCCTGTCTTCTCTGGCATGAGCATGGCTCCCATCTTATCTATGCTTTACTCATTTCTTTTTCTTTGTCTTGTAATGAATCAAGTGTTTAAAAGTTCTCCACTCTCTGTTAATACTTGTATAAAAGAAAAAGACAATCGGATATTTATCTTAGCCCCTTTTAAAAGTCCTAATAATTATGCCAATAAAGTAGATCAAACTAAGAACCCCCCCAGTTGCAAGAAATTACGCAACTGGTACTGTTAGCATTTCACACATTTATATTTACATGTTTACTACTCTCTGCTTTCTTTCATTGCAGACTCTGCTATTGCCTTGACCCCCAACAATAAGCTGTTTAAGATAACAAAGTGAGTGAAATTAGAGAAGATGGAGAGCACAATGAAGGACATGAGAGATGGGGCGTCGGTGCTGGACATGGACCCAAAATGCACTGTGGGCGGTGGCGTTGAGGACGTTTACGGTGAGGATAGCGCCACCGAAGACCAGCTTGTCACTCCCTGGACGATTTCCGTCGCGAGGTTGCTCTATCTTTTTCTTTTTACCGATCCTATGCTCATTTTCACGCTCTCGTTGTCGGTCAAACCATTTATTGTTTGGCTCTAATTATTTATGACAGTGTATTTTCTACTCGATCGGAGTTTTGTTTCTTGAGTTGTATAGTTATTGATCCATGATCTCTTGATCTTGTCACCGATCCTTTTGGTTTTCTTCTTTTTGCTTCAAGAATTTTGATACCACTCAGTAGCTTCACCGAGTGCTTGCTGTTCGATTCTCAAGAACTGTTCCCAAGTGTTACCTTTCAGCTTAGCTCCTTCTAGATTCCAGGATAATCTAGTTATTTTTCTTAATTAATTCTTATGATACCATTTTTCGCTTGCGACAAGCCGTTTTGTTCCTATTCTTGATTGCTTGGGTTGAACCGGGTTCTTGGCGGGTATCAGTTGACATATCGTTTTTGTTGGCGAGTTATATTTAGAGAGTAAACCATCAAGGACTCTGACAAAGTGATGTGGTTATCACGTTTGATTTAGTTAAAAAATGCGTCAGATTGGTTAAAGCTAAAGTGCAAATGAGTGAATAAAATGTCTATTTTTAGCCTTGCTTCATCTTAAATATTCGGATTCTACCTTATCCTCGCTAGCACGGTACTGCACTATTGGAGTAAAATGATCTTAACACACCTAAATATATTTGCGTTTTCATGGGATTGCAGCGGATACTCTATGTTGAGGGATCCACACCACAACAAAGGGCTTGCTTTCACCGAAAAAGAGAGGGATGCCCACTACCTACGTGGCCTTCTGCCTCCAGCATGTATTACTCAACAGCTCCAGGAAAAGAAGTTGATGAACAGTATCCGACAATATCAAGTTCCCCTTCAAAAGTATATGGCCATGATGGAACTTCAGGTACGTTGTTTACTACATGGTTTCAAGCTTTCTTTTACACTTGAGTCTTTGTTGTATGTGATTGGCTTGTTTGTTTAGCGCTCGTCAAGGATGCAGGACGCCTTTAAACTCACTTAAACTCTTGAAAATTGGAGTCCATTAAAAGTGGTTGATTATTATTGCCCTTATGCTGATTTTTCTCCTTTTTGTAATTTTGGTTTAACAGGAGAGGAATGAGAGGCTCTTCTACAAACTTCTTATAGACAATGTTGAGGAATTGCTTCCAGTTGTTTACACTCCAACCGTTGGTGAAGCTTGCCAGAAATATGGTAGCATCTTTAGGCGTCCTCAAGGTCTATACATTAGCCTAAAGGAAAAGTACGGATGTGATTGTTTATTGGGAATATGTGTATAGTATATTTATCAGTTAATTAGTTGTATTGATGTATTGCCTCTGGAAATGATTGGTTGCATAGGGGGAAAATACTCGATGTGTTGAGAAACTGGCCAGAAAGAAATATCCAGGTTATCGTTGTCACTGATGGTGAGCGAATCTTGGGACTAGGAGATCTCGGATGTCAGGTAAATTTGAATGTGAATTGTAGATAATTGGAGGATATGAGCATATTGCATTGAAATGCACTGTGTGCAAAACAGAAACCTTCCCTTATAGGTAAAATGTATTTTACGGGTTCAGCAATGAAATATAATTAATATGCATATGCCAGCTTATAGATGATGACGTTCTAAATTTTACAGGGGATGGGAATACCTGTTGGGAAATTGTCCCTTTACACAGCACTTGGAGGAGTTCGTCCTTCAGCAGTAAGCATTTTTAGAACATTAAAGATTCTTTTCTTTTTCACTTTAATTTTCTTGAAGTGTTCAATTGCATGCATCGTCTATATTTATAACTTTGAAGTCCCTCATTGTGATGCTTTGCTATCCTTATCCACTAGCTAAAGTTTTTCTCACTGGCTGTTCTAGTGTTTGCCAATCACCATTGATGTGGGTACAAACAATGAGCAATTGCTGAAGGACGAATTTTATATTGGACTCAAGCAAAGAAGGGCAACTGGCCAGGTTTAATAATCTTAACGTTTACCTTGACTAAGAAGTTGTGTTTTACTTCAGATTTACATGATTTTTAATACAATCTGCAGGAGTACTCTGAACTTTTACACGAGTTCACGACAGCTGTGAAACAGAATTATGGGGAAAAAGTTCTTGTACAGGTACATTGACACCAGTTAAAGTTATGCTGTTAACTTTATAAGATTTTTGGAACTGAAGTTCATATGATGTTGCCTTCTTTCTTAATGAGTTCTGCAGTTTGAAGATTTTGCTAACCACAATGCTTTCGAGCTTCTTTCAAAGTACGGAACTACGCATCTTGTCTTTAATGATGATATACAGGTATGGAATAGCCAAGCCCCGTGTTGTGTAACTTTAAAGTCTTTTTTTTGACAATACTGTATATCGCTTGTTCCAGGGAACAGCATCTGTCGTCCTTGCAGGTGTTGTTGCAGCACTGAAGTTGCTTGGAGGCTCGCTGGTTGATCATACTTTCTTGTTCCTTGGTGCAGGGGAAGTAAGATTTCATTCATTTCCATCTCATAGTTGTTGTCCATTTCCCACCTGATAAGGAAGTCATTTTGAACAGACCACATGTAATGAAGCATTTTATTTTCACTGACAATATGCTTCAACGATTTTGCCTTTAGCTTAATAATAATTTTTTAAAGCTTCTTTTACCATTTGAATGTGTATCCTGTTGCTTCTAGCACTCATTGATTATACTTCATTTTGCAGGCCGGAACTGGCATAGCAGAGCTTATAGCTCTTGAAATGTCAAAACAGGTATATCAAATTGTTCATGTATGATAGTTCTTACCAAATTGTTCATGTATGATAGTTCTTAACTTCTAGACTAAATTCCATGAATTTCCCGTCGATGGGTTTACCGAACTGTTTTAAAGCCGATGATCCATTTTAGGTAAAAGCTCCTTTGGAGGAGACCCGCAAGAAGATCTGGTTAGTGGATTCAAAGGTAATACTTGAGTTTAAAAACTTACTCAGCAGTTCTTTCTTCATTTGCAAATGACTCATGATCTTTTTGGTAGGGTTTGATTGTAAGCTCTCGTAAGGAATCACTTCAACACTTCAAGAAGCCCTGGGCTCATGAACACGAACCTGTTGGTGATCTCTTAAGTGCTGTCAAGGTGGGAAGAACGTATGCCTAAACTTCCAATTGCTTGTTCAAGTTTCTTTTGTTCCTCATAGCATTTATTCACCCGCTCAGGCAATTAAACCAACCGTCTTGATTGGATCGTCTGGAGTGGGAAGGACATTTACAAAGGAAGTAATCGAGACTATGGCATCATTCAATGAGGTCTTCCCTGTTTCTCTATCACTGTCTGATACATGTATTCACATTAACAGCATCTAGCATTTAGCTAACTGTTTTTGCATTAATGTTGTGCAGAAACCTTTAATCATGGCTCTCTCCAACCCAACCTCACAATCTGAATGTACAGCTGAAGAAGCTTACACTTGGACTAAGGTAAAGTGAGATACTTCTTTTAGCCATAATTAATTATTTTTCTTGATGGAGCAATTCTATTCAAGGGATATGCCCTCTCTCAGATGTGTTTTGTCTGTTGGACAATTGGGTTAGTTGTTAACTTGTGTACTTTCTTTCTTTTCAATTGAAGGGCAAAGCAATTTTCGCCAGTGGAAGTCCCTTTGATCCTTTTGAGTATGAGGACAAAATTTTTGTTCCTGGCCAGGTAATAACTAATAAAGTGTTTCTTTTCCAGTTTGTATTTGACTGAACCATCATAGACTGATCTTTGCTCTCTTTTCTCTTAAATTTAGGCCAACAATGCATACATTTTCCCTGGATTTGGCTTGGGTTTGGTCATCTCTGGAGCAATCCGCGTCCATGATAACATGCTTCTGGCAGCTTGTAAGTTCACATATCACTGTAAAGGATTTGACACAGCAGGATACTAGTTTCCGTAGCTACCTGTTAAATTGGTTACTCCATGTCAATATGATGGAGCTTAAAAGACTAGGTCACAAGTTATAACCATTTCTACATGATGGATTAGTGATACTATTCAATAAGATTTTCTTTAAGTTAGGGTCATACAGAAAACTTAGCTTAACCGTTAATCTATTGAATCGATTTAATACTTGGGGTTTTCTGGAAGTGGAAGAGGAAGGGCACTAACTATGCATTGTATGTTCCCATGTAATAATATTCAATAGCGGAAGCTCTGGCCAGACAAGTGACGCAGGAGAACTATGATAAGGGGTTGATTTACCCACCTTTCTCCAACATCAGAAAAATTTCCGCCGAAATTGCTGCTAACGTTGCTGCTAAGGCATACGAATTAGGTATGTATATATATATATAGCTAGCTACTTCTGAAAGCTGGGGAACAAATTATATGTGCTGCTAATCTGTTAACCATGATTTTGTAGGCTTGGCCACACGCCTTCCTCGTCCAGAGAACCTTGTCAAGTATGCAGAAAGCTGCATGTACAGTCCTGTCTACAGAATGTATCGCTGAATGTTTTCTTATTTACCGCATATGCTTTTATATCAAATGTTGTGGGAGTTTTTCTTATACACTGTTGTCCTTTGTTTTTACTACAAATAAAAATACGTAGCATTGCGGTTGTAATATACTCTCTTCTCTCGTCACCTTGCCATTCATAAATCATGTACGCGTGCAATATGCAGCGATCCACTGCCCGAACGTTGCGATAAAACAAACCATCCAATTTCACTTACAAATTACGAATGCAAATACTGTAACAAATTAGAAGCTGCGATTGAGAGTGGGAGGTAACGACTGTCTCTTGTTGGGGTTTAGATCATCTATTTTCGTTATTCTCAGTTTATCCTGTTTTATAAGCCTCTATTCATTCAATTTTTGAGTAAGCACAGAATAACGAGAACACCACCTATTCCCCTCTTGTTTTCGTAAATGACATTAGTAACATTTAATACGTTAATGCTGGATAAGGCTTGGCTTAAACGCTAAAGAGAAAAGAAATAGTATGAAGATTCCAATGAACCAAAAGACGTGCGATTAACAAATAAAATATATTGTGATTCGACGATAACTACAATAAGATTAGCTTACTTTCAATTTTCTTTTTGTAAAAACCAAGAGTTCCTTTTTTATAGATCAGGTTTCAATATACTATCAGAAGTTTTGTACATTTGAAGTTCAAGAACTTGCCCCTTTATTCCAAACACAATTATTTATTTATTTATTGGCTGATACCATGCAGGTTTTATTTGATGCAGCTCTCATAGTACTTTTTTTTTTTTTTTTTTTTACAGAAATAATCAAAACTGTCTACATTTTATAGACAGCAAATTTGTATCTTTACTGACGAATCAGACACTGGGGATGAGTAAAAGTTTTGGGTTGAAGTACTGTGAAACTGCCTATTGCTAAACTGAGAATTAATGAGATCTATTGAGAATAGATGCTGGGAGTACATGCACACGAACACTCACCTTTAGTGTATTCATCTTCCTCACGCAAGTCTTTGTGGCGATCAAATCAGGCAGGTATCAGTCAATACGGTACTTTCTTTAGAACCTCAAGTTGGACTTCTTTTGTACACACTAAGGTCAGCATGAGTATCCTTATACCGCTGGCTCAAGTAAGTGCTACACTTGATTGGTGGGAACCTATGTAAACAAATAAAGGCCAACAATTTAAGAGTAAGTGCACCAGAAGTTGCATATAAATGAATTTATTCTTCCATAATTGTGGTCAACCCAACATGTTGATTTATCGTGACATATGAATTATCTCCTGCAACCTGAGTGCGATATGATCAGACCAAAAAGCATGCAATAATATGATCACAGAGCCTTATTTTAGCATTTTGACCACAGCTGATAAACCCACTTAAATAGTGTTCTTGACCTACCTATAAATTAATATATATATATATATACACACACATACATACACACACGAATATTACACCAACAGATGAATGTTCTAAAGACTCTAATTGTGTTACTTCTCAGCTCATAAATTGATACACAGGTTGCCTACAGTCCAGAACTCACGATTGTACGTGGATTTTCAGTACTAGTTCCATGGCAGTTCCTTATACTTACTTGGGAGGATTCTTTTCTGATTTGCAAGTTGGCAAGCATTCAACAAGACAATCATGGCTGGGTTCCACAAAATATGCGATCTGCAATGCAAGTAAAAGTTAAATATGGTTAAGCGATATTCTTAAGCATGCTAAGCAAATGAGTTTGAGGCATTATTATGAATATTCTCATAGAACTGCAAATCCAAAAAAGTTATCAAAGAACTCTAAGCCTGAAAGGAGAAGGAAAACAAAATAGATGACCTACAGAGTATCGCTCTTGACCATTTCCTAAAACTCTGTGCAATGTCGACCTGTTTGATAAAATAGAACGAACTTTGAGGTTCATGTTGAGTGAGGAGGATTATATCACATATCAAATTATCAAACAACAGTATATCACCACTCAAATGAAAATTAAAGCAAATCAGCAAGAGGACTGTCAAAGAAGCACTACAGTTATAAATCAAAATGAATTTCATTGGCTGACTGTTGAAGGTCTCTTTCAATCCAACAATAAAATACCCAGATTGAATAAAAAAACTGCATTTAATTTCAGATTAGGTAGAATGGAAGTTACTTGAAAATACAGTTGCTCCAGCGCTCCAGCATGTCACCAAGATTAACTACGAATGCTCTGCTTAACATGAGCCGGAGAGACAACTATATTATAATCACTCAAATAATAAATGTCCTCTAAACTACATATGTTCAGCAATTGTCTCTACATATATGATATTACAATGAAACAGTGTATGATTTATATTTCAGTCTTATCAGCTGCTAAAAATAAAAGAATATACTAATACTGGATAAACTAAAAGTGTTCCTTAATTTTCTTAAAAAAAAAAAAGTGTTCCTTAATTTTAATGCTCACCAAATCAATCTTTTTGTTTCCTCTATTACAAGGGAAACAAGGATAGATGCTGATATCAGGGCTAACTGAAAAACAAGAATTTATGTTCCAACTGACTAGTTAGGTTTGATTATTCTAAATCCTGAAAAGATGGCCTTGACATCTGCAGTCACTAACCTGACAATGGGGAAGATATATAATTTATCAGGCCCGCATAAGTAATGCTGATGGATGAATTTTGCACTTTTAGTAATCATGGAATATAATGCATCACTTGCACATGCAAATCTAGAGCTAGGAGGATAAGTCAATTTTTAAACCAGTAGTATTTCAATTCACTAGTCCTATACAGGCTCACCCTTTCACAGGTTGAATATACTCCCATACTTGAGGTTGGGCATCCTTATCCTTGCAGATCTGCAGGAACATCATAACAATTGCACAAGTAATGAAGCTACAGGAGGAAAATAATGAAAAGACAAAGGAACTAAACAAGCCAATTGCATACTTGGAGGCCAAAGACATCATCCGTGGCTAAGAGAGTGATCAAGCCATAGTCAGAATGTGCTCCAGCTCCATATATTCCCTTTGAAGGATCAGAAATCTGACCTAAAAGCCCTCTCCCCACAAAAATTTTTGGTTAGACAATAGCCGGAAATTTGTTAGGACGTTCTACAACCTATAGTTGAAAATACAACCTCCATAGTGAAGCAACCGCATAACTGCTATTGGGTGGCCAAGCATAGCTGGCTTATCAAAGAAATCAGCTTCGAGGTCAAGTGCAAGTGCTATGATCCTAGCAACTGCTCTTGCTACTTCTCTGAATGTAGAAAACAACGAAAAGAGAATCTGAGGTTATGAAATAATAGCGCACATAGCATGCAATACTAAATTAGCAAGAATTTCAAAGCATCATAAAACTCCAAGAGTAAAGAAATAAGCAGAAAGATATCAGAAAGCTTACAGTGCTTTTTGATGGAACTGTTCCATAGTTTCCCTCCAACCAGGTAAAACATCTAGAAAACAGCGTCAACCCAGAAGTAAAAAGTACAGAACTAACGAACAAAAAGTGAAGTATGTTGTAAGAACGTGCGTATACCAGCTGAAGGCCAAACATTGGGTCCGTAAAAAGGTTTGTCAGCATCAGCATCACCTTCAGGAACTTCAACTCCAATATAATATCCCTCCTTGTAATCTCCTACTAACCATATACACCAATTCATCACTATCTAAGGAAAAGCAGACATTTTAACAGAAAAAGAAGAGGAAAAGCGATGAACTTGAACCATGGACTTGATTATCGGGATCAAGCAGCTCGTCTAAGACAGGGGTATATCCCCGATGCTTCTCGTTCCTTAAAACCTTCATTTTCTCAGTTAGTGGCAACTCGAAGAACTTCCTGCTTCCCGCGAAAACCTCGTCCATGAACTCCTGGCTTATCCCATGATTTACCACGTAAAAGAAGCCGCAATCCAAACATGCCTGAAGAATCCATCAACATTTGTTGGCATCATAAATTTGAAGCGGCAACAGCAATCAATCCCCCCTTAAAATTAAAATAAATTACGTAAATAAGAATGGAAAAAGGAAACCTGCTTAAGCAGAGAAACGGATTGGTGAATGTCCGGGTTAGAGAGATCGATACAATTCAGAACAGAGACTTTGTTGGTCACATCCTCCACATCGTTTTTGTTCTCCATAACTGTTTCTGCAAATGTGCAGATTCTAAGAGGTTATGTATTAAAATTAATTTTCCCCACTCCCAGACCCCACACACAAATTACAATATTTATAAATAATTATTAACAATGCAACGCAATACAATACAAAATAGGTGATCTTAATTTTAGAATTAATATTATATTCACAAGAATATTTGTGAACATCTAAAATTTTGTAAGAGTCGGTCGGACACTTTGGCTTGCGAAACCTCAACTGAAAAGACAATAAGAGGCGCAGATGACAGAGATTGCATTTGCACGTGTCCCTACTCCCTACTCCCTACCCTCCACTCCATGCTTTTTATTTTTGTTTAAATTTCATTTCTCTTAAATCTTTATGTCTGTTAATAAATTAGATAAAATTAAATAATGTATTTTATTCAAAAATCAAAACCCACTAACATAAACAACTTTTTATTTTGAAATTATTAGCAATTTGACCCAACATAAATAAAGAGAACCCACTAACATATACAGTTTTTTTATTTAAAGGACTTTGCCAGGAATTTAGTTATCCTTTTTCACTTATTATTATTTATTTTCAAGCGTGTATTAAAAATTGATGGTTGTCTATTGAAAATCTGACATTGACAGCATAAGTATATTTAGATTGGTTTGATGGGATAGCGTAAGGATAATACAAGAGGAATTGGAGGCAAGTGAAGACGACATCTACAGCACAGCTATAAAGACCCTTTTGCCTCTTAATTTCAACCTCGTAATTCTAATCTAAATACATCAAATTAAGTTCTATCAATGTAAACAATTACTGAACATGTAAACAAATTATGATAGATTTTATCTTAACCTGTGAATGATTATAGCTTTAGTTATATGTAATCCCCTTCCAAAATGTTTATTTAAGTATATAGTATGCTAACATATATACAAATATCACATTATGTCCTAAAATATTTTGCAATTATGTTTTAATATTTTTCTTCCCTATACGTTGTTCTATTTTACAACAAATATACTATATAAGGAGCCTTTATCCATTATATCATACACGCAATACAAATATAGCTTTATTCTGTCTTATATCTACTAATATTGTATCATAGCCCTATTAAATTCTGGTTTTGCTCTGCAAATTTTTTTGCTGGCTTGCTTTGTTCTTGCCTCCTTTGTACTATTTGAGCTTCTTTGTCCCTTTTCTGACCCTTGTGGCTACCATTATGTTTTTTTTTAAAATATAGAAAATGAATAAGATTTATTAACACAAGCGAAGCTTATACAAGTACAAATAGCAACTGTTAGTAACATTATGTTTTTCATCATCAAATGATTCAAACCCTACTTGCCATAATTTGATTGGCTGTCAAACGTGCCCTTACATTCGAGTTAAATGCTGTTGCTACTTTTAGTCAACTTCTTTAAGTTGAATTGATTTAATTTCTTTGACCAACCCAGTTTAGTGTTATCCATATCAAAATTTCAAATTCTAAGATTGGTTCTTAGGAACTTTAGGCCTTTAGAACTCATTTTTACGGTTAGTTTCTTTATGCTATGTCTGTAGCTTTAAGTTTTAAATTTGATTTTTAATGTATTATCCCAGTTTGTCCATTTTATATACCTCAATGGCTTTTGAAAATTCGAAGCATATCTCTCATTCTATCTTGCAACCCATCACTATCATTTTTTTATATAGTGTTATCTATAGTCTGTTGTTATAAGAGATGTGTAGCCTTATAAAAGGTCACCTTCTTTGACATTATATAACTAGTAAAATTCCTCAACCCATTAGAATTGTTGATGAGGATGAAATCAAATATTTAGACCAGTTAAAGTAATGGAATGGTAAAAAGCCATCAAATTTTGATATGGTTTTACAAAACTTTTCCTTATGGAATTAAGGGAGAATTCCACCATTTGAAACTGCACATAAGGTAAGGGACTTTCTGATAAAGCAAACACACGCAAGAAAGAGGGGGTGAATTGTGTGTAAAAATATTTTTGCAAGGTACTTGATAATATCCTTCTAAACAAAATAAGTCTATAAATAGAAGGGTCTTATCAACTTTCAAGAAGATCCTATTAATGTTGAAAACAAAAAGATCCTGTTAATTGAAAGGAGCTTGTTAGTGCTCAAAAAGAAAATGAGTATGTTAATTGATAGGAGTTTGCTAGAGCTCAAAAAGAAAGGAACCTATTAATCGATAGGAGCCTGTTAATGCTCAAAACAAAAGGAGTCTGTTAATCGATAGAAGCCTGTTAATTGTTTCAAAAACAAAAGGAACCTCTTGTGATTTAAAACAAAAGGAACCTATTATAAAACCGAATGAGCCTCTTGCACGTTGAAAACACAAACACTATAATGTGGAAATTTAAAAGTTAAGAGAGAGAGAGTGGTATATTCAATTTATACTGGTTCAGCTTATAACGAAGCCTACGTCTAGTCCCTAAGTATTCAACTTGAGTATTTCACTATAAACTCCAAGTAGTAAATTTTCATGAGTCTCTCTAAGCTTACAAGTACACATTTTTCAAGGTTCTTCAATCTTCCACACTCATAATGTTTAACAAACCTTTACAAGCTCCGAACAAGAAATGTATAAAGGGTAACAATCTCTCTTAATAGAATGATTTCACTTTCTAAAGCACTAGGAGTTTGATATAGATGTGACTTTCAAGAATATTGATGCTGCTAAAGTATTTCGCAAGTCTTCTGTCTATCACAAATGCAGTGACTTTTCCTTAAGTAGACATTTTCTTCAACTAGCCATTGCTTAATTTTCGATATCATCTCTGCTAAAATATTCGATATTCAGATGTTGAGATAAACATTTTGTCAAGGCTTTTGGAGCTAATTATTCGAATTAGTAAGATCCTTGTAGATGTCATGGAACCATTTATAATTAGGTAAGTTCATAAAGAGGGTTCCTCCAAGAAAGGAAACAATTTCGAAGGTATTATAGGTTTTGCTTGAGTCTGCGATGTATTTTTAGGAGCCAAGGGATGCTCTTCATCTTCTGAATCAACTGCTATTGTCGAGGGTAGTGCTTCATCAATACTACGAGTATTGATTCTTCTATCTAGTTTGCTCTTTTGTTGTAAACTTTAAATCCTTTATGGGCGGTATTGTAGCCCAGAAAGATAGCTTCATCTAATCTTGCATCGAACTTTCCAAGGTTGTCTTTTCCCCCATTATTTAGAATGAAACACTTGCAACCAAATGCTCAAAAGTAAATGACATTCGATTTTCTTCGTTTCCATAAATCATAGGGTTCTTTTTCAGAATGTCTTATCAGGCACCTGTTAAGTATCTAACAGGCAGTTGACACGACTTTTACCTAGTAACCATGAGGTACACCAGTTTCGCATAGCATTGTTCCGGCCATATCAATAAGATTCCTATTCTTTCTCTTAACAACTACATTCTATTGAGGAGTCCTTGAGCATGAAAAATTGTGCAATATCCCATTTTCATTACAGAAATCTTTGAATTTATGATCGCTCTGAATAGATGTGATGTTAGACCCCGTTTCCAGAGTCTAACTCTTACTTGCTCTGATACCATATCTGTTAGACTCCGTTTCCAGAGTCTAACTCTTACTTTCTCTGATACCACTCTGTTACTTTCATGCATGCAGTCTATCTTAATACGTAAGTTATCACCCAACGATAACACCTTGATCACTTTCGGATTTTCTTCTCAAAACTCCCCTTTATTAGTC
>JAOQMS010000179.1:10751604-10763965 GCA_027563885.1 Erythroxylum longipes
AAATAACAAGTGAAAGACAACAAAATGTTGGTCTTTCACTTGAAATAATCATGTGGGATGAGTGGTGAGTGGTGGTGCCACTTGTCACCTCCCTATGGTTCCATTTGGGTCTCTTTTAATAACTAGCCTATTTGTCTCCAATTTCTACTCCAATTGTCTCCCAATTTTCTATGACGCTTGTCAATAAATCCTAATGTTATTTATCAAAAATTTCCACTGCCATTGACACTTAATTCTACAACCATTTATCAATTATTCTTCCACTTGACATTTTTTCCTAATCCATGAATACCCAAAATTTTAGAGAATTCTCAAAAATCACCAAAAAATCTAAATCAATAATTTAATTCACCAGATCTATTTTTAAGGCAAAATATTTACTATGCATATCATAATCACATTAAAACAATCATTTATACCTAGAAAATGTCAAATGAGTGCATGGACAAATCATTGTAATGTGTGTAAAAATTCAAATTCACGTGCGTGTATGCTTTAATATGCATGAGCATGAAATGCACTTCCTAATCTCTCATTGTTATTTCTCATTTACTGAAATCTAGGGTTCTAAACCTTAGCATGGAAATGGGATGTTACACGAAAGGTCTGAAAAGCCCCTCCAAAATTTAAGTTCAGAAGGTCATCCGCATTTGTTTACATGTAGGGCACGATCATGGCACCTAATTTAACCTTCTGTCATGGTCATAGCAGACTGGCCACAATCGTGGCCCTTCCTTCATGCTTCTGTCATGATTGTGGCATATTGACCACGATCATAGCCAGGGGTTTTGCCTTAGGCTTCCTCTGATTCTCCCCCTTTCTTCGATATTTTCCCTAAAACACTAGCAAACACATCAAGGCACCTCAAACACATAAAATTGAAGCTCAATTGCTTGCTCCAACCCACAAAACACAACTACTTAGCTAAATAACAAAATCCTAACCTAAACATGCACTAAACATTCAATTTAATAACTAAACACATACTAAACTACCCGCTAAAATATTATCCAATCTACCACTATCAATAACAAACATGAAAACTTAAGTAATTTTTTTCTAAGTCCATTAGTTCTCATCTGAAATCCTAAATAGAAGGTACTACTGAATCCCTTTTTTTCAAGCATCCCACTCCTAGAAGTTTAAGATGAAGTGTCGTAAGATTTGGTGGAATGGCAGTATATTTTTGTACATGAATGGATATCAACAATTGTAGAGAAAATTCACCAAAAATTTTAGCTTATGTTATCAAAAAGGCTTTAATTCATAATAAAAGAATATTTGTGCATACAATTATTTTGATGAAGATGATGTAATTGAACACAAAATATAGATATATGACTTAATAGTAAAATTTTGATTCTTTTAAATGTGACAGAATATCGAAGTTCTAAAATAGTCACCCATGCATTCAACAAAATTTTCTGGTACAAAAAAGTAACATTAGATTTGTAAAATTACTAGAGCTATCTCCTATATTGGTTTTAGTATCAAAGCATATCAAACATAGAAGCTAGTGATGGTAATAAGAAGACATAAAAGAGCTAAGATTCAGTAATAGAAGTAAAATCTTAAGCAAAATGATGGAACCATCATTATAGAATGTTAAACTTGTAATCATTTAGATACACTGACTAATGAAACCATTTTTTTAGTTTGTTTCCTAGGTTTTGGTATTAGAATGCATAGAATGCATCTCAAAACAAATACCTAATTTGTTGGACTTTGAAGATAGTTAACAGTAAATGAAAGCTCAATCGAGTTAATTATTTATTTTCAATACCATAGGGGTTCACAGTGAAACTAAACCACTAGATCTCTTTTTTTTTTAAAATAAGAATATCATGTGTTGTTTACTAGTAATTAACACTTGTTTTAGAGATCCTAGCTAAAGTTATAGTATTGACAAATTTAAAATACATAATTGTTAAGATATGTGCTATGATATTTTGGGCATTATTTATAATTGGACACCTTTGATTATTTGTGGAATTTCATTATGATAAGTATCGAAAACATGCTTTATGTTAATGGGTTAAAAACCAACTTTGTGATGATGGATTATTGGTTAAATTCACTAGTGATAAATGCAGGGTATTAATCGAACAAGGAGAATGTTTAGTGAGTGGTAGAAGATTGGCAGACAATTGTTATATGTTGCAGGTCACTACTTCTTACATATCAGCCTCATATGGTGATAATATAAATCTTTGGCATTAAAAGTTGGGCCTTGTCAACTATGATCTTATTAATAAGTTAAGGAAATTCGAAACAATAAGAGGATTGCCTATAATGAACAATGATGACAATACACCATGTAGTATATCAAATGGGTAAACAAATAAGAGTGCCACATAAAAAGGTTAGACGTGTTACTTCCTCATATATATTGAAATTGATTAACATGGATTTGGTTGGTCCAACACAACATGATAGCATTAGTGGAATGAGATATTTTTTTGACTTGTGTTGATGATTATTCTAGATACACTTAGGTAGCATTCTTAAAGGAAAATCAGATGCATTTAAGGCTTTTAGAAGCCTATATGTGCAGGTCCAAATTTAAAAAATATAATAGTGTTGAGAATACGATCAGATCATGGAAGGGAGTTTGAAAATGCAAATTTCAATGAATTTTGTGAGAAATATGGTATCATGCAACAAATTTTCAACACCTAAAACTCCTAAAAAAATAGAGTTGCTAAAAGAAAGAATAGAACTCTTCAAAAAATGGCTAGATCTATATTATATGGAAGAAAAATATTATTGAGGTTTTGGGTTGAAGTGGTAAACACGACATGCTACATATGCAATCAAGTATATCTTAGAAGCAACTTAAACAAGACGTCATATGAACTTTAGAAGGGAAAGAAACCAGATATTAACTATTTTCATGTATTTGGCAACAAGTGTTATATTCTAACTATTTTCATGAAGGGATCTTTATTGGATATTCAACTAATAGGAAGGCATATCAAGTGTCTAATTAAAGAACCAAGATAGTGATGGAATCCATACATGTAATGGTGGATTATGTACATCAGATAATTGATAAAGTAGTTGAAGAAAATCTTCAAAACTAACCTCACGAACCAACTAAAAAATGTAAAGAAGTAAGAACCAAAACTAACCAGATCTGCAGTTAATTGCTACTGGTGAAGAAATTGTTCAAACAGAGGATAAGTCAGTTGCTTCAGAAGAAGAAACCAACCGAGCACCTGATGATGACATCATTCTCAAGTAAGCACCGAGGGTTTGGTATGAAAGGCTAACTCAATATCTACGCAAGCAAGACTATGAATGATGTAATGTTGACAAGACCATATTTCTTAAAACATTCATATCTAATTTGACGATTGCATAGATTTATGTTGATGATATTATGTTTGGCTCCACTCATCCAAAGATGGTGGACTAATTTTTGGAGTTGATGATGCATGAATTTGAGATGAGCATGGTAAGTGAATTGAATTTCTTGTTAGGTTTACAAGTTAAACAAGTGAAGGATCGTATCTTTTTATCACAAACTAAATATGCAAAGAATTTAGTGAAGAAGTTTAGCCTTGAGAATGCTACTGGTAGTTATTGTTCGCAACTTCTTTGGATGAAACAAATGTTAGAGGATTATGGAATAAATTAAGATGTGTTGAACGTTTTGTGTGATAACAAGAGTACCATCGATATCTCGAAAAAACTGATTCAAAATTCAAAACCAAACACATTAACTTGAAGAATCATTTTATAAGAGTGCTTGTGGAGACCAAAGTTGTAGTTCTTTCTTATGTAGCAACTGATAAGCAACTGGCCGACATTCTTACGAATACTCTTAATTCAATCATCTTGGTGTCTCTCACTACTTTGTTTTTCTCTCTCACTTGGGTCACTCATGATTTTTCACTCTCCACCAACATCTACCTTCTTCATCTTTATTAGGCGTTCTTATTTCTAGATCTACCATGGGAAAATCAAAACGTTAAGCTTCATCTTTTAATTTGGAGCAGTCACCATCAGTCTCTCTCCCCTCCATTGCTGGTCCTTCTCAACGTTCTAGCTGATTTAGACATAAACCACCTCGTGGGAGGTTGCTAGTAGGTGTTAGGTCATCATCTGAGGTGTCCATCGACATTCTCGACCCCTTTTCTGTTCGGGAACAGTCATTAGTTTATAATGATGTGTTGCAAGTTCTGTCTCATATGGTTGAGGAATCTGACATAGATTTGGAAGATGCTCCAACTGAGGATACTATCCATATTTCTCCAATTGTGCCACCACCGACTGCTACTTCTTTTGGTTCCCAGAAATTGGTCAAACATGTTTCTTAGAAATTTGTCTGACTCCCTCGCAGACAGTCTCCAGTCAAAATTTCAGTCAATGATGCATTGTCCTACAAATTTTGTTCTTCCACTGTAGAACAAAGGTTGGATTCCATTGCTAAAACTAGGTTAGTTCTTGGTCATCCTATAAATTTGGATGAATATCATTAATTTAGTTTGGATATTCTGTTAACTAAAAGGAATTTGTTGACTGTTGCATTGTTGCTGAAACATTATGGCTTTGAATTGGTTAGAGAATTTTATTGTAATCTTGATAAGGATGTGTTCAATGATTTTGCTTTGAGCTATTATATAGTAAGGCCCCTAATTGTACCCTAGTTGGAATGTTACATTGACCATGTATTGCATATTACTTAAATTATGTTTTAATGAATCATACTTGGAGAATTGGAATTAATTGTTATCATTAGAGACTTAAGGTATTAATGTTGAGCCCGAGGTCTTGGAAAATATGTCATGGATACTTTACATAAGGTTTAGGTGAAGATTTAGTGAAAAGAAGGCTTGAAAGTACTTAAAAACTCAAGGTTGAAGTGATTTTTGCAAGCCCAGTATGTCACCCTCGTGCACAAGCACGAGGGTGACAAATGACATCCAGTGTGACTTCTAATGTGACACTTAAACTTGTAAGTATCATATATTTTGATTTTGATGTCCAAAAATTACAAAATTTATACCATTAGAAATTTAAGAGGATAAGATACAACTTTTAGGAAGACAACTTTGTCAAATTCGGCCTACATCAATACAGTTTATGGTTTATATGTGGTTAATTACTTGGTGACATCTAAGTGTGACACTTAAAATTGTAGGTGTCATATCTTTTGATTCTGATGTCCAAAAATTACAAATTTCATACCATTATAAAGATAAGAGGATCAGATAAAAATATTTTGAAGACAACTTTGTCAAATTCAACCTAAATCAATATATTTTATTGATAGTTTATATGTGGACTAATTACTTGGTGACAAATGGCAGCATGTTAAGTGGATGTGTGACAACCCCTAAGTGGGACAACTGTAGAACATGTATGAAGCCACATGCTATTACCATTAGGTGACACGTAGCATTGGAGGAGGCAAGTTTCTTCTGGGGGTATTCTGTTTTGCTTAGTTCTTCATCATCTTATTCTCTCATCACCACCAAAACTCTCTCACTCACACCTCTTGGAATTTTTGCTTACTTGTTGAATCATCATCATCACTTGAAGTACTTGCATGCTACTACATCAAGGGAGTTAGATCCTGCTATTTTCTATGTTTTTATCCTCTTGGTCATTTTAATCTTGGCCGTGTGATATTTGCTTGAAAGGATAGAGTGTTTTGAGCATTGGAGTAGGAAATTAAGTTAAAGAAGGTATGGGAATACTAGTCTTGATTTGCATGTTATCATATGTATTATTTGATGTTTGATTGGATAGAATGTGTATGGATTTGTTGATGAGTTGAGGTCTAGACATGAAATAGATGTGTAATTGAGGCATGACTAAGGTGGAATTGTGGTGAAAAGGATGAATGTTGGAGTAAGAGTGTTGAAAGTGTAAGATGTGAATGAATTGTACTGGTTTCACTAGACGGATTTCACTGAACAATCGTTGGTATTTAGGCTATAGCTTGACCTGTAGATATCCAAATGGGGTGATTTTCATTATGGATTAAACTAAACTCATATGCCTAAAACTTCATGAAGGAATGGAATTTTGATTCTGTCCCGAAGGGTGATGAAATTTGGCCTAAATTTGAAATTAGGTTTCTGTCATTATTTGGGAGCAGTATGCAGTATTTTGTGGATAACTTTTGAATTACTGACCCAAATTGTATGAAATTTAGTTCATTAGAAACTTAATACGTAGAGAAACTATTTCCCAGAAACCTCTTTTTATATGTCAAAATGGCCATACAAGCCTGACCTGAAACCTGTCTCAAGAAACCTGAACTAAACTTAGTTGTGTAATTGTTGACTTATTTACGGTTAGGATGTAACAATGGATTAATTAAACTTAATTGAGATTAAAAATGAACCTAGGTGATGTTTTATTAATGGAGTAAAGGTAATTGAGTTATGGTTTATAAATGGAGTTGATAATATAAAAGATATATGGTTTAATAATGATGAGCATAATGTTGAATTGCTTAGTGTGATCATAAATGAATGAGCTCTTAAGGCTTACGTGTTATGAATTAGATATGAATGATTGTCAATTGGGAATTTCTGTAGTAATATTGTGATAATACCAGACCATCAATTGTTCGAGGAGTTTTATAGTTAGGATTATATTGGAAGTGTTTGATAATTATGTGCATATACATAATGTTTGATGACTCAACATTTCTATTGATGCAAAATTGCACATGTTTGTATTTATAAGGTTTGCATAAAAATTCTGAAATCTAAAATGGATTGTTTTAAAAACCGTCAAGTCCTAGTCGTGGGTAAATAGGCATGCCTAGAAGGGTCTGTAGCTGCTCCTGGACACGTTTAATGTGTTGACACTTCGGAGTCTCCTGATAATGACACTTCGGTGTCTAAGACATAAGTCTCTCATGATATTGACACTTCAATGTCTCCTGATAAGGACACTTCGATGTTGAGACGTAAGTCTCTCCTGTTTTATGATACCAATCATGGTATCTTTTTGTTCTGGTCCTAATACCCATTTCTGTTTAACGGATTAGCAGTTTAATTTGTTTTGTATTCTAATACATGATTAGTTTTGATGAAAAAAAGTTTATTCTGGTTCAGATCATGTTTTGATCTGAAGGGTTTATACCCTATTTTGATATTCAGTTCTGTTATCCGTATAATATGTTCTGATTCTTAAATGATTGCTTATGATATAAATTGATTCAGTTTATATGAGTGCCACATCTTTAGTTTATACATGGTTTAGTTATTCCTCACTAAGCTTTACGCTTAGCACGGTGTTTTTTCCTCCATGTAGGTTTAGAGAGAAGAGTTTAAAGTTTGGTACAAGGACAACCGTTGTGGCCAAAGAAACATGTGTTTTTGTTTTTGGAAGATGTATCTTTGTTTTTAGTTTAAGTTGTATTTCAATGTCGAGAGACATTCTATAAATTTGTATTTTGTTTAATGGTTTGTATTAACCTTAATACAGGTTGACTTTTGTTGGATGGCATGTTTTGGGAATAGTATTCTATGTTTGAGATGTTTTGTTTATACAATATTGCCTAATGGATTCTAATGTATGTTTGCCTAAACTGGTTTTAAGGAAGATTTAGACTACTTTAGATTATTTTTACTATTTCTTGTGGCATCCATGTATCCTTCCAGGGGTATGTGGGTGTTATACATATGGCGTATGTGAGGGTGTTATGGTTAGATTTGATCCAGATAGGTTGAATACGTTTTTGGGGTTTGATAATTTGATTGGTGACTAAGTATATAATGATGATTAGGTTGTGACAAATGATATGATGATTACTGTGTTAACCGGGGGTAAATTGATTGCTTGGCCATCCTTTTTTTCCTTGTGTGATCTGCATTGTCGCAGAAATATTTTATAATTTATAAGCTTGTGTTGGAAAATTAGTTGCCTAGTACTCACATGGTTACAGTTTATCCTACTCAGGCCATGTTAGTTTATAGCATTGATAATGAGGCAAACTTTAATTTGGGATGAATCATTATTAAAACAATGATAGCGATTGGTAGTAAGCCTCAGTCCTTGCTATATTTTCCATGTCTGATCACACAATTTTTGTATGCTAATAATGTTCCTCGGACAACTTTGAGTGTTTTTAAGCCTGTGACATTGTTGAACATTTCACCTCAGATATTAAATATGAATAAGCAAGCTTAAGTGATTAACTTGCCTTATACATGGTTTAGGACATCTGAACCTTTGGATATATCGTCTATCAATCCACATGCTATTTTGTTTGTTGAAATTGATCAGATTGAGGGTGTTTTTCAATAGGGTTAGACGTATTATGTCAACTAAAACAAATCTTCGACGTTCAATTAATTCTTAGCTATACTTTTTCTAAATTTTTTTTATCCCAAGGGGGAGAATGGATGATGGAATGGATGTGGGTGTTTTTGTTAACTTTAGATTTTTCAGATATTTTCTAACTGCTTATATGAACTTGATGAGCTTGTTATTATGTGAACTTCATGCCATTTGAAAGTGATGTCATTTGATAGTGATTTGGAACTTGATGTTTGATTAAGGGGGAGTTCCTATATTTTATATGCACTTGATGATATGTGTCCAATTATCTTCTTATGGGGGAGTTTCGATATGTGACAAATAATTCCAAAAAGCGGAGATTGTTAAGATATGTGTTATGATATTTTGTGCCTTTTTGGTAATGGGATACCTTTGGTTATTTTTGGATTTTCATTATGACAAGTATTTTACCTTATGCGGGATTCTTTGAAGATGAGGCTTGTTTGGGATAAAATCCTAGACATGATAGGATCTAATTGGAATAAAAGCACTATATCTTGATTAAGATAAGATGTAGATCCTTAGTGATTTTTGGACTCTTCTTGATAGCCTATTTTCGTAATCCTATCTATTTAAGGCAGCTGGATATTTTCAGTATTTTCATCTATATTGGACAACTCTATTTTCATTGCCTATTAAGTGAATTTTTAGTTCTATATTATTGTTGTTTTTAGGTGAAAAATGATAAGCACATTGTGACTTGTCAGCAGTAATTTTTGGGCACTTTGGGTTATCTTTAGTAGTTGATTTTACAAGGATGCTATCCACATTTGGCGGTTGCATTTTCCCTTGGGTTGTATAATTTTTCCAGGTTGTCTTCATTGTTGTTTGGGTGCAAAAATCTCTAACAATTTTTATGCGTTTTTGCAACTCCATTGGTTTAACATTTCGGTGATGAAACATTTATTGTTTTGTTAAGTTTTTGTGGATGATATGCATGAAATGTTTCAATGACAATATCGAAGCGTCACAGTAGATTTCTTAGTGGATAACTTCCTATTCTTTCGTTAACAAAGCTACATTATTAGAGGAGGTATTTTCTATCTCAAGTGTTGTCGTTGTTTATGTCTTTATTGTTTAAATCACTTGAGTTGTTTAATTCTTATCTTTATTGTCAAATGTTGTTGCGAAAATTCTCTGTTGAGGTTATTAAGAGATGGTTATGTTATTGGGTGTGATTTACTTTCACGAGTTGTGAGGACAAGAGATAGTGTCAACGGTTGGGTGAGTCGGCTCTATAATGCCTTAAGTAAAACTACCGTTGCTCTTTGGTGAAAGTGATTAACCTGAGTGAGTGCCTTGCAGACTTAGGAAAGGTGTGCTAAACTGCATTACCAAATCTCGGGTGTTGATTTGTTAATTTCGCATTTAATTTTTTTGTTTTTGTTTGTGCTAAAAAATTTACAATTATTGACACAATTGCTTTATATCAAGCAACCACAGATACAGTTTAAAGCAACCGTGGCTGAATGTTCGCTTAAGGTTACACGCTCTAAGTTTTACTAATTTTTAACCTTGGTAATTACCGCAAGCGCACGGGTTGTTAGAGTAGTACCTAAGGTGTTGATCCCACAAGGAAGGGAACTAGTCCTAAGAATCTAAAGGCAGCTAAGTTCGCAAAACCTAATTAAACAACTACTGTGGAAATTAAAATTAATAAAGAATCAAATATGAGAATTTAAATCACCAAAAGAACAAACAGAAGCAAACTCACACAAATAATCCGAAATTCAACCTAGAAGTGACCAATTGAGAGAAAGGGAGAATTTATTCAAAATTAAAAAAATCTATCCAATTATGAAAATTTTGATTTATCGGGCCTAGACGGTCCTAGGGTGAATTACTCACTCTCAAGTTATAATTCTTAACCCTAATTAATATTCCCTAATTCAAATTATGGAAATTGCGATCTCTCGATCCATAATTTGTCCAAAACCTAAATTACTTCTAACATTGTCTATTAACCTACAGGGAATCTGTGGTCGATCTCTCATTACATGACTCTACCAGTTTGATTTAATTCTCTACCTATTGATTTACCTAACTCTCGTTAACTTAAATTGAAGATTTTCACCAACTCACCCTCTTAGTTTATTGCCTAGTTATGAAGAATCGAATTAAATCACAATAAATCGAAATACAACATAATCAAATCAATCTTATTAATCTCAAGAATAAATAAACCCGAAGGTGAGTTTAGAAAAAAAACATCAGTATTTAATGAAAAATATCTCTAATCAATCTCAAGATTCCATACATCAATAAAATCAAAATAAAAACTAGAATATACTTTCAAAATGGATCTCAGAGTTACGACTGCGGGAAACCACCTGTTCCAGGAAGTACTTCGCGTCAAACGTGTCTCTGTGCCGCTCTTCCTTCGTCTGCTCCCATTGATTGATCTCTAACTAGGTTTTCCCTTAGATTTTTGACAGAGTCTCTCTCTTTTTGCAGCTCTTGGCTCTCTAATCTCCGCTGGCGATTTTCACATCATGTTTTATTTATTCTGTGAAGGCCCTAGGTCATTTGAAATGGTTCGAAAAATCACTCAAAATTTGAGTTTTTGTGTTAGCCTGACACGGGGCATGATCGTGGCCCTGCCTGCCATAATTGTGGCCAGCACTTTTTCCTTTCTGTCATGATCGTGGCCTGAAGTGCACGATCGTGGCTCTTGGTAGACGATCGTGGCCTGGCTACCTTTGACTCTTCCTCTTCTGTCATGATCGTGGCCACTGTGCACGATCGTGGCTTGTGTCTTTTAGCCCGAAACTCTTCAAATCTTCATCGTTCTTCCCTGTTTACCCTGCAACACTAGCACACACATCAAGGTACCTCAAAAAATATACAATTTAAGCTCAAAGATTTAAACTAACCCATAAAAACACTTAAACACAAAACTAATCTAATTAAACCCTAAATGCATACTCAACACTTAATTTAACACAAAATACATAAAAAATTAAACCCTAAAACATCATAAAAAACACTATTATCACTGAACCAGAATTTTGCGAAACTACATCCTTCCAAGTTTTCACTAATAATAAACGTACATTAAGGACTGTATTGGAGGCACTAATTATTTTGTCAATGATACCGGGAAATATAATGCCAAAGTTAGAAGAACAAACTAGTACTTTGACAAGCTAGTACTTTGAAATCGGTTGAAAAATAAATCCCATAAGATTTACTAGATGAAGAGCTCAAATTAATACACATAAGATGTAATATTTTGTAATGTAATTTTTATTTAACCACCTGACTTCCCCACCACCAAAAGCCTAGAAAAACTAAGAAATCTTCCCACTACCCAATGAGGTATATGTGCATGATATACTAGGATGTCTACTTTCTAGTACATATGATATGTAAACTCTCCATAAAACCTAAAAAAAGGCTTATAATATGTTTACTATATAGTACGTATGATATGTAGACTCCCCAGAAAACCTAATGGAAGGGATTTTAGGGCACTAATTGTCTCTCAAGTATTATATGATTTTTTCTAGAGAAAGGCCATTTACTTGAATTCTGTAGATGTTTCAAGAAGTTTAGTACCATTGTCTATATCATAATTGACATGATATGTATTTTAGTAATATACCAATTGACTTGGTTTATAAATATAAAATTTATGTATATGAAATGTGTGTTCAAGACAATGAATGTTTATAGAATGTAAGTTTAGAGTCTCGTAGTTAGTGAGTTTTATATCAACGTGAAGAATAAAATGCTAAATATTATGCATGTCATGTGTCAAGTATACAAGGAGAGTGTTGTGTGAAAATTGTGAGAGGATAGCCTTTGAGAAATAAATTTTGAGTTTGTAAGACCTAGCTAGCCTTTATTACATGAGAAATAACTTTTGAGCAGGCATGATTTGGCTAGCCTTTAATGTGAGACAATGGATTAAGTTAAATGGTGTAACACCCCACTCCCGCCGGACTGAACCCGATATCGACAGTGATATCTGAATCCGTGCCCCGCGAGGGTGGCGTGTCACATCACTTCACTAAACAAAAGTCGGTATAATTTTTTTTGAATACTCTTATCA
>JAOQMS010000179.1:10764065-10780698 GCA_027563885.1 Erythroxylum longipes
TCCTAATTTCTCTGATTAATCTCTCATATACCCGTTTCCTTGGTCCGACCCGTTATACGGAAACGGGATGTTACAAATGGAGTGGTGAGAGATGACTCACCTAGAACTGGTCAAAGGTATAAAGCCCAATTTTAAGGGTCTTGTGTAAAAGAACTTCATTTGAAACTTGAGCTTTCACAAAGCAACAGTTAAGGTGAAATTGTACTAGACTTTGCACCTAAAAGAAATGCGGACTGTATGGTACTCACATTGTAAATTTTTTACCTTCGCTTTTCATTCTCTTATTATCTTTTTTGCTTTTGTAAGTAAATTTCCTTTATCAGCTTAAGCATGGAGATGGATTACAATCCTAAAGTTAACATCCCCTTTTGTCCTTTGGAATATATTTCTCTAAGGTAGTTTTGTGTAGAACAATATATAGATGATTTTTTTTCACATGCTGATTTGTTACTTATTTTTATAGGAAGGTTGATTTGATTACTTATTTTTTTATAAAGTAGTTTCTAATAAATACAAGGTAAGTTTAGGTTATAAAATGTTGATGTTTGATTCTTTGTTGTATTTAGATATTTTTTTGACATGAAAAGAGATGAGATCATTAACATCTTGATTAGTTTTCTATTCTAACAAAACGGAACATATTTGAGACTTTATTTTATTTTATTTATATATAGCATATTAGAGCATGGATGTTTGCATCTTTTGTTTAATGATTTTGAGTTTCGTTAGTACCAGTTCCACACCAATTGCACGTATAAACAAATTTGGGCCATTTATTTGTTCTTGGTTATTTTATAGTGGAAAATCTAACTCTATAGCTAACAAGGTTATAGGTAAGGTTATCTTGAAGTCATCATATTATATAAGGTCTTCTAATTGATTCTTTCCTAATAGTTCTATTATCCTTATTAAGAATGATGATAGTAATATTTTAATTACAAATGCATTTATGGTGTCCAGGGATGAAGAAGCAAGTGGCTGACTATGTAGCTAAGTGCTTAACATGTTGATAAATTAAAGCTGAGCATCAAGCTCCAATTAGGAAGCTTCATTCATTACCTATTTAGGAGTGGAAATGGGAACAAATTACCATGGATTTCATAATGGTATTGTCAAAAACTTCGAGGAAAAATGATGTTATATGGGTTGTGGTGGATCGATTGACTAAGTAGGTCCATTTCTTACCAATTGGAGAGAATAAATCACTAGATCAGTTGGCTCGGAGGTTTGTAAATGAGATAGTTAGACTGCATGGGGTTTTGGTGTCCATTGTATCGGACAGGGATCCCATATTTACTTCGAGGTTCTGGAAAAGATTACAGTCAGCTATAGGTACGAAGTTGAAATTTAGTACTGCATTTCATCCTCAAACAGATGTACAAAGTGAGAAGACAATTAAGACTGTTGAGGATATGCTCAGAGCATGTGTATTGAAGTTTCCAGGAGCATGGATCAGTATATAGCCTTAATTGAGTTTGTATATAATAACCACTATCGCAATTGTACTGGAATGACACTGTATGAGGCATTGTATGGCAGGAAATGTCGATTGCCTCTATATTGGGATGAAGAGGGCTTGAGAATGGTAGAAGGCCCAGAACTGACACAAGATACTGTAGATAAGGTGAAACTGATCTAAAGTAGAATTAAAGTAGCTCAAGATAGACAAAAGAGCTACGTGGATTAGCACCAAAGGGATATGGAGTAAATTGTAGAAGACAAAGTGTTTTTGAGAGTATCGCCTTGGCAAAGAGTGCTGAGGTTTGGTAAAAAGGATAAGCTGAGCCTTAGATACATTGGTCCTTATAAGATCCTCGAGAGGATTAGACCATTGGCATACAAGTTGGCCTTACCGAATGAGATGTCTCAGATACACAATATATTTAAGTGAGTATGCTCAGAAAATATCGATATTATCCAATGCATGTCTTATCAGCTCAGGAGATCGAAATAGGTAATAATCTAGGTTATGTTGAGGAGCCGATCAAGATAGTGGTATATCAAACAAAATAGTTGAGAAATTGAGTAATTCCATTTGTAAAAGTCTTTTGGAAGGATCACTCAAGTGAAGAAGCAACTTGGGAAACAAAAGAGCACATGAGGAAATAATATCCCTACCTGTTCGAACAACCAGGTAAGAATTTTGAGGAAGAAATTTTCTTAAGGAGGGGAAAATTGTAACATTCCGTTATCCCATATTAAGGGTTAGAACTTTAGAATACTGTACATAAAAGATTATTGAGAAGTTAGAAAGTGCATTTCATGCTTACGCATAATATAGCATACACATACATGTGAATATCGATTTTAGCACATTAAAATGATTGTACATGCATTCATTAACACTCTTTAGGTATAATTGATTTATAAATGTGATTTTTTTACATGAATTGTGGTTTATATGTATTGAAAATTGAATTGGTGTGTTTAAGTATTGGTTTAGAATTTTTGGTGAAATTTAGGAAATTTCTGAAAATTTGGGTATTTTGGACTAGGAAATATGCCAAGTGGTAGGAAAATTGATTTATGGTAGTAGAAATAAGAGTCGAATGACACTAGAAATTTTGATAATGACTTTAGAAATTATTGACAAGTGTCGTTGAAAATTTGGAGACAATTGGAGTTAATTGGACTAGTTATTAAAAAGGGGTCCAAATGGGACCATAAGAAGGTGACAAGTGGCAGTGACACATATCCTATACGATATTTACTAGTGAAAGATAAGTATTTTATTGTCTTTCACTTGCTATCTTCTTTTAGCTTCTTCGTAACTTTCTTTTTTTTATCCTTCTTCACGATTTTTGATTTACCAAGCTTTCATCAACGTTACACCTTGTTTTCATCCATCAATTCTTACTCCAATCTTGCTCTCTCCTTCATTTCTCACTAAAGACCCAACCCTACCACTTTTGAATGTTGATGCACTTTTGAATGATGATGCACATATGAGAGAAGAAAGCTAGGGTTAAGTGAGATCTTGAAGAGTTTTAAGTTTTTATCAAGTAAGTTATGCTATGATCTTCATAGGTAGTCATAAATGAAACTAATATGATGGTTAATTGGAGATTGATGATTTGATCATGAAATTTTATATGTGTTTTAACGTGGGTATAATAATGAAGGAATTATGTTCTAAATTTTAGTGCGTAAATGTTGTTCATGAGTTGTCTAATAAAAAGCAAGTATGATGATAGATTAAGGGACCAATGATTATGAAAATGGTACTAGAAAGAGTGTTAAAAGTTGAAAAATGAAGAGGTGTGATCATGTTCTACATTTTAGGGTGATAATGAAAGTTAAGAAGTGGTGAATGAATTTATATGTTGTGACCTTATTTTGAGAATATGAAAATCATAAAAATAGGCTTTTTTGTGGATGAACTAGATTGAGAACTTAATGTATAAGAAAGGATTTTGGAGTAATATTCTTGAAATGAGAATTAGGTATAATAATGATGGATTTATGAAATGATTTGTTTTTTACGATTTATGACCTTGTGTGACTTGTTTTGTGAATGTTTTACTTAAATAATTTAGGTAGAAGTGAAGAGGTTGTGGATTCAAAATAATGAATTTTGGAAATTGAATTGTTTGATGCTTATGAATGAGATATAGTATGGAAGGAGATAGGATTTCATGAATGATGAGATTTAGTTGAAAATGATGAATCAAATGAGCAGAGGTTTAAGTGTTTAATGCCATCAAAGTGGTAGTTGAATTAGTATGAAATGATGTTGTATTAGAGGAAGTGAATTTCGAAAAATTGTTATGAATATATATTGAATTTGTATGAAAGGAGGAAGAAACTGTAGGGCATGATCGTGGAAGCCACAATCGTGGCCTGACAAAAATAAGTTTCTGTCATAATTGTGGCCCACACCCTACGATCATGGCTTGGTCAGAAAATTTTTCTGTCACGATCGTGGCAGGAGCACCATGATCATGGCCAGCCCCAGAAGTTTTTGTCACGATCGTGGCAGGGACACCACAATCATGGGCAGACTTATAAATTAAAAGGTGTCTTTTGAGTGTTGTTTGAACTTAATAATGATAAGGTACTTCTTTATGGTGTAGTTAGGCTTGAATGAGATATCAAATGACCCTACTTGATGATGAATTAGGTGATTAAAGTGAGTAAAGTGTATTAGGTAATAAAGAATGATTGATAAATGATGTTAAACGATTATGAGATGTGAATTAAGGAAATGTACCCGGGATTGTCATTGAGCATGCATGATACATAACGCATAAACATATGTGCACAAATGAGTACTTATATGATTGTACAAAGTTGTAATGTGTGTCAATGTGTGTTGCATGATATAGAAGAGAAAATAGAGCGACCATATCCAGACGTTGTTGGGATCTTAAGGCAATTAGCTAGCTGGAGTAAATTGTGAGTAACCTAGATGGTCTCACATTCCGTATTGAATTATTATGTGAATGTGATTGTGTTGATTTTGGACATTGAATGTCCGAGGCGTTTGATTTATGAATGTCATATTGGAAGTACTCATTCAATGTGAATTTGACTGAATAAGTGATTCTCAACTTAAATGTTGAATGCCAGACCAAGGTTCGACGAAAATGTGAATGAGATTGTGATAGTAAATATGAATGTGTAAGAATGAGTACAACTGATTGACTGAATACATATGATTCATTTCATTTCATGAATATATGACAACATAAAGGCTCTTGTGATCGGAGTCGCCGGTGAAAAAGAGCTTAAAGCTCAGAATGTGATAAAAGCCTTTGGCTCACTACGTATAACGAGCCCTGTATCTCCAACAGATAAGGGACAATTATTAATGAGCCCGTTATTCACAATAGATATAGGACAGTGAAAAATACACTTAGTCATACAACGTAATAATCGAATGTGAGTCTCATAAGCATTGCATATACATTTGATATGTATGTTTTAAATGATTGCAATGTATTGTTAAATTATGTTGAATGAGAATTGTGAAAATTGTGTACAAGGTGTTTTATGATGCTACTTGATGATAAAGGAAATGATGTGAATTATGTGATTGTATGAATTGTTGTGTTATGTGATATGAGTGAGCCATTGAGCATGGTTAACTCACTGAGTTCGCAAAATTCACCAAAATTGCAACGTTAACTTTTCAAGTTCGAGAGAGCCGACTTAGCTTCTAAGATAACTTAGAAGAGATTTAGTACTGCTTTTGGTATAAAAGAAATGGCTCAAAGGTTGATTAGCTGGGACTAAAGGATTTAGATAAAATTTTTGTATAATTCCTTATGTATGTAGCATATTTTGTATACAGAGATGTAAACTCTGATTAGCTTTTGATAATGTACATATATGGGATGTTGTAATGCTACAATGTACATATTGTTTTAGTAAATGAAATGAGGAATTGGATTTTTAGATATTGTGTTATTGTGTTTTTAAACTATGATGCGACGAGATAAGTGAAAGTGATTAGTTAGCGCGCGACTTCCATCGGATATGTGCTTGAACATCTGATGGACATACGGGCATGTGTCGGATGGGAGTGGGGTGTTATATCTAATTTATCATAGCTATCTTTTATTGTCAAGTTGTTGCACTTAAAGGTATATAATAGTTGTAGTAACAAATCTTTTGATAAGTTGATTGAGTTGCTCAATGATGCATTACATATTAGCCACAAATTGCCTAAATCTTACTATGAAGAAAAAAGTTGATAAGGGACCTTGGATTATGATATATATCAATATATGCTTGTCTGTATGATTGTGCTATCTTTTGGAAGGACATTAAAGATCTTCAAGAATGTCCTATTTGTGGTACATCAAGGTGGCAACTCGATGGTGGAAAGGGAAAAATATGTCACATAAAATCTTAGGAAACTTCCCTATTAAACCATAACTACAAAGGCTTTTTATATCAACAAAAATAGCCATAGACATGAAGTAGAATAAAAAGAAACACATTGATGATAATATTATATGTCATCTAGCAAACTCAAAGGCATGGAAAGACTTCCATAAGACGTTTTCATGGTTTGCAGAGGATTGTCATAATGTTTGACTCAGGTTAGCCTAAGATGGATTTAATCTATTAGGCAATGTATTTACTTCTTATGGCATGTAGCCAGTAATTCTTGTTCCATATAATTTACCCTATGGAAATGTATGATGGAGCATTTTTTATTATTATCTTTACTTATTCCATGACCCACTACTCCTATTAAGAATATCGATGTATACATGCAACCACTAATTAAGGATTTAAAACATCTCTAGGAGGTTGGATTAGAAACTTATGATGCTGTTAAAGGTGAAAAATTTATGCATATGGTGTTTTGTGGACTATAAATGGTTTTCCAGATTAGAATATTTTTTATGGATGGATTACTAAAGAGTGTATGGCTTGTCTTGTTTGTAACCATCCAACTTATCCAGTGAGGTTATAAAGTAAAATATATTATATGAGACATCGTCATTACTTGGAACATGGGTATAGATGGCGAAGAAACAAATTATTTAATGGAAAAACAGAACATAGTGAAGCTCCTTTGTACTTATCAAGTGAGGTGTGCTGGATCAACTATCACATTTGCAAGAGTTTACACCTGGAAAACTCTCAAGTAATAGAAAGCAAAAGAAAACTTTTCTTAATCTTAATTGGATTAAAAAAACATAATTTTCAATTTGCCATATTGGAAGGATTTGTTATTGAGGCATAATCCTGATATCATGCATATTGAGAAAAACATTTGTGAGAATATTTTAGCTACTTCAATGGGAATTGATGGCAAATCGAAAGGCACAATTAAGGCTAGATTAGACTTAGAAGACATGAATATAAGAAAAGATTTACATTTGAAAAGGAGAGATGATGGGTCATACATGATTCCACCTGTATGTTACAATATGTCAAAAAAAGAGAAACAAACTTTTTTTTCAATTTATTAAATAAGTATTTCTTGATGGTTATGCATCTAATATAGCCTGTTGTGTCAATGCTAATGAGGGAAATTTTTTTGGGTTGAAAAGCCATGATTTTTATGTACTTCTACAACTGTTAGCTCCTGTTGGAATATGTAAGTGTTTGCCAAGTGATGTTTTTGTAACTTTGGCACAATCGGTTGATTTTGTTAAGCAATTATGTTATAACACACAAAAACTAGAAGAAATTGAAAAAATGAAAAAAAGATATAACTTTGATTCCATGTAAGCATGAACTAGTTTTCCCTCCATCATTCTTTGATGCTATGGTGCATTTGACAATTCAGTTACTATACAAAGCAAAACTTTGTAGACTAGTTCAATTTTAATGGATGTTCCTGATCAAAAGGTAATTTATATGCACTTATACATTTTTTCTTCAGTTATTAGTTAGTAACAAATGCTAATGTTTTATATTTTGTTTAAATTTTTGGGCTCTCTTAAGCGTTACGTGCACAATAGAGCTCAACTTGAAGGCTTTATTGCAGAGGCTTATATATCAAATAAATGTTTGACATTTTATTCTATATACTTAAATGATGTGGAGACAAGATTTAATAGATAAGAACTTAACTTCAATTTTGATCAAGATGGTGGCTTTTCAGTTTTCTCCCAAAAAGTAAGGCCACTTAGTACAAAAAAAATGTGGAATTAACTATAGACGAACTTGAAATTGGCCATTGGTATATTTTGAACAATTATGAGGAAGTCGATCTATATATGGAATATGCATATTACTTCTCATTCATTATTTCATATTTAAATCTATCATTTAACCTGTATTTTCTGACATTAATTTACTTTTTAAAATAGAGAGCACAAAGATGAGATTAGAAGAAAAGGTAATGTTAAAGTTGAAAAAAGACATAAGATAAAGTTCCCACCATAGTTTAGGACTCGAGTAAGTTATTCATGTAATAGTATGAATAAATGAAAATTATAGGTAAGATTACAACATTAACTTTTAATTATATTTTTTTTATAGATGATACAATTACACAACCGTAAATTGCCAAAAATGATGACAATATTATACTCTTTGGCATGTGGGCCTCATATGTGTGGAAAAAATGTATAGGATGCATTGTTAATGGAGTTAGATTTCACATAAAAGATTGTGATAGTCGACTTAAAAGCCAAAATTGTGGGGTTGTAGTCAAGGGATAACATAAGGATGGATTTATTAACTTCTACGATGTTATCTCTAAAATAATATAGTTGCATTACATTAAGGATAAAAAGGTTGTTCTATTTAAGTGCAAATGTAATCTTGGTGAAAAAAGGGATTAACATAAAAGTGAGTAGCAATACTACTAGTATTAATGTTAGTAACACATGGTGTGAAAATGAGGATATGTCATCATTCCATAGGAGAGATGGTGAATTCAATATACTAGAAGCAAATGAAGTACAAGGCAATCTTATCATAGAAAGAGATGAAGACTATATTGAGGAATAATTATATGACAATGATGATACTTTGGCTGAATATAATAACAATGAAGAGTCGAATCATAAAGCAATTAAAGATGATGATTTTGAAGATCTTAATTATGATGATTAAAGGTATCATAAAAGTGCTCTTTCTATTGTCTTATTACAATGTTCGTAACATTTAAGTCGTTAATGTGATTAATGTTGATGATTGAATGTATCTTGATTATGATGATTGAATGTATCATAAAAGTTCTCTTTATATTGTCTCAAGCATAAAGTTAGTAACATTTATGTTGTTAATGTGCGTAATGGTTGAATGTTGTTATTGCGATTGATGTTAATGATTGGATGTATGTTGATTATGATGATTGAATGTATCATGAAAGTGCTCATTCTATTGTATCAAATGTAATGTTGGTAACATTTATGTTGTTAATACGCATAATATTGATGATTGAATGTTGGTAATGCGATTAATGTTGATGATTGAATGCATATTGATTATGATGATTAAATGTATCATGAAAATGCTCTTTATATTGCCTCAACGTAATGTTGGTAACATTTATGTTGTTAATGTTTCATAAAGTTGATGATTGAATGTTATTAATGTGATTAAAGTTGATGATTGAATGTATATTGATTATAATAATTGAATGTATCATGAAAAAGCTCTTTATATTGGTTCAAATGTAATGTTAGTAACATTTATGTATTTTTTTTGTAGACATCTAACATAATAACACCTGGTAGAAACAAAGGAATGAAGGTGTAAGCTATCAAAATTGTAGAATAGAGGGATGCTCAACTTTAACCAAATTATTCAATTTATGCCATTAATTCAATTCATAGCCAACAACAACATTCTACCTCAAACAACAATGAAATTAGTCATGCAAGTTTAAAATTTATAAAACTGGAAAGTGAATATATTTATATTCAAATATATTTATTTTCTTATCATATTCTTTTTTTATCCATAGGAAATAGAGCTTGTTCTAGTACATTGCCATAAAAAAGCAACGATAATATTTTGCCTTCAAGTCATACACAACTTCATTATGCCTCAAACAATAATAAAGTAATTAGTATAGATTTGTTAATCTTTAACACCTTCAACGAGACTTATGCTCAAATATATATTTGTATATTATAATATTTTCATATCATTATTGATTTGTTGTCAGCTTCCAATGCTTGTTTACAAGAAAAAAAGGTAAAGATAAAATTAGAGCTTGTGATTGCAAGTTATCAATACAAATTGATACTCAGCAAGGTTGACTTGTAGATAAAGTCTAATATGCAAAATTGTCAAGTAAATTGGGGATTATTGTGAGAACAAAATTACCTTTTCTGAAACATTTAAGGACTTAAAGGAAGACAACTTGCTTGAAAATGCATTGGATAAAGTTTTGGTAATTAGTTAGAATATTTAACTATATGTAATATTGTTTCAATGATTTCACAATTAATTACACTTTCACAGTTGAAATTAAATATTATGGATATCGAACACCCAGATATTTCAAACTGTGTTAATTCATTATTGAAGCAAAGAACTAGGGATTGTCATTTTAAGTTGTATAAGTATTGTAAATATTTTTGCTCTTATATGGAGACACGAAGACATGTTCCCGAATGAATGTCTGAAGAAAATTGGAATAGTTTGTGTGATTGTTGGGCTGACCTAAAAGTTCAAGTTTGTTTTCTTTGCCTTTATGTTTGCTTCCATCAATCTTGTTAGATGATTTAACAACTATGTTATCTTTTTTTTCTCAATATAGAAAAAATGAAAATACCTCATAATCAAGGGTCAAAGTCATTCGTAGTTGTCTGAAATGAATATGTAAAATTGTTATTTGAAAGTTGTACTTTATATCAATAAACACTACGTTATTTATTGTGCCTTATATTTTTGTTTCATAAAACAAAGAGAGAAGGAACTATATGGACAAGAGTTTGATAGGATCACACTATATAAAGTGACTCATTATAAAGAAGGTAAAGGATGGGTGTCAGAAGAAGTAGAAAAAAACTATGTAAGTACAAAAATTTGTTCAATAGTTTATTTCATTTATTAATGTAGTACTAAGTAGTAGTATTTGGATTGAATATTGATTTTTTAAAAAAATTTGGAATATGGTGCAAGAGTTATTAAAGAAATCTATGTTTGAGGGGATGAGCTCAATGCGGAAGACATTTGTAATACAGTACTTGGTATTTGTTCTAGTTATATGAAAGGTCGTAGTTATAACCCTGAGCCAATTGTTTCAACCTTAACATTTACAACAATCATTAAACACCTTCTAGAGGAAAAGGTTGCATTACAAGTTGAAGTAATCAGGGGATAAGAAACTCAAGCAAAATTAACAAAAAATGATATATTATTCAAAAGATTACATGGCTTGGATTATGATAGAAATGAAGAGGAAAGCGAAGGACATTAATTCTATCTCCTATATTTTTTTTCAATTCTTATATGTACTATAATTTAAATTTAATTTTTTTTCTCGGATTATAGAATGGATGAAGATGCAACTAATGAGTGATTATGTTGTAAATGGTATAGGTTCATCAACATGGACAACGCTAGGTAGTCATTCGAGTTATGCTTTAATATATTTGTAATATGAGCATTTACAATTTGTAAAATAATCTCTTTATTTATTGTTTTTCTATAAGAATTGTTTATGTTGTCATTGATGTCTTGTATGGGAAAAATATTCTTTTTGTTAGTATAATTTAATGACATTCATATAATTTTACTTTATATATACAATGCTCGATATTTTGAATTAATAATATTTTTATACGATTTATTTATATAATAAATTCATAATAAAAAATGTATCGATACATTATACACAAAATATATTATTCAATATCATTAATTAAAAATATAACAAATAACATATCGCAACATTATTAAAAAGATAACAAATAACATTTGACTATATTGTAAAAAATGTAGCAAATAATATTTGGCTACTTTATATAAAATGTAGTTAAAAATATTTTGCTATATTTTTTAAAATGAATCTAAAAACATTTGGTTACATTTCTAAAAACGTAGATAAAAACCTTATTTTTGTTATCAATCATTTACCACTAAATTTTTCGCGTCTAAGATTCGATTTTTAGCTACATTTTGTTAATGCTTTAGCTAATAATTTTTGTCTAATTTTTGAAAATGTCAGTTATAGTTTTCAGCTAGAAAGATTTGGCAATATCTTGTGCGACGAAATAAGAATGTAGGAAATAACTATAGGAGATGTTTTTTAGCATTTAGCTACATTTTTTTGTTGTCGAAACTTTGTTTTAGTGATAGTAACTATTTAAAAAGTCATCATCTTTTGTGTCATACACATGATATAAATATAGTTTTTATTCATCTTATCTCTAGTAACATAATAAATAAGTAAAGTTTCTTTGTACTTTGGAAAAACAATGATTTGTAATGTAACTTATTTTTTCAGTTATATACTGTTACGAATTATTTCGGAATGCAAAAATATAGAGAATTTCATCAATTGAAGTAAAATAGAAATTGACTGCTTAAGACGTATTAATTAAAATATAATATTTAAAAGCTTTAAGTCTAATATAAAACCTTTGTTACTTAAATGAATTGAATTCAAACATCATCTGAATTTGGTACAAACTTCAAGTTTTGAAAGATGAACAAATTTTGGTACGAAGTGGAATTACATAACTTTAACGATGAATTTTAAAAATGATGACAAAAAATCTTCCCTAAAATCCTTTTACCCAACTTTCCTCTTAAGTATATCTACTCTACTCCCGAGTGGGTTTTAAGGTCTTGATGGGGACCTTTGGACTGATTTAAGTTGACATATGAATGAGCTTCAGCATAGCAGCCACCACCTTGAACCATCCTGAAAGTCAACACTACAGCCTAGGATGAATTAACCAACTATCATCTACTAACTTCACTTGGGGAGTACTATACTAATGTTTCTTCATGTACCGGACCCAACGCACAGGAGCTCCCATCCCATCCCATGTAAGTAGCAAATTAAATTATGTTTTCGTGAACCAAAAAAGATGGGATCTTTTGTTTAATTTTATGATATTTTATTCTGTCCTATAAATCTCAGCCATTTATTTATGTGGATCTCGCATTTATTTATACAGGATCCACATAAATAAATGGCTGAGATTTATAGGATAAAATAAGACACTATAAAATTGAATAGAAAATCCTACGAAAGAGGCTAATAATATATGAGTGTATGGTTGTCTCTACATACGATTTGTTATGGTATCACTTCGTTTAATGGACATGAATAATCAAGAAAATAGAACGTTGAAGATTGAGCCGAATTTTGTGATGTCTGGCCTTGGGTCCCGCTTTAATCTGGTTAAATTAATCAAATGAATAGGGGTTTACTGCAAGGAGTATAATTAATATATAAAAGACACAAGTTGTAGGAAAATCATGTTTAGATTCAATGCTTTGACTTTCTTCTATTTCCATTTCCCAAGTTCACGTGTTCTCCCGTTGCCCACGCATAAATTGAGATGCGCAAGACAAGGACAAACTGGGAGCCACTTTTCCTGTGTCTACTCTAGTCTTCTTCACATTTATTTTTGATATGTACATTTGATTTTACTTGTAAACTGAACCGCTAAGTTTTAAGTCATCATTTCACACCGAGTCTTTAACTTTCTTCAGATCTAAACATATATATACACACATATACTTCAAATCTTTAATGGAACTACTACTTGGACCGTTCTCTGCATACCAAGAACAACATAATTAATTGATAAAAAAGCTTGACAACTACGTAGGTGGCAACTTTTGAATCAGAATGGATGCGAATTATACCCATCTATTCAATAAGAATTCTTCCATCTTATACCAAGTCTTTTTTCTTTTCATTGAAAAACAGAAAATTATTACTCTGTGCACCCATCTAAGTTTGGAACCAAAACTCTTAACGAACCTTTGATTGAGTGGAAATGTTCAAATTTTGGCAGAATTTAGAAGATAGGATTTGAGAATTTGGCTTAATAAGTTGTAAAGAATGCTAAAATGGTATTTTCACAACTCGAGTTCTGGTTAACATCTGAGAGTCGCAGTGGAAAACTCGCATCAAATTCCATTTGATATCACAATGAATAAGTGTTTTTAGGTCTTAAAAGTGCAGAATGATACAGTAAACAGGAAGCAAAAATAAGTGAAAGAGAATACAAGTTAATCTTCTCTTCCTTACAAACTTTTGTATGCCTACTATACAGAGCAACTTGCGTGTTAATGAGAAGAAAGAATTCGAAGCAACAATTTCAGCTCAGAAGAAGACGCAGAGTTGGAGAAGCTCCTGATTAATGGAAATCCGCCTTAACAAGCTTGCAACTTGGTCAAAGCTAAACCATCTTGGCTATGGGTCGCCGGAGATGTTATACCGGCAAAGAGGGCAAGAGTTACGTTGACAGAGCCAAGAAAAGATGCAAGCTGCATGGTAGACGTGCCCACATGGTGAACGTCTACCCATGTTTTCCGGTTGGAAAGTCTCCAGACAAACCGTACAGACGTCATCAGTGGAAGCTCTTGGCATGTTGGAGACCAAAGAATTTGACACCGTGACTTGATGCCCGAAATTTGCAGGTAAAGATAGAGCGTCGTCGAGGTCAAAGCTAGCGCCGATGAGACAGCTCGAAAGAGCATGACTTTGTGAAGAGATAGCCATGTAACACGCCGTGTGGGTGATGAAGAAAGCAAAACTGAGAAAAAAAAGATAAGAGAGCAGTATGGGATGTACAAGTTAAAATGAACCTTTTATAGAACTTGTTGGTTGACTTTCTCATTCAAACCAAACAAGATAGGAAACCAGTTGGACCATGTTTTGCTATAAACAACTATTGTTATAAAAAGGAAAGAAAACATTAAAAAGTAATTGAGATCCAACAAATGTTAACTCTAATAAAGTTGTGATTAATGTTGCGTGTTTGTAAAGACATTATTGCTGCAACTGTAATTGCGTAATGCAATTTGAAACGTCCGATGATGATAGTGCCCAAATTGAAGAGCAACGCCGAGGCCGACGAACCTTTCTTTTTTTTTTTCTGGGGGGCAAAGGGCCAGCTGGTTTCGTTAAATGATCAAATCTTGTTTTCCGGGGGGAGCAGCTGGTTTCCAATTTTTGGGTCAAAGATTCAACATCTAGTTCTAAGATTGTCCCTGTTTTACATATTGACATGGTTACCACCGAAGCCAAATTTCCCGTTTAATTGCTGTCTTGTGCTCCTGATGTTTGGTTTTTTTATTTGATATGGTCTGGTCGGCCCACCATGTGGCTATGCTACTACTGCCCCACTTCCCCCTTTTGTATTTTTCTCTTTTGTAAATGCATGAACTTTGACAAATCAATTCTTGAAAAGTGAATGAAGGACCCATAGTTAAACACTTGTGTTAATCAAACAACTGAGTCCACGTGATTAAATCTTCTAAGCCTAGTTGCTTGCTAACATAACTATTAGTGAATTAGTTAATGTCATCATGGTTTTTAATGGATCTTGTGTTTCAATAATTATATTTTAAGCATGAAATGAAATTAGCAATTAAATATTCGAGAGATTAATAGACGTTCAAGTCTTAAGTCAAAGCTGAGGTTCATTCATTTCCTAACCACCATATCAATACCAAAATATATTCCTTATAAGGTTATGACTTAGAATAAAAATACCAATTTTGTTAGTTGAACATTATATTAATAAAGCAAACAGTTATGTAGGAGTTTCAATTCTTTTTATTCAACCAGATTATTCCCTTTTGAGGGCACGTTAATAAAAAACAATAGTCATCTTAAAGATTTTAAAAGGATACTAATACCAATTTGTAAAACAAACAATCCTATAACTTCAAGTAGGCACTTGTTACATAAGTAAAACTTTCTTATATGATAAACTAAACCTGAGGATTCAAATCTTATATATAAAAGAAGTTGTTAGTGTCTTTATTTTCTATCTTTTTGTGTATTAATTTTCTTTGTTTTTGAGGTTTGAAATTATACTTAATGGAAATTAATCTTGTTTTATGTCAAGGTGTATTTTGGAACCAAATAGAAAGAACTGTAAATATTTTGGGACAAAAAAAAAGTTGAACCAGACATTAAACCTAATTGGACATGGCCTCGTACAGTGATACCTTATGACAGTCAGCAACAGAATTTTTTAGAGATTTTGTTTGTGCTCTAGCCTCGCATTTGAAGGATGTAGAGTCTATGAGATTAGGGCCCTATTTGCAAACAAAGAAACGTGACCTGGTTGAAGAAAAGAGGCGGCGGCTCAAGCAACGAAAAGAGGAAAAAAAACAGAACCATGGAGGGTGGTGACTCAAGCAATGAAAAGAGAAAAAAATATAGAACCAACGAGGGTGGTGGCTCAGGCAATGAAAGGAGGAGAACAGAACACGTCCATAGAAGAGAACAATGGCCAGGAAAAAAGTAGAAAAATCAAGCAATAAGGACGACGACTAGACAAGAAACGAAGAAGAAAATCAAGAACGACCCAAATATTTAGGAAAAATTGTTATGTTGGGTAACTAAACTCTTATTTCTTGATTTACAGAATCCTAGTTATTGAATTCTTAATGTTGTGAGACTTTTTTTCTTTCTTTGAATAGGTTTATTATTCAAGTATTAATTATTTTTCTGGGTTATTATTTGATTGTTTGATTTTACAACGAGGTGCACAAGTAGTTTGTGATTTTATTCAATCAATTGCTAGATTAAACAGGTTGACGTTCAATTCTTTTAATCAAAAGTAGCGATTAGGATTTTTGTCAACTACTTTAAGGACATGATTATAGGTAAAATAGTTTTCTAAGCTAAATATACATCATATGTATGTTGCCTAGTTTGTTGAATTAGCCATGTATACATGCATCATATGCATGAGAATGTAGTGGAAGTGTCGGAATCTAAATTCCGACACAATGACAACCTCAAAAAGCCAGAATCATACATGCATTCATAGACATATCATAAGACATGAAATATAAAACTTTTTTACCTTTTATTTCTCCTTTCTTGTTTCTTCTCCTTGTTTGGGTTGCTGCAGATACCAAAACCTTCCTTGATCACCCAAGAACAAGCAAAGATGAAGAAAAAGAAGAAGTGTGTAGGGGTGTTATGTAACATCCCCTCACCAATTGGAAAGGGTATTTTGGTCATTTTGGAATAGGTTCGGATTATTGAAAGTGTTTTTGA